>OY776087.1:26415357-27022267 GCA_963675205.1 Catocala nupta
TCCTATTTTAACAAATTTTGATAGACATTTGGGATAAAATATAACATGGTTTAAAAACTATTGTAATCGATTCTATTGCTGATTCTGAACAAACTATTTTCAGGTTTCGTACCATTGTATATAAAGTACTCTGTGTTTCTTACTAAGTAAGAATAACGTTGTATATAAAAATAAACATCTACGGCTAATCACACAATTCAGGAGGAAACGGATATTGTTGCGTCGAATAGGCGGGGCTTATGCCGACAGTGGACTTTGATAGGCTGTTTAAGTTTTAGTTAGTCATACTGAGTACTGACACGTCTACTTGTCAAGTTAATTGCACTTCCCTTCATAGATAAGACACTATCTTTCCTTCTCCGCCGCGTTCGGTGCGGTGCAAGTTCTTTGTGTTTCAAAATTATTTTCAATATTTCGAAATTGATTTACGACTCAAGTGCTTGCTTGGTTATAAATAACTAGTGTTTAGGATGTTTTTGAATGCAAACTGATATTTATCCGACTTCAAATTACAAAAACGATTTCAAAAGCCGTTTTTAGAAATCCGATTTCGGTAGCGCCTCGCCAATTCGCTTGCGTACTTAGATTTCGTTTTATTAACTAAAGACAAACACAAATGTATCACTACGCTAAGAATCGGATATACTTATAGGCTGATTGGTAAAAGACTGGACATATTGAAGGAGTGTATTTAGTACTCGATTCTGGACCCGAATATCTATATGACGAATTTATGAATACTGTTAGATCTTTATATCTTAAAAGATGAAATCTAATAAAATAATTATAGAAGCTTCTAAAACGTATTTCATTAGTTTTAAGCCGTTGTATTGCATAAGGTATATTTTCTTGTATATGGCGTACCTAATGGTTGCACTAGGATCATACATAGAAGAGGTAATAAGCCACCCGGCGACGGTTGTAAGTATAGGCCGATTACCTACGTTGTTACCATTGCTGGGTAAAATTTTAGAACGTCTTAATAGGACCATGGCTCCTGTCGGGTCAGTTTTATTTTAAGGATTAGCAATTTGTTTTCACATGAAGTAAATCACCTATTGATGCAATTTTATATCAGTGAGGAAAAAAATTAGATCGTCAGATTTACAATATATGTTAAGTAGGTACCTATCTTAGACATTTCCGACGCCAATGTTTTTTAAATTAAAGTCGTGGCGACAATTATTGTTATATCTATTCCCTTATTTATTCATTCTTCTGACATAGCTCTCTCTAGCATAGTTAAAACTTAGCTATTATGCTGTCTCGAAGGCGCTGAGCAGGGGCATAGTTAAAGAATTTAAGTTCTGATGACTTCATTTATTATATCGCTACTACCTGGGTGTACGTTCACCGAATATGCTGACGATGTATTTTACCCATTTTAATGGCTGGTTGACGAATGTTCAAATTTATTTAGGTACCTATTGGGGGGAGATGTGACCGTTTGCTTTTTGCACTATCTACAGAAAGAAAATTTATTATGTGCCCGTATGGGCTGATAGAGCCACTATCGGCACTGTACGGCGTAAAATGCGACATAGTCGTTGATTTTGCTTATGTGAAGCATATATTTAGGACGGTTAGCACCGAAATTTTGCAAGTACTGGCGGGTATACTTTCATTCCACCTTGAGGTGTTGAGACGTGCAACAATGTATTAGGTGACACGCGAAAAACATGGATGCAATCTTTTTAGCATAAAACTTCTAGGTTGTCCAACTATTCGCGCGGAGTCCATGAAGACCTTATAGATGAATGGCAATCGCTGGAATATATGAAGTACCTAAGGGCCGTCTCCTCTACCAGTATTTCCATACGTTCGTGAACGCCTGACCATGTTCTGGCTGGTGGTAGATCATGTTGCCTAATTTCTTACAGGTCACAGCAACTTTAAAAGCAAATTGTATTCGTTTAACCTAGTTGATTCACAGCTGTGCAATTTTCAGGACATATAAATGCGTCAATTTATGGGTGATGCGTATGAATATCATAAGAAATATGACACAATTATGAAAAATTCGCCTTTCATATTTTGTGGGAACTTACCTAAATTTATGTTAAATAATGTATTAATAATTTAATAATTTATTTATTGATTACAGTGGTAAAACATGAATACAGTCCATAAAGTACTTTATATAGGTAATATAATATGAGTGCCTGTACTAGGGTAAACCTGTGCCACAGGCGTTAAGGGCACTTACAATATACTACTAGGAACTAAATTATATACAATTAACCATACTTATTATATAAATATATGCAAAAATAGGCCAAGATTATAATTATTATCATGGAACTTGTTATTACTTATTTAACAACGATCAACATATCTTCAGTATCCTCATAATTTAAAGTTTGTAAGTACCGACAGACTATCCGCTTAGATCTTCTAATATCTAATAGCTGTTTGTTTATTTATCTTGTTATAAAGAAAAGGCTCTAAGAATGCGAAAAATCTATTTGTAAAAACAAACTGATTCAGAAAGTGTGGTACAGACAATATCTTTTCGTCTTTTAGTGTTAGTAAGGTTGATGTTATACGTAAGCGTTGCGTGCTGTTTAAGTACGGTGTACATTATAAAAAGCTGTCGGATAGTTAATACATTACAATTTTCATACAAAAGATGTGTGGAAAAGCGGCAGGGTCGTCGGGTTGCTATTTTTAAAAGCACTCTTTGTGCTCGTTCAATATTTAACATGAAGGATTTTGCGCTACCGCACCATGAAGTAATGCAATATTGTATTAAAGACAGACACAATGCCTTATAGATCTGTATGATGAGTTTGTGATCAGCAATAAGGCGTAATTTTTTGATAACAAATAATAATTTGCGTACTCTGTTAGTTAAAGCAGTTATATGTTCTTTAAAGGAGTGTGTCGTCTAATATAACACCTAAATATTTAATATTAGTAGTGTTTGAGATAACAAGATATGTGCAAGCAGTAATGTTATTACAGTAATGTGCATATAGATTAATGTGACTTAAATGAGGCTGGTGTCTACGCATAAAAACTTAATAAATTTTTTTTTTCATTATTTAAGGTAAGCATATTATATTGAAGCCATTTGTTTACTATATTAAAACCGCACTGTGCATATTCATAGACTTCCGCAATGGTGTCAGCGGAAAAAAGGAGCGCAGTATCGTCTGCGTATGAAACAATTTTCCATGATGTAGACTTAGATTACAGAGATCGTTAATAATAATAATCTTTATTTCAGACTTCCGTCCATAAAAAGTGTACAAAGAAAGTTAGTGGTAGGCATTGTTAGTAACACACATAAAAATAATAACAAAAAAGAAACAAAAAGAACAGGTGTAGTGTATGCGCCTGGGCGGCGCGCGGGCAGTCGAGTGCCAACCGTGAGCGAGAGAGGACGTGCGCTAGACGCATATACTACTTCACGTACGAGATCTATCAAAGTGTGTTTTATTAACCCAGTGAACATTACAAGTGGCGACGAGGATAAAAGTAAGTACTGAAAACATTTACCAAAAAAGGGGAAGAATGCATGCCGAAAAATAATGCAAGTTGTTTACGATCAGTTAAGCGACTATATTTCGATAAGGATCGTTAGTAGTTTGGATACTTAAGTAAAAACGGAACGTAGTCACGCGGTACCTACCTACATAAACGTTAATAAACCGTTATTAAGGTAGATGTTCACAGCTAATGATTACTTTGTTGCCTCAGTTTCGTATGATTAAGTAACTAAATTCTGCTTCGATTGATGTAAACAACTGATAAGCGTAAATGTTACAAAGGCCATGCAGTGAGTGTTGTTTACAACAAAACAAAGGGTCATGCCTGAATAGTATGCAATTATTTTAAATGTGCTGTAATGCAAACAGTAAATTATTGTAAATTATTATTATTGAGTAAGTGCTTTCATTTAAATAACAAGATAATTGAGTTATTTGTACGATTCTTATTTTAAATAAAAATAATAACCAACTATTATCATAAATCTTGGACATAATTAACTATTCTGTTGTAAATAACCTACATACCCACTTATTGTAAATATAAAACAAAATCAGTAGATGCTATTTTAATCAGGTCACTGGTTTTGCTAGGATCAATCGTTTGCATTTCGACACAGAAATATCAAGGTCACGCAAATACTATAATATAATAATATAATATTCTACCACATACACACAACACCATCTAGCCCAAACTAAGCAGAGCTTGTACTATGGGTACTAGACAATGGATAAACATACATATATACTTTTTTTTTTTTTGTAAATACATACATATCATACATAGAAACACCCAGACCAAGACAAACATCCATGTTCATGCACACAAATATTTGTCTTGTGCGGGAATCGAACCCGCGACCTCAGGCGTGGCAGTCGGTTACACTAACCACTACGCCATCGAGGCCGACACTACTATTCGCATAAACGACCACGCATAAAGAATAAATGAGAGAAAAGACCGGGAAACGTTAGTGTAAGCATCAATAATGACTTAATTACTAGCATATTTATTGCTAACTAGTTAGTAAATATAATAATTTGTTAATATATAAAGGTTATTATCAGCCAATTTCCATAATAGTAGTAAAATAACGCTATTGAATAAAGTTATTTAGTATATTTAGTTAGTCATACTTATGCTTACGTTAAAGGTCATGCCGAATCCGAAATACTCTAATGTTCACGCAAATACTAACAAGTACCCTAAGGCTATGCAGTAGTGTTACCGTTATATATATATATATATAAAAATGGTAAAAGGCCACGCTTAAGAGTCTCAAAATCCTGTTACAGGACGCCCCAAAAAAATGACTCACGCAACTTCAATGCTGACAACTTTAGATCACTTTGATTGTGAGGGTGACACGACATCAGTTTGTACCCGATGGGAGAAATGGAAACGGGCCCTCGAAATTTATCTTTTAGCTGCTAATATTGACTCCCCTAATAAAAAGCGAGCTACTCTTCTCCATGTTGGTGGATTAGCACTACAGGAGATTTACTACAATTTGCCCGGGGCCCATGCAGAGGAAGGTAAAGGTGATGACGGGAAAGACTTAGATGTGTATAAAATTGCACTTGAAAAACTTGACGGTTATTTTTCCCCAAAGCAAAGCTATATTTATGAAAGATACATTTTCCGGCTCATGCAACAGGAAGAAGGAGAAAAATTCGAAAAGTTTATATTGAGATTAAGGAATCAGGCTTCAAAATGTAACTTTACAAATAAAGACGAACATTTGATTGACCAAATCACAGAAAAATGTAGACTTGTTGATTTGAGGAAAAACATTTTAAAAATCGGAGATTCAATTACATTAGATAAAATCATTTCTAAGGCAAATGCCTTAGAAGTTGTTACTAGACAACTTGAGCAGTTCGGTAACTCCAACAACCAAACTGACAGCAAAAAAATTGAAATAAACAAGATTGATTCCAAGAAACCCTTAAAGAAAAACTTTAAACTAAATAAAGATCTCGGATGTAGCCGTTGTGGTAGTGTTAATCACCAATCAAATGATACTAAGTGCCCAGCTAAAGACAAAAGATGTTTAAAATGCGATTTTGTTGGTCACTTCCGAGAATGTTGCCGGACTAGGCGGAAAAGACGATTTACAAATAATAAGACCACGGATCCAGCAAATAAAAAACAGAGATTAGACTCAACGCCAAACCAAAAATCTGAAATTGACTACATTTTCCATTTAGATGAAGACAGCGTAATTAATTGCAACATAGGCGGAGTAAACTTAGACATGTTGATAGACTCCGGGAGTAGATGCAATGTAATCACAGATAAGACCTGGCAGTTTTTAAAAGAAAGTAAGATTTATGTCACTAACCAAATCCGGAAACCAAACAAAATTTTAGTCCCTTATGGCAACAAGAAGCCTTTAGACGTCATAGGTTCTTTCAACGCGATTATATCAGTGGGTGAAAGGAGTAAAGAATCCACTGTTTACGTTATCAGAAATGGTTCGCGTGATCTGTTGGGTAAAGCTACCGCGATCGAATTGGGAGTGCTCCAGATAGGCCTCCATATTAACACAGTTGAAAACAATACTCCAGCAGCCTTTCCCAAGTTCAAAAGAGTAACTGTCCAAATCCCAATCGACAAAACGATAAAGCCCGTAATTCAACCGTATAGAAGGGTGCCTATCCCTTTAGAAGAAAAGGTTGCCAAGAAGCTAAATGAACTCAAGGAAGCTGACATCATAGAAGAAGTGAACGAGCCATCACCGTGGGTTTCACCCATGGTACCGGTACTAAAAGAAAATGATGAGGTACGTATCTGTATAGACATGCGAAGAGCCAACGAAGCTATTATAAGGGAAAATCACCCACTTCCAACGATGAACCAGATACTTCCTAATTTTCGACAGGCAAAATGGTTCTCTAGGCTCGATATTAAACAAGCATTTCATCAGCTTGAAATTAATGAGGATTGTGGATACATAACTACTTTAAGTACTAGCAAGGGACTATTCCGTTATAAAAGATTAATGTTCGGTATATCCTGTGCTCCGGAAATGTTCCAAAAAATTCTAGAGAAAATGTTGTTGGGATGTGAAGGTACATTTAATTTTATTGATGATATTATTGTGTATGGGGCAACAGACAAAGAACACGATGATCGATTGAGTAAGGTGCAAGGGTTTTAAAAGAAAATGATGTTCTTTTAAATCAAAAGAAATGCATATATAAAACCAACAAAATCGAGTTTCTCGGTCACGAACTTACAGAAGATGGAATAAAACCCCTTGCAAAATACTTATCTTCGATTAAAACTAGTAGACGCCCAAACACGATTGAAGAAGTACAAAGTTTTCTCGGTTTAGTCAATTTTGTGGGGAAATGGATTCCAAATTTGGCAACACTTACCGACCCCCTTAGACAGTTGTTGAGATTAGGGCTTGGAAAATCGGCAACCGTCGACAAATTTTGGACTTCCAAACAAAGTAGAACATTTGAAGCTCTAAAGCTTCGCTTAACTAATATAAAATGTCTTGGTTACTACAATCCCAGCGACCAAACGCAGGTTATTGCTGACGCATCACCAGTGGGACTGGGTGCTGTCCTTGTCCAAATAGATACGGAAGGTCCTAGAGTTATCGCTTATGGACACAAAGCTCTGACTGATTGTGAAAAAAGGTATTGCCAAACCGAAAAGGAAGCATTGGCACTAGTTTGGGCTGTTGAGCATTTTAAAATATACCTTTTTGGCAAAGACTTTGAGCTCATAAGCGACCACAAACCGTTAGAAACGATTTTCGGACGACATTCAAAACCTTGCGCGAGAATTGAACGGTGGGTACTCAGGCTTCAAGCATATAGATTCAAAGTTATCTATCGCCCTGGTAAGTCAAATATTGCCGACCCCATTTCTAGACTATGTCAAATAGCTCCATCGAAGCCATTTGATAGCGAAAATTATATAAACCAAATTGTGACATACTCTCGACCTGTCGCTGTGTCCCTAAATGAAATAGAGGCATCATCATCAAAAGATGACGAAGTCTCAAAGGTAAAAAGGGGTATTTTCAATGAAGATTGGCACGAATCCGTAAATTGTTTTAAAATCATAAGAAACGAGCGTTGTTTTTGCGGAGATATTTTGCTGCGGGGTACTAGGATAGTCATACCAAAAGATTTACGCCAGAGGGTATTGGAAGCTGCTCACGAAGGGCACCCTGGTATAGTGGCAATGAAAGGTCGCTTAAGGGCAAAAGTGTGGTGGCCTAGGATCGATGTGGATGCTGAGCGTGTAGTGAAAGGTTGTCACGGATGCACTCTTGTATCGGCTCCTAATCCACCACACCCGATGAAAAGGCGATCATTACCTAAAGAGCCATGGATAGATGTGGCCCGGAAGTGGCCCTAGAAAGTCAATACTTTCTAGGGCCACTTCCGAGTCGAGACTACATACTAATTCTGGTCGACTATTATAGCCGGTATAAAGAAATTAAGGTTATGAGAAGTATCACTGCACTTGACACCATTAAAGTCCTAAAATAAATATTTTCAAGGTTAGGTTTTCCCGCAACTATAACCTGTGACAACGGGAATCAATTTACGAGCGATCTGTTCCGCAATTTCTGCAAAGAATGCGGTATCGTTGTCAATAGTACTATTCCCTATTGGCCACAAATGAATGGGGAAGTCGAAAGACAAAATCGAGATGTACTAAAGAGACTTAAAATTAGCCAAGCTGAAAATAAGGACTGGAAAGAAGATGTTTTAAATTATTTAATGATGTATAATAGTACACCCCACTCTGTTACAGGTACAACACCATCTGAGTTATTTTTTAAAAGACGCTTTCGAGATAAAGTTCCTTTCGCTCCAGATGTAGAAAATAAACTCATAGATTCCGATGTGAGAGATAGGGATATGCTAATGAAAGAAAAAGGGAAAGAATATGGGGATAGAAAAAGAAGAGCTACTGATTCTAATTTAGAAATAGGGGAAAAGGTAATGTTAAAAAATATAACTAAGGATAACAAATTGACACCTAACTATAACCCTACCTCTCACACAGTGACGGGAGTCACCGATGGTGATATTCATGTACGGAACGACGAAACAGGTAAAGAGTATCGTCGAAATATTGTACATTTAAAGAAAATTAATGATTCTTGGCAGGTTGTGGACAATGATAATAAGGACACAGGGTCATTAAACAATGAGGACTAAAGTATTGCAATATACCTTTAAGCAATTAAAATTATTATCTGTCTGTGACTTTGTTGATGATATAATGTTGTATGCCTGATTTACTAGTTTATATATTATTAAATCTATTCTGTTATTTCATTGTTAATATCGCTGTTTAAGTTATTGTAACTTAATTATTTATAAAATAAAGAACAGGTGTAGTGTATGCGCCTGGGCGGCGCGCGGGCAGTCGAGTGCCAACCGTGAGCGAGAGAGGACGTGCGCTAGACGCATATACTACTTCATCTACGAGATCTATCAAAGTGCGTTTTATTAACCCAGTGAACATTACAACAGGGTGTTAGTAATTTGTTAGTAAACAAAACAAGAATACACAATAATTACCAAGCGCTATTTTTTATTTCTGAGCAGGTGTACATTAGCCCAGAATATAATGAAAGGATTGTTCATTTTGCACATTAGCGTTCGGAGGACAGTGTTGGTGCTACCACGGACCCTGCTCATCATCGATGCAGTTCTTTTCCTGATGATGGCAAAGAAATCATCGACCGAAGCCTCTGCAAACATCAAAGAAGCACTGCAGTACCTTGGTTTCCTCAACACTGCCCTCAGAGCATCATTGTACTGCACACGTAAGGCATTGTAAGCCCGGCGCGTAAAGTTGATCCATAGACTGCACGTGTAAAAAGACTGACAGAAGGCTCTGAACAGTAACAGTTTTACATCTGTAGTACATCGTGCGAATCTACGGGCCAACATATTGCAACGGACTGCCAACGCCCTCCTTTCCCTCTCCAGGTCTTCATCATCCAGTAGCCGCTCTGTCATCATGTGACCCAAATATTTAACTTTTGCTAATCTTACCAGTGAAGACCCTTCGATCTTAATTGGTGGCACATTCGAGGGAGTCTTATTGCCTGCTTTAAATACCATGAGGACACTCTTACTGGCGTTATATTTGAGTCCGTGTGACAAAGCATAGGATTCACAAATGCCCAGTAGTCTTCTGATTGCGGTTACCGACGGACTTAATAGAACCATGTCGTCCGCATAACTAATATTATTAATCATTTGTCCGTCTATTGAACATCCGACCATGGTTCCACTTAGCCTACAAATCAACTGATTAATAAACAGGTTAAACAAACTTGGAGACGTCAACCCGCCTTGCCTAACACCGCACTTCAGATTAAACTCCTGACTGTGTGAGTTGACCCATCTGACGGTGTTTTTTTGTTTATTATACCGTATATTATCCGTATATATATATATATATTTAATGTACACCAGAAAGAGGGTACCTCCGAGGACGCTTCCTTGAGGAATACCGAATTGGGGTAATTTCAAATCGGCACTGACGACATTATCTATCTTGATACATTGGTAGATACCTATATTGTAGATAGTCTGTGAGAAGCTGTAACTGTGTGCCCCTAATTCCTAGTGCCTTTTATTAGGTACTAATCTCTTCTGGAGTTGTATAATATGTGGATTTTGTGTCGAGGAATGCGAATTTCCGGGCGTTTAGGCGTTTCTGCCATACATATTACTGGAGTCCAGATCACAATTAATATTAATTGATTGTTGTTGGTCCCTTAATGTTCATGTCCTACGGAATTGCTTATCTTTTTGGGTATTTATTAGATTTTGTAAGTAAATGAAGAATGGATGAAAGGTACCCTAAGTCTTTTTTCTGTTCCTTTGACAACGTGTCTGCGAAATTTCATGATGATCGGTCGAGTAGTTATGGTGTGAAAACGTAATAAACAAACAAACTCACATTTAAATTATCTATTTAATTAGCGGAACCATAGACGACTTGTCTATGTTTGCGTGACTCAAATACGTCACGGTGGCGTGAGGTGGCATGATCATGCATCATTGTGGTGGGATCTGTAGAGGGCCGTGAAACCGACGGCACACGAACAGAGCCAGCGAGAGACAGTTTTTCGCATCCACGGATCGGACAGACGTTCAATATTGTTGGCTTGTTGCTCATAGTTAATTATTTTTCATCTACCTGCTATTTCTGATTTTTATTTAAATTCTTAGCCAAGAATGTAGTAATTTTAAGCTCTTTTTAAATAATAAACAGATGTGCTCACGTGTGGATAGATTTTTAAAATAAATATTCATTACAACCTAAATATATATTAATACGTGAAGCAAAAACTTTGTACCCCTTTTTACGAAAATTGCGCGGATGGAGGAGTATGAAATTTGGCACAGTTAAAGTTTATATGGAGGAGGAGTGGCGAATCCTAATATTTATATAAAACTAGCTGTCCTGACAGACGTTGACTGTAAAGGCGGAAAAAAAAATAACAAATCTAAACCATCCTCGAATCCACTTGAACACACAAAAAAATTTATTCAAATCGGTCCAGCCGTTTAGAAGGAGTTCACTGTCAACACACGTACAGAAGAATTATATATATAAAGATATGCATTATAAATACATTAAATTAATGAAAAAGCACTACCTACATGCACACAACCATGCATTTGACACACGCAGTCGAAGCGCGTAACTATGATTACAAATTCCCAAATTAATAATGCGCATGCAGATCTTCGCTAATTGTCGTATACCCGGAAACACCCGAATCATTGAATCGTAAGAGTAAGACCCTAAACAATGCACTTGCATTTAGCACCTTGTTCGAAACGAATAGGAGTCAATATCATGTGTACACAATCGAAAACAATTCGGGCGATCGGCGGCGGTTGCCGGGCAGTCAAAGGTCTGTCAGTCGTCTTTATTTATTGGTGCACGTGTTCTATCTGTGTGGAATTATATAGAGCTGCTACTACACACCCTTCTTGGTTTGGTTTTCAAAGGTGAATTTAATGTCAACTTTAATTATCTTATTCAAATTTAAATAGTTTATTTTGTAAAATAGGTAAATATACTAACATTTTTCATGGTTTCTTAATATTAAAAATTGAAAATACCTACGTTAAATACATATTAAGTACTAGAAAAACATTTTAATAATCAGATTTTGGCTTATATAAATTTAGTAGAAAGATACATGCATAAATAAACAAATAGATATAGGAATAAATAATATTATAAAGTATATTAGTACATAATGCAATAATACAACAAATAAATAAAAATATGCCTAACTCTGCCCATACCATTTTCTTTCAGACGAATTCTTCCAGAATGGATAAATTTAAACGAGAAAAGCCGCTTAAGTCACAAGCACGGCAAATGGTATTTAATGTGTATCTTTATTTCTTAAATGAAGCCAATGTTTTCAAAAGAGACCATGATGGTTATTTTAACAAAATTCAGGACCGTGTTACAATAGCTACAGAAATTTCACGACGAACTTTGAGTAATATCTTAAACGAAAAAAAACAGAATCAATCAATGAAATTTGCCTCACCAAAAAAAGGAAAACCTAAAAGTAGATTTCGGCTGGGACTTGATGATTGCGACTACTGTGTTATTCGTAATATGATATACAATTTTCAGTTGACGCTCAAAGAACTCTGCAAACCAACCGTAAATAATTTAAGAAATAAGTTGATCGAAGCTATTCATTTCAATGCTGTGCAGAGACTTTAAGGCTGATCTTGAAAGAAATGGGGTTTAGGTTTCTGAAAACTGATAATAACAGACGGTTACTTATGGAAAAGCATGATATACGTTTAAAAAGGATCAAATATCTCAGAGAAATACAACAGCTGAGGAATTCTGGTTGAAACATAGTGTTTATGGACGAGTCATACGTGCATACATCACATACTAAGGGTAAAACTTGGCAAGATAGCAGCAAAAAAGGTATCAAACAACCCATTTCCAAAGGAGAGCGAATAATTATTGTACACGCAGGCAATGAAAAAGGCTTCGTCCCAGGGGCTCTAATGTTACATAAATGTGTCGACTCAGAAGGTGACTATCATAAAGAAATAAACGCGGAACGTTATCAAACTTGGCTACGCAATCAATTGATTCCCAACTTGCCTCCTAAAAGTGTGTTGGTAATTGACAACGCCCCATATCATAATAAGCTGTCTGTAAAACCACCACACTCAAACACACCTAAACCACAAATGATAGCTTGGTTACAACAACATAACATTCCGCATGACGCAAAGAAACTGAAACCTGAATTGTATAAAATTATAAAAATACATAAAGAAAAATACACAGAATTTGCCATTGACCGTATAATGGAGGAACATAGACATAAAATTATACGATTGCCACCATATCATCCCGATTTTAACCCCATTGAAAATATTTGGTCCCAAATAAAGCAACACGTAGCCAAAAAAAATATTGCAATGACTGTCACGTCCGTTAAAGATGCTATATTAGAAAAAATCAATAATATAGGACCAGAAGAATGGAAAAAAGTTTGTGATCATGCTGTTAAATGCGAAGATGAATATAGACAATTTGACCCAAGAATCGATAGTTTTTCCGATGAAATGATTATTTACACAGGTGATAGCAGTGGGGAAAGTGTAAATGAACAAGAGCATAATGAAAGTTCTGATGAATCTACGATGTCAAGAATAGAGATACTCCCTGATTCTGATTAAATTTTTTGTAATTGTAATATTATTCTGGAATGATCAGTGCTGTAAATACTTTTGAACTGAGATTTTAATGATTAGATTTCTAAGATTTTAATGCAAACCTGTGTTTGAAAACGATTTTTTCTTTTTCTAATATAAACCTTGTGTTATTTAACCTTTTGAACGCCAACGTCGGCTATACTCGACAGGCGCAAGCGTGCCCTGTGCGCCAACGTCGTCTATACTCGACAAAAACAGGGCACAGAAATATACAAAATAAACATATTAAATCATTACTTTTCTGTATTTTATTAATCTAACTTAGAAATTGAATCCCCAATTATTACTTAATTGTACACAGCAAACAAAATTTGCATATTAGTTATTCAAATATTTGATAATAAAAACAATATATTAATATATCGATTTTCGGGCTTGGCGTACAGGACATGGAGCTGGCGTTATGACGTGGCGTTCAAAAGGTTAAACCTTCTTTTCTTCCATCATTACACCAGCTTCTACAAGTATAAAATTTTCGAAGTAAATCAATCCAACAAAGATTGTAGCATATTCGCAATCGTGTGGTTTTCCTCGCTATTTACTTACATGGAACTATCGAATCAAATTTCGTTACTGATAAATCAATATTTATCTCTTTTAGCACAAAACACATAACTACTAAATTATGCATGAAGAAAATGCACTTAACTACTCTATATACATATCGTCTTCCGACGCTCGGGGAATACGACTGTTGCCGAACAGTGACGAAGATTTCTATGCGCATTATCACTTTGGGAGACCTGTACATAATTATATCAATATATAATGACATATATCAGCAATATCTTACAGGCGAACTTTAATCGAATTTCAAGCACTAAGTGACCGCTAGTAATATTAGTTAGAATTTTGTCTTCCGATTTGCCAAAGAAGGAATTGTAATTTTTATCGAACTCCGCCTACATACTTCTGATTAAATTCGTTTCGGGTGCTGAGGAAAATCTCTTCTTCTTTCAAAACTCTGGTGTTTTCTATAGGTGTTTTATACAGGGTGATTTTGAAATCGTGTAATTCCTTTTAACCACGCATTCTACTGGTGATATAGAATAACCCTGAACATATTTTTTCTTAATTAGAATAATGGTTTCGGCAAAATTAGAGTACAGATTTTTTTCATGAAATGATTTCAAATAGTCATATTTTAACCACCTGACACAATCTTAATATTTTGCTAATTTAAAAATAATAACATAACAATAACTGATGTCGTAAATAATAGGGGGCAATAAAAAGGACCGCCCGGTTTTATTTACGACATTAATTATTAATATGATTTTTTATTTTAATTAGTAAAAAATTAAAATTGCCTCGGTTGGTTAACATATGACTATCTGACACCATTTCACGAAAAAAACGGAACATAAATTTTTCAAAAAAAATAATTCTAATTAAATAAAAATATGGTCAGGGTTATTCTATATCACCAGTAGAATGCGTGGTTAAAAGGAATTACACGATTTCAAAATCATCCTGTATAATGCTGATTCTACCATATAATTTAATTATAATTGTAATCTTTTCACTCAAGTCGAAATCGTATATATCAAATTTATATATATTCTATTTATATTCATATTAATTACATTTAAAACTCTAAATATGATACTTACTTGCGACGACGGCGTTGAACGCCTGTAATGCTTTGAATCCAACAAACTGGGACATTAAAATTAATAAAAACACATCCCTCGTTTTATTTTTTAATAATTACCTATAGTATATTTACATAAGTATGCTAAGTATAAAAGTAGAACAATCAAATCAGACAATAGCAAACTGATCGTAGAGGAGCTCTCGAACTTTGTAATACTCTTCTGAAAGGACTCCCTCTAACGCGATACGACCGTTCTCCAACTGAAAAAATACATAATATAAATGTTATTAGTAACTAGTTATTGCCCGCGGTTTTGCTCGTGTTAATCGAAGTATTGTCAATAGATTTCAATCTCTCGGGAATAATAATATATCGTCGTTCTAGATGTGACCCCACGTAACTAAAATTTTTTGGTAAAATGAGATTTTTATGCAGAAATATCCGAAAAGTATTTCTGGTGTTACCTTGTAAATGCCTCCTGCATTATTATTCATTTTATTTTCAGTTCAAATGTGTAAAAAAGTAAAAGATGTCTAATATACTTTGTTAACAAATCAGTTTTTTGTCTCCTGGAAAGTTGCTTAATTTGCATATACGAGGAGTCACGTCTAAAACGACGATATTTATTCTGGATAAAATGTACCTACCGTATGTCTTTTCTGCACCCCTGATAACGTGTAGGCGGTATTCACGATGATCGGTCGAGTAGTTAAAGAGTGGAAGCGTAACAAACAAAGGAATTTTTACTTTCGCATATATCATATTAGTTAGGAATAATTAAACGGGAATTGCTTTAATATGCATTGAGGTGTCATGTGAAAATCTTGAAAATACGGATAAGTAAGTGTAATTATGTGATAAATTAACAAAATTTGGTTTGTTTATGCACCAACTTTTTCAAAATTTGACAGGCTTGCGTTTGACCGCGATCTCGACCGCGATCTCACTTGATGTTAAGTGACGATGCAGTCGACGATGGAGCACGCTTACCTAGAAGATACCTATTCACTCGCGAGTTGAAGACACTCAGATTGTACTCCTCCGGACACTAGGATCCCATGACGTTGCTCCCATGGGATTCTCATCGGGAAAGACAGATCGGATCGGAATGGACTATAGTATAGTTGGGAGGGTAGCGTATGTACTGACCCGGCGTATGGCGAGAGTGCCGTTGCAACACTCGAGCGCGCCGCCGCTGAACTCGGCGCCGAGCCCGAGGCGCGCGAGCGCGGCGCGCAGCTCCGACAGGCGCACGGAGTTGATGAACGACGCGCCGTGCGTCGAGCCCGCGCTCGCCTCCAAGCACATCGACACGTCCGTACTCGCCTCCTCTGCACGAACAATGTATTATGTCTATGTTTATATTACTATAACTGTATGATAATTGTAATATTTTAATGTTACAGAAACAGAAAGGCTTTACAATCGCAGTGCGGAATAACATTGAGTACGTGGGATACATAAGCGCCACGCCAGACCCGACATCAGGCTGTCTGTTAGCTTTACCTGCTACACACACACACACGCACACGCACACATACATACCAGTGGTGGTGTCGCTCTCCCGCTGGTGCGCGCGCGGCGCCACGACGGCGGACAGCCACGCGAGCTCGGCGTCGCCCGCCGCGCGCCACGCCAGGCCCGACATCAGGCTGTCTGTTAGCTTCACCTGCTACACACACACACACACACGCACACGCACACATACATACCAGTGGTGGTGTCGCTCTCCCGCTGGTGCGCGCGCGGCGCCACGACGGCGGACAGCCACGCGAGCTCGGCGTCGCCCGCCGCGCGCCACGCCAGGCCCGACATCAGGCTGTCTGTTAGCTTCACCTGCTACACACACACACACACACGCACACGCACACATACATACCAGTGGTGGTGTCGCTCTCCCGCTGGTGCGCGCGCGGCGCCACGACGGCGGACAGCCACGCGAGCTCGGCGTCGCCCGCCGCGCGCCACGCCAGGCCCGACATCAGGCTGTCTGTTAGCTTTACCTGCTACACACACACACACGCACACGCACACATACATACCAGTGGTGGTGTCGCTCTCCCGCTGGTGCGCGCGCGGCGCCACGACGGCGGACAGCCACGCGAGCTCGGCGTCGCCCGCCGCGCGCCACGCCAGGCCCGACATCAGGCTGTCTGTTAGCTTCACCTGCTACACACACACACACACGCACACGCACACATACATACCAGTGGTGGTGTCGCTCTCCCGCTGGTGCGCGCGCGGCGCCACGACGGCGGACAGCCACGCGAGCTCGGCGTCGCCCGCCGCGCGCCACGCCAGGCCCGACATTAGGCTGTCTGTTAGCTTCACCTGTTACACAAACACAACCAGTTAAATAAACTGAGAGACAGATTTAAAATATTACTTTTTTCTAGTACAGCATTAATTAAACCACCTATCCGCTAAGCAACATTTGACGCTTCCCTATTTATTTGCATAAAATTATATGTCATAATTTTAACATAGCATACTTTTACTTACCCTAATTGTACGGTTTCGTATGATAAATGAAAGATAAACTGATAGAATAAAAATAATTATATTGAAATAAACAGATTTACAACGGATTTGATAATGATCGATACGCGGCGAAAGAGTAAGTTGTGCGATAGATCGCCCGGAATACTGTTTGCAACTATTACTATTGTTGATGTACTAATTTATATGTAATATGTGTTTCGCTGCGCATCGATGTCAGCATAAAACTGTAACTATTAATATGTACGGATTTGCTCGTACACTAATAATATTCACATGGCACAATATTCATATGGCATTTAACTGTTTAGGCACAATTATTTTAAGCATTATAATCGTTAACATACTAAGCATAAATTTGAAGTTTCGTAAATTTTGTGTTTGCTTTTAATAAAATACTTTTCGTATATAAAATAAACATATTGGTAGCTTAGGGGTGGCCCACGGGCAACACCCACCGCACCCTAATCTATCGTTACACTATGGTACCCAAGTTATATATGCCTAATAACTTTATGCCAATCAAAAGTAGGGCAAAAACTATGCCTAAATGATATTTATGCCTACTGAAATAGCATGGAATAGAAACAATTGTCAAAAAATTATTATGGCAAGAAAACATTCCTTACACGTTATACCTAAATAAATAAGGACAATAAAAAATTGTCGATACTAAGGGTTCCCACATTTGACGCGCGACATGTTACACAACAATGTTGCACACGGTAATGCAGAACTTTGTTTAGCAATGTTGTCTGTCCACGCATAACCAGTCGTCGGCAATATGTCGCCAGAGAAACTAGTGTTGATTTTAGTACACTATATTACACCACACTACGGACATTTTTGCGTGTCATGTCTCCCCTTGACAACAAGTGATACTGCATGTTGATCGGAAACAAACAACAAGCCGCGCGTCATGTTGCGCGCCAGTTGGCAACGTCGTGCGTTGTTGTGCAACGTTGCCGATCTTGTTGAGCGTCACGTGTAGTGCGTCAATAGGCATGTTGACTAAAAAAAGATTTCAGTCCGTCTTTAAGACTAGCGAAAAATAATGGACACATATTTTTTCTATTTGTCACACAAACTAATAACAACGACGATACAACGGGTTTAAATGTCGTGTTACGTCACTTGTCGGTACAAATTTTATAGGACAGTGACGTCACAAGCCCCCACTCCCGAACTTTAATGCTCGAGAGACAGATCAATGTGCGGGTGAACGTCACTGATATATTGCGATTGCCTGAGGCGCGCGAGAACCGGCACGCCATGGCGTGATATATATATATATATATAACTTAAGAAATATTTCATGTTTTGTTAAAACAAAAAATAAGTGCGCAATATTTTTTGCTAATCTAAAAGATGGACTAATTCGTATCACTTATTTTTAACCCTGTTAACATGCCTATTGTTGCCTAGTGGATACGAGGCTTTAAGAGCAAAGATGCTACTAATTGCTAATAATTTTGCAGGCTACAAGCTCCGTTAATTATCCATAAATGAACCTTAACATAGCTGCATAAGGTCGATTTCAGGATGATTAACGTACACATGACATTAATTTCTTTTACAAACATTATATTATGTTAATATCGGTCTTTTGTGTGTATCGATGAATCGAGTGACAGTGGTGTTCTAGATTTCGGTCACGATGTGAATATTATTTCAGAGGTATTCAGTTCTTTTTTAAAACGATCGTCACGAACATTGGTGGAAATTGTAGAGATTTGAAAGCGTGAAGACTTGAATGAGAGGTAAATTGACGTACTTGATAGATATGCGACTCGGTAGTAGCGTCAATGATCTCGCCAGGTCCCGGGATGTAAACCTTCTCGATGCCTTCAGCTTCACAGTGCTTCCTGCAACGTAATACAGACTTAATAATAATAATCCTAGTTGATAGCATAGCTTAATTTATAACTTGTTGAGGACTTGCCGAGTCTAATTTGAACATGAGTATCTACGTTTTGGGACCATCAATTATAGTATTACTTAAAATATAAATAGGTATAGTGGTTGAAATTTAAAGACGGTTAAAAAGCACAAATGGTTTGACACAGGAATGAACGCCTTCAGCGCCACCTGCCGTAGCGACAGCACATAGTGTGCCCTTGTACGTACTTGAGCGCCATGAGCGCGTTGTGGTTGGCCCTGAGCCCGACGACGGCGCGCGGCTTGGCCTGCGCGAGCACGCGCAGCAGTGACTCTCCGTCACAGCGCCCCTCCAGCTCGATGTAGTGCACGCCCGCCTTCAGCGCCACCTGCCGCAGCGACGACACGCACTTGCTCGGGATCTCCGCCATCTCTTCTGCGACACACCACACCACACTCGCTTATTATATTAATAATAGATAACCCTACAACTCGCGCGCTACTATACATAGAAATTGGCAATAAATAAAATAACAAAGCACGTAAATAATGAGCGCCTGTGCTGGTCAAGCACATTGGTAGGCTAGGGGCGCGAGGCGAAGCTCAAGGCCCCGTGCGCCGGCGCACGTAGCTGAGCATTGCCGAGGATGCCCGAACAGATGTGGGATCATTTATACCTACATAACCTGACGCCTATACAGCCAAAAAGTGAACTACATTCACATTCCTACTATATAAGGTTTTTGTTAAGTTTATATATTATACAATAGTTTACTGTCAATGCAACATCTTTTATTTCGTCACCTAATGCCCAATATAATAAATAAATAATTACCAAAATAATATTGAGGAAGAATATAATATTGAGTTTACTTCCACACAGATGTCAAAAAATCTAAGTATGAGCCGGGTAGACTATCGGAAAGCCTTTGATAGCATGTCGCATGAGTGGCTACTCATAATATTAGACCTTTATAAATGTCCACCTTGTTATCCGAAGCTTTCTAGAGATGGTCATGCCTACATGGAATGTGGTCATGACGACTCGCGGTACGAATGCGTCAGTTATCTTATCTTGTGTGGGGGCCAGTCAGTACAGACCAGCGACACTTCGAACCAGTGGGATCTTTTGTGTCGACTTCCCCAATAACGACTGCCATAGATGTTCATGGCAGTCGGGACCGACGACATAATTTCGGAAAGTCATATAACTTCCGAAAGTCAGAGGTGCGCGACGTGGGTTCGAACCCGAGACCCTCTGCATTGCAGTCTGTTGGTCTCTCCACTGAGCTATCGCTGCTTTAATGCGTTAGTTACAACCAATCCTATATACATCCGCAGAGGCATCTTTCAAGGTGATTCACTTTCTCCCCTTCTATTTTGTTTAGGCATCAATCCCATTTCCCAAATTCTTAATAAATACGAGTTCAAAGGATACCGACTAAAAGATAAAACAATAGTCAACCACTTATTATATATGGACGATGTATAGATTTACGTAAACACAAAAACTAACCTGAAAGTTTTGATAGATAGCACAGAAACATTCAATAGGGACATAGGGATGGAATTTGGACTTAACAAATGCAACGACCTACATTTAGTAGCTGGCAGAAGAAAAGAATTTCAAGGAGAAGGATACGTATAACTTAGTGGAGAAGAGTTCAAGCATTTACAAATAGATGAATAATATAAATATCTAGGTATCAGCGAAGCAGGAAAAATTGATCACGGTGAAGTTAGACAACAGATACAAAAAGAATATTTCCGTCGAGTAAAAAATCTTGTAACCTCACACCTTAATTCACGAAATCTTCTGGAAGCAATCAATATCTATGCAGTTCCAATATTATTGTACACATTCGGTATTATAAACTATTAAACAATAGATTTAAGGAAAATAGACATTAAAACCAGAAAAATGTTAGCAATGAACAAAGCACACCAACAGAAACAGATGTAGAGAGATTATACCTACCAATAGATGAAGGAGGAAGAGGCTTAATTAATTTAGAAACATTGTACAAAACACAAATAATTAAATATAAAACATACTTAGAAACACGGAAAGATTATATACTCAAATCAAATAGTACAACATGATAAGACTAAGGATAAATACTCAATATTTAAGGACACACAAACAAATTTAACAGAAATAGATTTACGTCCAAATGAAAAACACACATATAGAGATATTAAACAGGCAGTAATAAAAACTAGAATAGAAAAAATAAAAGAAAAACCTTTACACGAACAATTTCACAAGGCAGTGTTAGAGAAAGCAAATATAGACAAAGTACAATCGTTCCAGTGGCTTAAGAAACAACCGGTATCGCCATCGTTAGAGTCATCCATATTTGAAATTCAAGATCAAGCAGTAATAACCAGACAACATGAAAGGGATATTTTAAAACGAGCAGTTGATGGCAAGTGTCGACTATTCCTAGTAAAAGACGAGACCACGCAACATATTTTATCCGGATGTGAAAAGCTGGCCGGCACTTATTACACCAAAAGACACAACAATATAGTGCAGTACATCTTCTGGATTCTAGCTAAAAAGCACAAGTTCCCGGTCGCTGACCTATGGTGGCTAGAGCACCTGACGCAACTGCAGGTCAAAGAGAATGAGAGTGCAAAAATAATGTGGGAGATACCGGTACAAACAGATATTACCATAGTACATAATAGACCAGATATAATATACATAAATAAAATAGAAAATAGAACATACCTGATAGACATTACAGTACCATCTGATTACAACATAGTAGCAAAAGAAATAGAAAAGCTTATTAAATACCATGCACTAAAGAAAGAAATAACTAGACTATGGAAAATACCCACAGAAATAATACCCATAGTAGTAGGAGCCACCGGAATAATAGCCAAAAACCTAAATAGATATTGTAGCAAATTAGATTCCAACATAAACATTCCGATAATTCAAAAACAGGCAGCAATACACACATCAACAATAGTCTGCAAAGTTGTAGGAGATACAGTTTTTGTTAGCGGGGGCACTAAGCCACCTTTTCCCTGAGAGTCTCAGGGCGGGTACTCAGTATACCGAGCCAAAGCTCGAGAAGAGAAAACACTCTAAACAACAATTAATAATAGAATATGACATTAATAATATTGAGATACCAAAGAGGTACTGTACGAGCAAATCCGTACATTTAGTATTGTTAAGTTAATTCGCTTGCGCTTGCATATTTTATAATCGTGCTCATAATTCATTCATATATTTATTTTACTTAAATATTTTTTGTACATAATTTTAATTAGTAGCAATAAAAGCATTGACCGGTTAACTTGCCATCCACTCATTTAGCAAACCTTTCCTTTTTTACTTAACATATAACATGAGCCAAACAATGGAGGATCTTGTAGAAAATCAAAACCAGATCATGGTAGCCATGAACCAGCTTTTAATCAATTTTAACCTTTTGCACGCCAGCGCCTTTTTACATTACTTTACCCCGGACACCAAGCCTAGTAAAAGTTATATGTGGTAGGCATTTTCCATAGTGATGGGACATTTTCAATTATTATTTAGTTTATTATTGCAATTGGAGTTAATGAACAATGATTATTACTAAGTAAACAACAATAATTTAAACACTATTTCATAGCAGTTTTGTCCAGATTTTATTCGAAATCTAAACAAGACATCAAGGAAAATAAAAAACCATCTGAAATTTTATGTGATTACAAAGTAAAGTTCACAACACTAGATGATACCTTTAGTTGCCTACGACGTCACAGATATGTATCTTTTTAGAAAAAGTAGTGTTGGGATTACTATAATATCGATTGATACAAAAATAATCTTATATAATCTTAAAGTAGATTAAGCTAAAAATGTAGGTAAGTTTTATTGCAAGTTATTGTATTTTTTTTAAATGTCTTTATTTTTATGTAAGTGTAACTCGCACTTGGTAATTTTTTAGTATTCGTTATTTAGCGATATTATCCCATCACTAGCTGACATCTAAAGTTGTCATCGGCGCTAAAAAAGGGAAGAAATAGTTAGAATTCAATGCTTACTTCAGACACCATTTTTTAAGTTACTACTTATATAAATTTATTACACAACATTTATTCTAAAATGCATTTTCACATTTTATGAATATTTAAAACTCCATTAACAGTCAGTACGTAATCTCATACAAACCGCTTCGACGCGTGAATCCATTAAGCAAGCAGCAACAAGGCCCCTTTTTAAGGCCTGCAACGCCGTTAGCAGGTACATCAGGGGGAGCAAACGTGGAGAGAACCCTTAAGACCTCGGAAGACGCTGAGATGTCTTTGAAAGTTTAGGTCAAAAGGCACCAACAGTAAGCTGAATGATTTAATGAAAAAGCAAACGTGTAACTTCAAAGCTTTTTCTCGTGCAGTTAAAAACATATACATTGACAGCATAAGAGAAAGGTGGGAGTTTCAAAATACATTGAAAACTTTGGAAGCGAAATGGTCGGCTATAGACTCTCTCCATTGGGAGTTAGATGGTGAACTCGATGGAAAAGACGAGACATACGAAGCCACGTTTTCTGCCTATGAGACAGCTTTTAATTGCATGAAAAGAAAACTGAATAGCAAATTGTGGTCAGTAGCACATAGTGAGAAGTCGACCCCAAAAATGGATGTCCCTGTGTTTCATACACAACAACCCTTCTCTTTCTAATGCTCAACGAATGCAGTTTTTGAAAAACAATGTTAAGGAGGAAAGAGAAACGTTAATACAACATTTGCAAATCAGTTCAGAAAACTACTCTACTTGCCGGGAAATTCTGAACCATAGGTACAACAATAAAAAGCGTATATTTATGTCACACCTAAGTATCTTATGGAATCTTCCAGTCACGCAACATTCATCGCTTAGCTATATAAAACGCCTTCATGATACTACATATGAGTGTCTCAACGCAATCAAAAATCTAGCTTGTGTTTCTGTTAACAAACAAAATTAGACGCTGAGACACACGATGGTTATTTAGACTCTTTGAAAGAGCCTCGTGAATTGCCAGTTTTACAAGACCTGTTGGATTTTTTGGAAAACAAATTCACAAACATGGAGTCCTCTAGGCGTAAACAAGATTAAAAATCGACGTATAATTTAAAATCATTACAAAATCAATCCAATAACCATCTAAAGTTTCGTAATTTCAAGCAAGCCTATTCGAGCAACAAAGCAGTTTCGCAATCAAATTTCAATTTAACCCGCCACTGGTGACGTCAATTTTACTTACATGAATATTGACGCCGGTCCCATGCACCGGGATTTTGAACCTCAGATTTCTCCATAATGATTTGTATATACTATTTTTATTTGATTTAGATTTAAAACTACATGCTTTTTCTTAAGTAAAACACAGATAATTCAAAAATCACAGCTCGTTTATTGGTAATTACACATTTGTATTTGGAACACTAAAATCTACTATAATTTGTTAACATTAATATTGAAAAATATAAAATCTCAATACAATCATATTTTTCTGAACTAAATCAGCCTTTGTCAGTCTTATGACACTAGGGACTTATATTAAATCAACTAAAATAATAGTGGTCCTCTAATAAAAATAATAAAAACGTCCCTCTGAAGTCAGTCTTCCTCAACTGTCAAACAGTTTCTACAATAAGGCACTATGTGCTCTAGACACAAATATTTCTTGCATTTTTCGCAATTATATCTTGTTTTCTTATTTTCTGCCATCCACACTCATAGAAATGTATCGATCGTAATCGATATCGGTCACGGCCAGTTTAATCCACAGCTTTTGACCCCTGTGCGATTGCAAAATGAGTTGAGTCTTATTGCAAGTCAGCTCCCAAAGGATGTTTCGTTGCCTATTGACAACATACACACAGACTTAAGCAAAATTTACAAACTGCTTCTGGTAAAAGCCCGAATGCTTGAAAATATTTAATTTAGATATACCTTCGACATTTTCAGAATATTTGCTATACCTCAAGTTAAAGTTTAGCATTAAATCGATATCACAGCATATTGCTATAAACTTAAAAAAACACACCTACATTACTATGTTAGATGAGACCTTGAGATATTGTATAAGATCAGACGTTTATTTGTGTCATATTTCGAAACCTATTTACAGATTTAAAGGTGATAAAGATTTATGTCAAATAAAAGACTTAGAATGTGAGACACTGACCACTATTTGCAAAAACAGCTGGCTAGAAAAAGTATTTATGAACCATTATATTTATTTCTGTTGCCATTATATTTATTTCTGTTGCCATCAATGTCCTTTACGTATAATGTGCGAAGATCAGGTTACTGCTCATCAGCTAACGGGTACCGGAATTGTTACTATAGGTAACGGATGCCTTATAAAAACAATCGTTTACAGTGATTGCCCACAAACAGCAGTCCAGTGACATTAGCATAAAACCAGATGTTTATGCTCCTGAAATACCACCGAGCAATAAAATTATTAATATACTCATCCCGAACACGATTCCGTTGAACGACACAGACATTGAACTGTTTGTTTCGTTCAACGGAACTATGGTAAAGAAATGAATGAGATCGGTGAGAAGATCAAAACCATGAAGGAAAACGCGCATATATCTGAAAGTATTTCATGACGTACATCACTACTCAGTGATTGACTGCGTCATCGGCATCGTGGGAATAGCAGCGATAGTGTTCGCGTGGCGCCGGGTGCGGCTGAGTGCAGCTGAGTAGCGGCAGGGCTCAGGTTCGGCTCACGACAATAGTGACAGAGTGTTTTATCATAGTGAAATAAGTGACAATGTTGAGTGTGACGTTTTTATTTACCTAGTGCTCGTGTACTGAATAAAGCATCGTCACCCATTCTTGTACGTTAAATTCGCGTGTGTCAATAAACTAATAAAATTTTCCTAGAGACGTTTAAGGATTAGATAATATTATGTTATAAGTGATTTCTTATCGTTTGCATTATTTACATTTTTACACCTTACTTGCAGGGCAATGTTAGATTATCATCTGAATTACAAATAGCATTTTTACCAAGTAATTCTTTCTTGTTTGAGAGAATGTACGAGCAAACCCGTACATTTAGTATTGTTAAGTAAATTAGCTTGCGCTTGTATATTTTATAATCGTGCTCATATTTCATTCGTATATTTTCCTTGAATATTTTTTATACATAATTTTAATTAGTAGCAATAAAAGCATTGACCGGTTGACTAGTCGTCTACTCATTTAGCAAATCATCATCAAATTAAAGTAAGGGTAGTAAACAATTTTTTTTTTACTTTTTTTTCTCCTTACTGTTACTGAATATGTATTTACAAAGAGATAAATAGTTGTTAGGTATCAAATAATAGCCAAAAAGTGTCCGTCAAAAGGAAGGTACAGTCGATTTCCAGCCTACATACATAAAAGTTTAGCACTGTTCATTCTACTATTTGCTACCTATTAAATTATTTTAGCTACCTCTATATATACATAGTGATTGAACAAAATCCTTGGTCAATATATGACGTCATAATGGACCAGATATTTATCTGATTCAGACTGCACACAAGAATGTTTTACCTATTCAGCATTAAAATACCTTCATTCCTAAAGAATATCTCTTAGTCATGCGATTAGAGCAATTCAATTCAATATTTGTATGAAAAATCAAATAATGAATTCTAGTGAAGTGGTAGAACAAGAGTATGGTAAGGTATAAAAAACTCACAGGTGAAAGATTATTAGTATTTTCAATCGTTTTCACTGCCATCAAGGCGCAGCAGTATTGAATACGACTGCTGTGCATGATGTTCGAATCCCGGGTCGGACTAACAAAAAAGTTATTGGATTTTCTATTAAGAAATCTCAATACGAGCCCGCACTTAGAAAGTTGGCGGTGTTAGACAATCCCGTGCTTCGGAAAGCACGCAAAACCGTTGGTCCTGCGCCTGATCTCTCTCCGGGCGTGTCGGATTATCTGTCACATAGGATCATGAGAGTGAGATTAGCGTCAAAATCACGAGACCAATCTCTTAGCAATTAAAGATTTAAAGGTAGTAAATGCGTATACACAAAAAAATAAAAAAAAAAACGTGCACATGATTTTTCGTCAAACAAAAACATTAAAATGGCCGCACCAACGTTTACGTTTTATATCTTTTGAACGAACCAGGTACCAATTTTTTTACTTGAAGTATCAAATAGTATCAATTCAGTAGTGTAACTAACACTACGAAATTTCAATATTAAGAGATTGGTTCCGTGATTTTGACACTAATATAGTGAGGGAACAGAGAGTGCACTTGTATTTGCGTACATACTCGTGCACTATAACATCTCCTGCGCAGATGGCCAGTCTCCGTTAAAATTGGCCGCCGCAATATGGTTCGTCTAGAACAAGCTAGCTGGACAAAATTAATTGTTATGTTTTTTATATCTAAATGAGGTTATTAAACATATATAGTTATCATATAGGCTCTTTGTACGTTTTTTAAGGACGATTTGTCATTTGAACACCTGTCGTAAGAAAACCATATTCAGAAATATGTACTCAATATATATATTTAAACCTTTAAAAAACATAATTTATCTATAAATGTAACTATAAAATCTAATAACAGATACATAAAATACTTAAAAACTAAATCTATCACTCATTATCAGATGTATCATCCATTGAATAGTCATAATCATGACTGGCAGAACTATGAAAACTAAAATCTACATTAACATTTTGTTCCTTACATCTAGGTTGAACTATTAAAGCTAGGACTTCAGTAGGGAGCGTACCATTTTTTTCTTCCGGGGAACATCCCTTAAACCGGTTAATAATCCGTTAATCTGGACGATAGCAGGCTACATTAGCCTTCTACCACTGTACATTGACGGAAATACCTTATGTCCGGCTTTTATGCTCCACGTCCGGGTCTGCTTATAGCTATGGCTACTTGATTTACTGTCAACATAGTATGCCAAAGCTTCCTCGGTTGTCAAACACCTGGGGACACTTGTTGTGTTTGACTCGATGTTTTGGTTATTGAAGGGCCAACAGTTAAATTAAAGATATATTTAATTTGTCGTGCTACACTTCTCTGACCCGACAATCGCGCTCACACCTCTGGAGCGTAAATTAATTCACTAGAACTGCTGTTCTACTGTTCTGTTGACGACGTGTATATGACCTCTTACAGTCCAGGAGTGCTCTCCTGGACTATAAGAGGTCATCTACACGTCGTATTTTCGTTTTAAGACTGGAATTATCAAACTCTTTAATGGATCTTCCTGATCCCGGTTCTGTAGATATACTTGGCATGGATAAATAAATGGACGACAGTGAAAGATATGTCAACATCCTTCAGCCATCGAATTCTTCTCTAGGAACTAGGCTCTCGGTTTCTTCCACAGCTGCTCCACATTTCAGCCAATTTTGAAGAATGTTTTGAGATAATGACCTTGACGTCTCTCAGAGACTGCTCCGTAACACCATGAAAATCATGTCTCAAAGATATAAACCGAAAGAGCTTCTCATTCCACGATTCCTTCGGAAGCTCCAGCCATTCTTCGAAAAAATCCATTTTGAGACGGTGAAAACCGTTAAAAGAAAAAAGGATAAAAATAGCTGTGCAAATAAGTCGCAATATTTTTTTCTACAAATCACTACTAGATGCTTATGAGAATCATATATGATAGTTTCTACGGAGTGGACATGAGTGGACATGTAATTATTTGACAATTGAATTTAAAAAATCTGAGTGAAATAGTCCACTAAACATTTAATTTAATAAAATAAAAGAATGAAGTTCCTGTGAAAAAGAAATTCTATAACAAAACTACTTACCCTTACGTACACAATCCATTCCAAAACACTATCAAAAACTTATTTTAGTGACAAACAATGTTTTCAAATATGGTGTAAAAGTGCAAATGAATGCACTTTGAATTATCAAAATTTTATATATTTACCTTAATGACGCTCTTAATAAGGGTAGTAAAGAAAATTAATAGGTGTATTCCTTAATGTATCAAGGCGAAGGAGTTCGTATTAGTAATTCGCTACTAGGAATTTAAGGGTCGTTTTTGTCCAGCTAGCTTGTTCTAGACGAACCATAGTGCGCCGCCGTGACCGAAATTCGGTCTGGAGGACATTATTTTTCAATCAGGCCTGTATATAAGAAGTGCTTTTTTATTCACATAATATATTGTTATTTACTTACCATCGGGTTCCTGTTTCGGTGGCGGAGCGGGCGGCACGTCTCTGATCTCTCCCTCAGCATCCACAATTTCTGCCAGTCTGTAGTCTTCAGGCTGAAAATAATACAACATATCTTTAAACCACATTTCAGTACTGTGCTGTGGCGTAAGTATGCGCTTGCATTAACGAGTGGTCGTGAAGTGTCGATTAGATGCCTAGGCCAGGCAGTGTTACTGGAGTTTTCTGTTTGGAACCAACCAACGCCGGCACACGGGCGCCTCTTCGTCGCCTTGTTGAAACGTATAACACACACAATAGACTTAGATATATTTGCACAGCCGTATTCAATATTTTATCAACAAGCTATTGAATTGTTAAAATATTTATTGCCAAACTTTCCCTTTCTCAATTATCGTGCGTCTTTATTTTATGTTATTTTTTTATATTAATTTGCGGACATTGGTGTGGGTTAAACATTAACTCTTTTCTTTACATAGGTATATAAAATGTTTGTATTACATTTAATGTGTAACAGTTTCGTGTCCCAATAAAGTAAATAAGTAAGTAAATAGGAATTTAAGTAGCAACATGAACTCTGAAATGATTCCACTGGGTGGCAACATATTAGGGCCTGATTACGTGTTACTTAAAAGAAAGTTTGCGAAACATCACTGTTATTTACCGCTCTGCCTAAGCGTGTATGTACGTACATATGTATACAGGCAGTTATGCGTGAATTTAGTAATGTATTCCACGTTGTATAGGTATATAATTTATACTGCAATAAATATTTAAAAAAATATCCATTTTTTTGTTTAGAGTTTAGGTTAACTCTAAATAATTGATATAAAGATAGTTTATTAATTGATAATGATCTCTAATGAGTCTTATAAAGAGATCAAGGTTTTAACCGAACATCGAGACAGATGGCAAATAAATACTCCACCGACAAGATCAAAGTGGAAACAAGAAAACTCGTGTTCTAGAATGTAGAAGAGATTTATATTCAAAATTACACGTTATAAAATTGTCAGTCTCATTTCGCCACCTATAGCATTAGGTTTTATTTAGATAAAGATGAGCCTAATGATCCGGCTCAGTACTCCCAAGAATTACTTAAAAGATAAATCCAATAACACTTTACCCGACTCGGCAATCGAATCCGAGAAAGGTCTCCCATTCGCATGAGGATGCAGCAGCCGGAGTCACTACACCACCGAGCACCTACTGGTACAGTCAGCGATATAAGTAGCTAAGCACTGAATTAATTTGTAACATTACTTTATGAATCAAAACTGTCTAATTATTAGAATGTATTTATCTATACTAATATTACAAAGAGGAAGAATTCAATTTTTTGTTGGTTTGTTTATTCGTACTTAATGATTTAATACAAGAACTACTTAACAGATTTATATTCTATCACATACACACAACACCATCTAGCCCAAACTAAGCAGAGCTTGTACTATGGGTACTAGAAAATGGATAAACATACATATATTTTACCTTTTTTTTTGTAAAAATACATATTAGAAACACCCAGACCAAGACAAACATCCATGTTCATGCACGCAAATGTTTGACTTGTGCGGGAATCGAACCCGCGACCTCAGACGTGGCAGTCGGTTACACTAACCACTACGCCATCGAGGCCGACAATGAAAAAAACAAGACAAAAACAAACTCAACAGATTTCAAAAATTCTATCACCATTTAAAAGCTAATTCATTCAAGTTTTACCGTGCATCATATCATCGACGGCGACATAACTACGTCAATGCATGCATAGTAAATAAATAAATAAATAAATAAATAAATAAATAGTAAAATAATTATACATTTAACAAAAATTTGATACACTGAGGGTGGCGTTATTTTATTTTTCTGTTACATATTTAAAGTAGATTTAGAATATGTATCTACGAAAGTTGAATCAAACTTCGTTCACGTAACCGTCACGTCATTAAAACGATGGTTACTTTAAATGGCAGAAGAATACAACATTTTAAAAATGACTTATTCGTTGACTGTATCCTTACCTTAATCATCTCTCCGTAGTCATCAGCCCTGGTCCTCTCCTCGTGGAAGGGGTACATGGCGTGGTGTCGCTTGTTAGACTTGAAGTATCCCGTCGCCCTCACGTCGTGTCGCACCGGGATGTCGTGCTTGCCGGTCACCACCCACATCTCCAGCTCACCATCTGAGTCCGAGTCTGATGAGATGCCGGTGGTTTCCTCCCTGCAAAATGCAGTTGGATTAGTACTAGTATCTTTATTTTCGTTTAAACAAACATTGTAAGTATTAACGTAATTTTTTTTAACCACATTCTGTCACTAATTAAAAACCTTTTTATCTGTTATAATAGGCCGCCAGGCTGAAGTGGGACTGGGCCGGACACGTCTGCCGCATGCACCCAAAGAGGTGGGCACAAACTGTGACCAATTGGGTGCCAAAAGACAGTCGATGGCGACGGGGCAGATCTAAATGGAAATGACTTGAACGTCTTCGAAAGGGACTGGCAGGAAATGTCCAAATTAGAGGCTTTTGCCCAGCAGTGACATAAAAAAAGGCTAAGGAAAAATCTGTCATAAGAGGTTATGCGCCGTCATGCCATGCTACTGTCTATTATAAATTACTATCTAGTAATAAATAGTTTAGTTTTATATGGAAAGTACACACAGCGACACATCAACCTACTAGACTGTTTAGCATTTCAACTATTAGAAGTTGAACGCTGCGAATCGTGCGAAAGAGTGCATTATATTTTTGTTGTGTACATCGACACGACAATGCACTGTCCCTTGCCGACAATTCTCTATTTTGTATGTAGCGTAGTTATGCGTATATAGGGTGTCTAACTTGATGAGTAGCCGAGTGTACGTGTCATAATGACAATAACACATTGTATATAAATGTGAAGTAAAATACTGAAATTATAATTTAATGGCAATTAAAACGAGTGGCAATGAATTTCTTTATAAAATTGCCGAATTAAAAAGCCAATTTGCTGGTAATTGAATCTAACACTTCGAAGATCAGTCGCAAACAAAATGCTAGCTTATACTACGGGACACGGAACCCATCAATCTTTACTTTAGAATTTCACTTACTTCACGGTGTTGTTGACCTTGACCTTTTGCTGCTGGAGGTATTCCTCTAGCTCAGCGCCCTCTAGCCTCACTCGGCGTCTGACCATCAGTTCTAACATTCTATCGCCACCCTTCTCAATGAGATCGCGCGCTAGTGTGCCTGGTGATGTTCTGTCAACAAATAAATCTAATTAATACATATTTAGACTAAAAGTAATTATGGTGCACGAAAAAGTTACAATTAATAGCTACAGGTGGCGCTGTACTCAAATTGCACTCTATTTCGTAGAAGTTGTACTGGAACTTGAATCGGGTAAGCGAAGTCTGCAATGTGTGTTGGCAGAGTATATGTACACAGGGTTCCTTCACTAATCGTCGGCTGCAGCCTGTAAGACACGATCTCCCTGCTAGGTCTAAGTATCTTCGGTCTGTAATTAAACCAATTTATACAGATTTTAACGCGTTGTTTATTTGATAAACACTATTATTTCATAATTTTGAAAGTATTACACTACTACTGTTAAACTTTATTACTATTTTAAATTAATTAAACTATTCAAACTTACAATTTCCTCGACGACGTTAGGTTGCTTATCAGCAGTCGTGGTCGCAGGGAGACTCATTTTTATCAGTGACCTTGACCGACAACTATGGCTGGTAGTACAGTTGGTGGTCGCAGAGAGACTCATTTTTATCCGTAGCCTTGACCGATGACCATGGCTGGTAGTACAGTTGTTGGTCGCAGGGAGACTCATTTTTATCCGTTACCTTGACCGACAACCATAGCTGGTAGTACAGTTGGTGGTCGCAGGGAGACTCATTTTTATCCGTGACCTTGACCGACAACCATAGCTGGTAGTACAGTTGGTGGTCGCAGGGAGACTCATTTTTATCCGTAGCCTTGACCGACAACCATAGCTGGTAATACAGTTGGTGGTCGCAAGGAGACTCATTTTTATCAGTGACCTTGACCGACAACTATGGCTGGTAGTACAGTTGGTGGTCGCAGGGAGACTCATTTTTATCAGTGACCTTGACCGACAACCATAGCTGGTAGTACAGTTGGTGGTCGCAGGGAGACTCATTTTTATCCGTAGCCTTGACCAACAACCATAGCTGGTAATACAGTTGGTGGTCGCAAGGAGACTCATTTTTATCAGTGACCTTGACCGACAACTATGGCTGGTAGTACAGTTGGTGGTCGCAGGGAGACTCATTTTTATCCGTAGCCTTGACCGACAACCATGGCTGGTAGTACAGTTGGTGGTCGCAAGGAGACTCATTTTTATCCGTGACCTTGACCGACAACCATGGCTGGTAGTACAGTTTAACAGTAGTAGTGTACCTAATAGTTTCAAAATTAATTAATATTAGTTATTTTTAAATAAAGAACGCGATTAAATACGTATAAAGTAGTTTATATAACATTCTCGCAAACAGACAATACACCGCGTTTTTCGACAATGGCAAACGAGTTTAGTACGTTTCATCTTAAGCCGTTTCTGGAGCCTATGTACGTACGTCTCATTTTTACGTCATATAAACGCATTTCACTGCCAGGAATTCAAAATCGCAACAAGATTATTTCCTGTTCGCCATGAATACAATAGTAAAACCTCGAAATTAAAGCTAGCGCCCTCTTTTGACATATAGCAATACTAACGATATATATTGCTTTGACATTCCTTTTTAGACATTTTTATTTTATTTTTAGACATGTCTACTTATTAACTTGTTTTTTTAATTATTGATCAATTTATTATTTTAATCTTGATTCAAATTGGTAACTGATTTGCAATGTTGTTTTTACTTAATTGATTGTCTTTATCTATATATTAATATATGAAGCAAAAACGTTGTACCACTTTATACGAAAATTGCGCGTACGCAGGTATCTGAAATTTGGCATAGTTAAAGTTTATATGGAGAAGGAGTGGCGAATCCTAATATTTTTATAAAATATGCATTAGAAATACATTAACAAATTTTTTTGAAAATTTATTTACTTAATGCTACACCAGCAGTCATAGCCAGTAATTTATCTATCTTTCTAGAAATTATTAATTGGGTCTTGCTTTACATATAGAATCAAAACACAATCGCAGAGTTGTATTCTATTTTATTTTAAAAAGACAACTCCCGCTCTTGGAATAATGCCTGTGTTGAGGGGGACTTTACAAATATTAAAAGAACAGATTCAAGGAACACCTAGAGTCACAACTACGAGGGGTGTTCAATGTATTCTCAGTATAGGCATGAAAGAATAAGCAGAAAATTTTGAAAAAAATATATTTTCCATGTAGTCCCCCATCACCACAATACACTTATTAGAGCGGGAAAGTAACTTTTCAATACCTCCTTAAAATATTTTTCTTCCTTGTCTGAAAATGTTCGTCAATTGCCTCCTGCAACTCTTTATCGTCGGAAAGCGTTTACCTCGAACATCTTTCTTAAGGTTTAGGAACAGAAAGTAATCACTAGGGGCCAGATCTGGGCTGTAGGGTGGATGATTGATTTCTTCAAATCCGCATTCCCGCACAGCAGCCTTAGTAATGCGCCCTGTGTCAACCGGCGCGTTGTCGTGAAGAAGCAAGACACTTGCGGTCAATTTTCGAAATCTTTTTCTTTTACTGCCTCCTTTAAATTACGTAGGGTGTTTGCGTAAGATGCGCCAGTAATACTTTAACCCTTTTTTGTGTACTCAATCTGTAAGATACCCTTAGAATCCCAAAACACATTGGCCATGAGTTCAATACTCTCTCTACCCCATCTAAATTCACTAAATCACTTTTGAATAGTAGATAATCAAGGAGCAGAATCTTGGTAAACAGCCTCCATTTCTTTGTGAATAACTCTTTGAGTCTTTCCTTGTTTTATTAAATTAAATCCGCATTATGATTTTAAACTCCATGTAATAGAGGACTACTGACAATTGATCCACCGAGCAGTTGCTAGCCTACGTTCTGCTACTGTGAATTCTTTGACAGGAGAACCCGACACATTAACCGACTCGGAAATCGAATTCGAGACATCCTGCACAACAGTCGCAGTACCAGTACGCCATCGAGGCAGCTTTTTATATTAAAGGCTTAAATGTATATACATACCTGGCAGTCAACACAATAGAGTTCTGTGGATTTGGAGCCCATAACAAGAAGAGGTCCCTTGCGAACCCCGCCTCGAGGTCGGGGAAGGAAGCCAGCACCACCTTGGGCCCGGGCGTGCGGCTGACCTCGCCCACGGAGTGGCAGAGCTGGAGGTGCCGCAGGGCGAACGGGTTGCTGCGAGCACCTTCAAAGGCGCGCGTCAATTTGTCACTCATCCATTCGATCTGTAAAATAAATATTCGAGTAAATAGTGCGGTCTATTACCGAGGTGCGATCTTTCTTTCTTTTCGTGTGGTTAGTGGCCAACCTGTTGTCAAGAGTTGTTTAAGCCGCCCCATGGGCGGCTTAAACAACTCTATGTCTAGAGACCTATGCCTAGAGTCTAGAGGTCTATGCCTAGAGTCTAGAGGCCTATGCCTCTGACATAACCACTGCCGTCAATTTGGCAACAACCGGAACCGACTTTTTATGTGCCCTCCGAAGCACGGAGACGCTCAGGTAAAATACCACTAAGCGGTCACCCATCTATAGACTGACGCACCCAACTTTGCTTAACCTCGCTAATCGTTTACTGATCAGTGAGTGCAACTGACTATGAGCGACTCAACTGATGTGCGATGTGCTCCATCATAGAAGCAATCTCTACAAAAATTTTATCAAAATCATTGCAGTGATTTAGTTTGAAATAGTACTAAATAAGCAAATACAACAATTAATATTTTGGCATTTATCCTAATATAATAAATGCGAAAGTGAGTCGGTTTGTTTATTTGTTAGGCATTCATGCCTTTACTACTTGACAGATCATGAGGAATATTCCTTTTTTTTTGCGTTCATCGGTGACAGATGAGCCAGCGGCCCACCTGATAGCAAGCGAGAACCGTGGCTCATACACATGGCTGTGTTTTCTTAGTATTACAGAAGCAATGTCAAAAAAACACAAACAAGTCGCTGCCTACCGGAAGGAAAAGGGGAATGGAGCAGGATGAGGTTTAGGAAGGGAAGGTGATTGGGTCTAAGGCGCTCTCACTCACCGAACGAAACATAACAGATAGGTACTGTTATTTTACGTCGATTTTCTGTGAGAGGGTGGTACTTCCCCGGTCGAGCCAGGCCAATACTAAACGCAAAAATTAAAAAAATATATATGGCTTGCACCTTGTCAGGGGAACAGAAAATGCCATGGGGTACCTTTTATATGGGAGAAAGTACTGTTACCAGCATAATCTAACCTAACCTACATTTACGGAAACAAAATCTAGTAATATAATATAATTAAGGCACAGCAAAGATGTAATACAAAATTACTTAAAATTATCTCTACCTAGTTATACTATGTGAATAGTATAACTGGGTATATTATATTTATAATATGGGCTGTTAATAAATAATTAAGGCACAGCAAAGATTTTATAAAAAAAGTCGTAAAATTGTCTCCTATATTTAAACCTAGTTCATTTACAATATAAATATTTGCCCTATGTGGGGATCGAACCTACGACGTGTGCTGTAGATGTGTGTACATAACCTACTGTGTCACATATACGGTCAATTTATAAATGATATAGGTCTTTATATTTACCTGTGACTTAGCAAATTCGACCACATTGTAGCTGACATTGGAGAGTAGCAGCAGGGAATAGGCGACAAGTCCCGAGTCCTTGTTTCGCCACAGCTGATCCAACATATGCGCCAGCTCTAGGACTCGGCCCGCAGTGTCCGTGCACACTAGCACGCAACCGCCACCGCGGAGCGTCGTTAGTATCGTTGCTGAAAAAGTTAAAAGGACCTTGTCAAGATGGTGTATAAAACTATCTAGCGACAACGACATCTAGCGGCATAATACTGAACCACCAAGTACTAACTTGGTGGTTCAGGACTATGCCGCTAGATGTCGTTTTGCTTAACATGTAGTAATTTATAAAAGTAAATCGCACCGTGAGAACATTATAATCGATTTTCTTACAAGTATGACACTACGCCATCTAGCGTTTAATAACAGGATTAGCAGCAAATACCTAATCATTTCGATTTCTTTTTTCGACATTTTATTTATTTTGGAAACAAGCTCTTAAGCATAACCTATATAAACCCTTACTACATAATTGTTCATATTTAGAAATTCTAAACATATATACATATGACAATTAATTTGACTACCTACTTGTTTATATTGCTTATAACAACTACCGGACATAGCGTCCGAAGTTATATGGTTCCTTGAATGTCGTTATATCCGGTTTTGACTGTAACTAGATTTTGGCCGCGGAATCGCTCGCGTAAAAGTAGGTTATGTCTATTGTATAACCTTTGTAAACATAACATACTCTATCCTTTTCTGCAGCCCTGACAACTATAATAATATGTGAAATTTAATGATGGTGCGTTGAGTACCTAGTTAAAGCGTTAAGGTGTCACAAATAAACTAACATATTTATAACATTAGTCAGGATATTACCTGTTATTTATATTAAATATAAATAACAGGTAATATCCTGACTAATGTTATACTAATATGGGCGCAATTAAGTATTTAAAGGTAATAAATTTTATTACCTTTAAATACTTAATCGTGCCCATTGTCTAGTATTATATTAAGGTACATACTTATAATTAATAAAACAACTGCTTTAATACTTACTCATTAGCTTCTCATCTCTCAACCGCCTCCTTTGCTGAACATAATCTGCATTCATAGCTCCCAACAGCATCAGTGATGGTCTCATCAGTCTCTCAATCTCGCACCCATTGAGATGTCTCTCCTTCTTGTGGTTAAAATCTGGTGCATACACAATGTCCTCTTCGCCCGGAGCAGCTATACGCCATACTGTTCCTCCCAGGGAATGTCCGGCAGGGAGGGGAGTGATACGGAGGCCAAGGCCTTTGCCTGAAAATAAAATAATTTGCAATAAATAAGCATGCACTATACATGCACACACAAACTGATCGCTGGTTTGGAATCAAACAATGGAGATACTAGTAGATAAAAAGAAATATTGATGCCTTTGTTTCAATGTATAATTTAAAGGGTTATCTAACATTACACTATAAATAAAAATATAAAAATGTGAGGGTATAGAACATAACTCATATATTATATAACATTAAATGTATGTAGCATCATGCATCAAAACCATGTATAAGATTTTATTTCAAATCACAAAGTAGCATTGCGGATTACAAAATTCACTACCAATAAATTGGCACAACCAAAAGATAATCTGACAACAACAAATTTGTTTTAGCTACACCTAAACAATTAGCACCAATTCCTGTTATCCTTCAAAATTTAATATTCATTTGTTTATAAATAAACAAATGTTTTCATCAATGTATTTTTATATTAGGTGAAATTTTTGTAACTGAATGCGTACTTGTTTGTAACTGAATGCATACTAGTGAAAATTGTAACATGTCAAACACATTGCCATAGTTCAATCAACTAGATTTAAAACAAAAGTATGTACTAAATTGTTGACTAACACATACCTTTCATATCAATACTTTGATTATACTTCAACTGCACAATTCTGTCAAAAGCGGCGTCAACATCATCTAAAGTAAACAGATCAAACTCTGACACATTCCTGTGAGCCTGGTACAAGTCATACATAAACATCTGACCCATTTTGTAGACTGGTAGTGTAGCATATATCGGACAATTCAGACCAAGTTTACCCACAGCATATGGCAACGCACCAAGGTGGAGTGGATCCGAATGTGATATTAAGACTGCATCTATAGTGTTTATGTGCCTGAAAATGAAACACAGCTTAATTACATTATTTAAGCAGTATTGTTATTAAATAGCTATATTATAAAGGTGCAATGTATACAAGTCTGTTTGTTTATTTCACCAAATTCATGTGTCAAATTTTGGTATCCAAATCAAATTACTGAGAATTATGAGGTTGCCTGCTCTTGAAAAAGAACATTGTGTGTCTTGACATCCAATGCTTCAGTCTTAAGTAGATGCTTCTAGGGTTCATGTGCTGTATAACTATTGTAAAATTATACATATTTGTCAAATAAAATGTTGCTTATTCAAAACATAACCTCTTAACATTACCTTTTGAGCTCCTTTATAAAGTCCATATCAAACTTTTCGTCCCATCCACAGTCTAAAAGAAACTTGAACTCGTCTATTTGCAGTACATAGCACGGTGGAGATTCGTTACCAGCGCCAGAAAGGCAGTGGAACTTGATGATTGAAGTCATTTTGAGAATCGAGTACCGGCTTCTTTTTACTATATATTCTCAATCTTCAGTTTTCAAAGCAATGTCAAACATTGTTTTGTATACAATAAGGATGTAGCGGTCGGCGTATAGTGTACCTATATTTCTAAAATTATGAATAGAATAAAAATAAAATTGTTTAGTTGGCGCCGCAAGCATCGGACAACACGAATATCATAAAATTGACATTGACAGACGACGCAGCAAACATCATATTTTTTTAAATTTCGTTCCGAAATTTAAATGTTTTGGTTGTTTTTTTTAATCTCTTAATTTAGAGGCTTTTATTACAGAATAATAATACGTTAGCCCCATCGTGGCTTATTCTTAGATACTAGCTTACTATGTAATGATAGGAGACAGAGGAAGCTGTTGTTGTACATATATCTTAAATAGGTCTAACGCCGCATTTGAAGTAGGGTCACATAAAATATGAATGAAAAGTCCTACATCGTACAAGTAAAGATTATATTTAAACATCAACGAGTTCCTTTGGCGCTGGTTTTTGACACAATCCATCAGTAAGTGTTGGACATCATCAAGGACTCTGCACGTATCACAATCAGGCGTATCGACTTTTTTCATGAGATGTCCAAACTTTTTAAATGGATAGTGGCCTGAGCGCAGCCTATGCGCTATAACAATAATATTTCTATTTAAATTACTATTAATAAACCAGGGTACCCTAGTAGGCTAATGTTGAATGGTTTTATACCAAATGCCCTTTTCTTTACTCCTCTCGTCAAAGTATTCTTTATAATGTTTATTACATAGCTTCTTAATGTTACCAAAGTATTCAGAGTAAGACATTTTAACAGCGAAATGCATTCCATCTGTACACGCTAACTTAGCCAGCGTATCAGCCTGCTTGTAACCCTGGAGCCCAATATGAGAAGGAACCCATTGCAATCTCAAAGACTTACCAGATGAATTCAATTCGTGAATTTGCTTTAGCACTACATACGCTATCGGTGCACCTCTGAAACCAGAGGCGCACCGAGCTATATGCTGCAAAGCACTTTTACTATCTATTAGATAACTATTCTGTCACTATTTAGCGAAATAGCTTCACTTATAGCCTTTGGAGATTGCAATAAGTTCCAATGTCATAATGGATACACAACAGTCAATTTTAAACATAGCTGATGTTCTATGGCATGCATTAAAATACGCAGCCCCGTGTCCAGTATAATTTTTTGAACCATCAGTAAATAAGAAATGCCATCCATAATATTTTTCTTGTAATTCTCTAATTACTTCATATTTCAAAACTGTCATATTTAGGTACCTTTTAGCAGTTTTGATTGAATCTAATTCTAATTCGACGATATCACTCAAATCTATATAGGTAATCCATACATTTAAAGAAAACATTTCTAAAGGACTGGATGAATGTATGTCATACAATTCGCACACGTTAAACACGGAAACCAACAAAGGTATGTTTTTATGTCGCCAATATGAATTATTACATTATGATCTGAGCTCTTCTACAAGCTTTATTGTGACATCATTCCAGGACATACTCTTGATACAATACTTATAGCCGAGTTACATTCTTCTAATATACAGAGGTGGTATGCAAAGTTTGGACTCCATCACATGTATAGGTGTACTCTGAATAAATCCACCAACTATTCTCAACGCCTGGTTCTGGATTTTATCTAATTTAAACAAGTGCGTCTTAGCACTATTATTATACAAAAAGCTACCATAGTCAATTCTGCTTCTTATTAAAGAAATGAATAGTGTGCGAAGGTGATTAGGGTGGACGCCCCAAGAGGGACATGTGAGTATTGTAAGTAAATTCAGATGTTTTATAATTTTCGAAGAAAGGAGATGTTACATTTTCGGCTACAAAATGTACGGTACGTCAAAAAAGAGGAAATATTACCAGAAATCAGAGAAAAATGCTATTCCAAGAATTTACTTGTAATTGAGATTGTACAAGACGAAAATATTTTTCCTGTTATTGCCATATTCAATATGGTGGTACAATGGATTGTAGCATTAGATAATGCGTTCAGAAATTGTATAAGATGAACTGATAGAAGATAAATATCACAAAGATATAAAATAAAAATACTTAGGTATATATACCTACATTGTAGCATATTGCGACTACAATACAAATAAATACAAGTAATTGTTAGAACCCAAACCTTATGATAAAAGTATATTTATAGAACTGCACCAGTCTTACAGGTCCTGTGCATTTCGGAACGAAATATTCTTGATGACATTTTGACGTTAACACTTGACAATTATGTTTCTGTCAATGATTTCTTAGTCATGTATTGTCGTTTGCGCGTGCGCTTAGATTTTCGTGACTTCTGCTGTTATTTTGTTTTACTCGTTCTGACCGATTCCCTACGACTTTGGCTTTGTTTAACGGTTTGTTCTCTACCATCCAATTGGGCAAACAGTATAGAGGGCTATTGTTGCAGTTGCGTATGTGGAATGCGAACTGTTGGATGTTGTGCTCATGTGATGACAGTAGTCTGGTACCTTGGCTGGGCTCGGTACCAAAGTAATATTGAAGCCCCAGCATCATTTCTTGACGATGTGTTAATACTAGAAGGTAGTGATGAGATGGATTGATACATAATAATTATTAAAAAACCAAATTGTTGTTTCATTTAAGTGTACCTATTTCAGTTCCTTGTATTCATACGTTTTTACTTTTTATAAACTAGTCGTGATGTAATGACAATGTGAACTTTCCAATGGTGCCTATTAGAGAGTCGTAAAACGTGGCAACACGCTTTATAGAAGCGATTCAATTCACTGACTAGTTTTTTTGTACTTTATAGGTTATGTAAATGTCATAGCTTTAAGGTCATAATATTCCGCCATGATTGTTCAGATAAACGTCAAATATTTTCGATTTTTATTTTGTCCATCTTCAATATTGTTTTAATGTGGATATTTTTAGTTTAAATATGTTTATGGGTTAATTTCCTAGGATTTTTAACCACGTACATGTTGTAGCCGGAGTTCCATACAAAAATGAAACGTCTCCTTTCATTTATATGTCTTCCCCACAACAAGGCTCTATCTTGTCAAAATCCCAAATATTTAAAACTATCAACACATGAAATAACATTATTATTGATGGTTACATTTATATCAAGTTTCTTACGACCTTTGCTAAAAATACAAATTTTAGATTTTAGTAGGAACTACCTCAAGCCCAATTATATTTAAGTTATCAACTAATATATTTAATAAAGATTGTAAATTTGCTTGGCATACATTTAAAGTACTGTGTCTTTGATAAAAAACAAAGTCATCTGCATATTGAGAAACCATAAACCCTCTATCACCAGCAAGTTGACATATATTATGGGTAGCTAAATTAAACAACAATCAATGGTGAAAGAGGATCACCCTGTGTTAAGCCAGTACCAGTCCATCTAGCATCTATCACTCGATTGTCAGAGCAATTCTTTATAGTAAGACATCTTGAAGATAAAAATGACCAAATATATTTACAAATATAAGTTCCTAACCCTAAATTGTTTAAAATGCGTATCATATTATCAACTTAAACATTGTTATAAGCATTACCTACATCAATAAAGCATGCCACTGTAGGCAATTTATTGGAAAACCAATCTGTATATATGTAACAATTCTGGTTAAATTATCTATTGTTGACAATCCTTTACGGAATCCCGTTGTGTGAGTCCATAATATTCTTTTATTTTCTATATACCATTCGATACCTTTACACAATAAATTATGGAGGATTTTACAAAGACATGATATTAACGAGATTGGCCTTAGTATGACTTGCGCATTTTCTATATTCCCAACTTTTGGTATAGAAATTATTAAAATAGTACGCCACTGTTTAGGAATAATACTACTCTTGAATATTTTTGTGTATATACTAAGTAGAAATCTTTTTATTATATTGGGGGCATGATATATCATAGAATAGGTTATACCATCGCTACCCGGAGCAGTATCTTTCTTTTTAATGCATATATTTAATTCCTGTTAATTAAAGGGGGATTCTAATAACTGGTTTTCTGATCTAATAATAGGAGGGCAATTTAAAACTATATCTGGCGTAAGTGTATATAAGAGGTCCTTTTGTGCATTTTCAGAAATATAATACTGAGGCTTTCGATGGTTTTTTAACCGTCACATCTTATACCACATATCTGATGCTGATGTCTTTTCATTAATGGTTGCACAGAAATTATTCCAACATTCTAGTTTGGCTTTATAAATTACTGAACGGGTTTCCTTAATTTTATCTTGAAGTTTTTTGTAGTTGGTAGGTGTGGGATTGTTTCTAAATTCTTTAAGAGCTAGACGTCGAATAGCCACTGCTCTGGATATCGTTGGATTCCAATGAAATTGGAAATTTGAAATTTGCAAATTTATTTAAACATATTCTAACCTTAGGGATATTTTTATTAGCACTTGAATATAAAAGATTTTCAAAATAGTCGTATAACTGTTGAACATTACTATTATCTAAAGAAAAGTCACTAAAACAATCCCTAAGATCAGACTTATATTTATACCAGTTTGCTTTTTTAAAATTAAACTTCTCGATATTATTTATATAATTTTGACAATTGGAATTGATTACCGTCTTAATAATTAAATGGTCACTACCAAGATTTTCGTTAATAACTTTCCAATCGATACTAGCAACTATATCTGATGATGCGAATGTGACATCAGATGAACTATTCTGTAACTGTCCGTTAACTAATTTAATTCTAGTTGAGTTTTCCGTATTTAGCGACGTGAATCCATACTCAAGTGCCGAGTCCCACAACTGTACACCGCTTTGATCTGTCTTATACGATTAATTAGTATGGTGACCGTTAAAGTTGCCTCCAATTAATGTCTTTTTACTCACTATAAAGAAAAGTTGGTCTCAATCTGCCTGTCTAGTATGAACATTGGACGGACAGAATATTGATACAACATTATGTAATTCATTAGTATTAAATATTTTAACGTACAAAGCCTCAATACCCCGATTATTTAAATTTATGGAACATTTTTTTGATTGCAATGACTTATGCACACTTAAAGCTACACCGCCATAATTGTCGTGTCTATCCTGCCTATAAACGCTATAACCCGGTATATATACTTCACGCTCCATGTTAAACCATGTTTCACTGATTATAGCTATATGTATTTTTTCTTGGCTTAATAAAGAGCTAAACCTTAATAACTTAGGCGATAAACTTTAAGCGTTCCATTGAAATATTTTAATCGTAATTTAATTCTTCTGTTATCCATTATTATGTAAATTGAACAAAAACTTTAAGAAATCGTTCTCACAAAATAAACTCAAAATGAACGACTTACATTCTTCAAATAATAACTTCAATAGTTCTATAAATATCTCTCCACATGTTTTATTTTGTTGTGATATAATCTCCTTAGCATTTAATAGCAAGTTCTGTATAATCGTACTTCTTTCCTTTCTTCCACTAGTGTTTTCATTCTGTTTATACGAATCATCACTTGACTCTGCGTTTGACAATACTCCGTGCTCCTGTATGTCACATTCAACTTGTACTGGCAGACTTGTTGTTTGCTTCTTAGATTTTTTTTTACCCTTCTTTACCACTTCGCTATACTTACGAGTGGGTAGCAAAACGTCATTCTCTTGACATGCAATGTTACACTCACTGATATCTTCAGAGTTAAATAGAAGTGGCTTTTCAACGACTTCTATCCTATTACTTTCTTGATAGATTTTTGTCTGTTCTTTTTCCATATCATTAGACGTTCTAATGGTAATTTATATGGTACATTTTCTTCACTCATAATAAGACGTATCTTTTTTTCTTTTCTGTATAAAGGACACAATTTGTTTAGGGCCATATGAGGCCATTTGAATAATATAATATAATAAAATAGGACATTTGAAACTTTGAGTTTCACAATTTTCATGGTATTGCCCACATTTTGGGCAAATTATATTTTTAGTTGGACAAAATTTCTTTATATGGCCAAATTGCCAACAGTTGGAGCACTGACTAACAGGAAATATAAATCGTTCTATAGGTAGATGACATCCGAAAGCGTATACATATTCAGGGCAAGTAGAACTTTTGAAACATATTCTTACTGTTTCACTGTCCACCCACGCACTGTTAAGGTCTCTGCGCTGTAACCTTTTAGTAGAAATAATTTCATACTCTCCAAGCAGTCTATAATTTCTTTTTCGGACATGTCTAAGTCAATTCCTTTAACTATACCATAAGAATACATTAATTCAGTAGTAAACTGCATTCGAATATTAAGATCCTCAAATTTTTGACATTCCATGAGTTTTTCGGCCTGTTTCCTTTCATTGAACTGGATGAATAATTTATAGGGTGATTTATATTTAATCTTCATTATACCTTGTATATTTTCTTTTTGTAGTAACTTGGTAAAAGCCATCTATTTAGGTAAAATTGACAAAGATGTTAAACATACTTCATGTGTTTCATAAGTACCCTCATTCTCCATTTGTTGCGTAGAACATTCTGTATTATTTTCTTTAATAGAATTACTCCTTATCAACTTTTTTGGCTTTCTATGACTTCGCGTTATTGTAATAAAACCTTCTTCAACATTGTCATCACTTTTAGATCTTAATCTTTTTTTTTCCACTATTCCTCGTATTATAAATATTAATATCGCACCCATTTGAACTAATTTCTTCCATTTCACGTTCACAATCTTTTAGCACCTCGGAATCTCCAAATCCGCGTCATCTTCGGTAGTTTTCATGTTTGTAAACAATAACAATAAACGTCGCTACGATAAGGAGCAATGACATGCGTGCGCATATAACCGCGTCTGCGTTTTGGTTGTTAATATTTCTTTTGCTTTAGCATGGAACTTTAATGCGGAAAATCACATAATAGTTCCGTGGGCCTTGGTAAGTTAAAATAAGAAAGATTTATTATAAACATACGGTAGTAGGTATTCATATTAAATCTACGGATGAAAGCCTGTACAATTCACCCTGATGGCATGATGGCCTGAATGATAAAGTCAATACTTGATTTTATTTAGCTACCTAACTTGCGCAGCAGGACCGGTGGGCGTTATCAGTGTCATTATAATAATATTAAGCTGTAGGATTACACATTATGATACATTTGGTTTCATTTTAGACTCAATGGCTGTGTTTCATTGAGTGCACAGTTCGATGGAATGCTGTCATCGAATTGGCCGGGCGACACATGATACAATATAATTATTCAACAAGTAACGTCGCGACCGCGTGCAGGTGCATTGTGTAACATACACATTTTTTTATTATTAATACTCGTAACATATTTATCAATATTTTCATGACCAGTGTTATAGGTATAATAATGACAATAATTTTCCATCCTTATTGTAACTTCATACTCTTCAACACTTCACATTGTACAATATAACTCAGTTGCTTGTTGGTCGGTGGTTTAAATTTATTTGGGCTGATCGTGAGAACCCCGCTTTGATTTCCGATTGAGGCTAGCCTACTTCTAACTGGCGTGAGTCTTTTAGAGATAACGACTTCGGAGATAAACGCCTCATATCAAACCCAAAAAAATAAAACGTATTAATTAAAAGCATATATATTACATGATTTAATGTACTTTGACTCAATATTACTGTAAGTACAATGCGATTCTAAAGATTTCCTAAATAACAAAATAGATACATTGCAATATAAAACTAAAATGTGCTTCAGCACAGATAATTTTAGTACAATCATTATATTATAAAATGCTTCGGTTCAACTCGCATTTAGAACTCGTGCATTGTAGTAATAATATTAAATATCATTTTATAAATTAAAATTATAGTTGCCAAGGCATTGTTTAAAAATATTTCCTGACAGCCATTAAGTTAATGTGTACCTACTATAGGAGACAACTGAACCAAATAATTGTTTGTAACACACCCCAGAGGCTCTCTAACTTTCTTAGTCACTTTACTTGAATGACATATATACATATATATGCAAAATGTTCGATTTACACAATAATATGCCTTCATGTGTATTACGATCTGCGCCTGGTTCGGACTGGTGAGTTAGAGTGCATGTACTCTAACGTGGGTTACAAAACATCTAGTAGAGTTGTCTATCTTAGCGCATAGTAAATATTAACTTAATGCCTATAGCACGAATCTCGTTGTTGTTATGGTATAAGTATCTCTTGAAATCCTTAATCTCAGTGAATTATTTCATTATTAGCTACGATACTTTGTTGTAAATAATTCCCAAAATTTCTTCACTCTTTGATGGTACTGGTTCCTAGAAATATTACTAAGGTTATGTGATAACGTTTTATCTGTTTCTGGTAATATAGGTTTTGGCATTGTTGGAGTACTAAAAGTTATCATCGGTTGTTTTATTATATCATCGGCCTTTATTTTGATAGATTTTATTCCTAATTTATCATCTTGCAATAAAATATCACTTTCTTTTTGTACAGATATTTCTTCTGCTATTGTTGATATTTCAGATGATTCACATTTAGCGTATGTTGAAGTATCATTACCAACTTTAGTATCTATTACAGGAACATTGACCAGATATGTTTTGTTATCTTCGAAATTATTCGTTACTAAGGGACCAGTGCCTGCATACATTTTATTTGTTTTAATTGATATTTCGGTCATTAGTAGCCCTATAGTAATTGAACTGTTTGAGGAACCTTGTTTGGAATTATTATGTATGTTAACACTACTTGCCAAATTTTCTTGAGTATAATTTTGTTCTGAATCAGTTGTATATGAGGTAATATCGCTATATAGTCCAAAAGATAGTTGTTCAGCACTTTGTGATGTTTCTGATGTCACAAAAGCGGATTCGGTAGAAGTATTAAAAGCTATGTTGAAATCTTTGACCAGATCATTAGCAATATCATTTTTTTTTGCAGTGGATAATTTTGGTTCAATTTTATTCGTTTTCAGAAACTCAGCGCTTTTTTCTTGAGATGGATTATCTTTAGATTTTTCTAATGTGTCTAGTGTCAGAAGTTCAGATTCGGTACCATTATTAATAACTATTTTGGAACCCTTGTCAAGATTAATGCCAATATTTGTTTCTTTTGCTGTTAGTGCTTTATCCTCATTGGTTTTCAAAAACACATCATTTATTTCTTGAGATAGTTTATCTTTAGATTTTTGCAATATTTCAGACTCGGTAAAGTTATTAAAAACTTTTTTGTCATCTATGACAAGATTACTGCCAATACTTGTTTCTTTAGCTGTTGATGCTTTAACTTCATCGGTTTTCAAAAACACATCATTTATTTCTTGACATAGTTTATCTTTAGATTTTAGTAATATTTTCGGAAACTCAGCGCTTTTTTCTTGAGATGGATTATCTTTAGATTTTTCTAATGTGTCTAGTGTCAGAAGTTCAGATTCGGTACCATTATTAATAACTATTTTGGAACCCTTGTCAAGATTAATGCCAATATTTGTTTCTTTTGCTGTTGGTGCTTTAACCTCATCGGTTTTCAAAAACACATCATTTATTTCTTGAGATAGTTTATCTTTAGATTTTTGCAATATTTCAGACTCGGTAAAGTTATTAAAAACTTTTTTGTCATCTATGACGAGATTACTACCAATACTTGTTTCTTTAGCTGTTGGTGCTTTAACTCCATCGGTTTTCAAAAACACATCATTTATTTCTTGACATAGTTTATCTTTAGATTTTAGTAATATTTTCGCTAACTCACCGCTTCTTTCTTGAGATGGATTATCTTTAGATTTTTCTAATGTGTCTAGTGTCAGAAGTTCAGATTCGGTACCATTATTAAGAACTATTTTGGAACCTTTGTCAAGATTACTACCAATACTTGTTTCTTTTGCTGTTGGTGCTTTAACCTTATCGGTTTTCAAAAACACATCATTTATTTCTTGAGATAGTTTATCTTTAGATTTTTGTAATATTTCAGACTCGGTAAAGTTATTAAGAACTTTTTTGTCATCTATGACGAAATTACTGCCAATACTTAGTTCTTTTGCAGCTGAAGCTTCAACCATATCAGCTTTTGAAAATGTATCGCTTAATTCCTGAGGCAATCTATCGTTAGGTTTTTGTACTGTTTCTAGTTTAGTAAATTCAGATTCGATGGAATTATTAAACCTTATTTTGAAATTTTGGACTAGATTACTGTCAAAAGATTTTTGTATTGTCTTGGGTATTCGAAGTAAAGCTTCATTAGAATCATTATAAGCTATTTTGGAATCTCTATCAATAATACTGTCACTGTCGGGTACTTTTGCAGTTGGCGTTTGTGGTTGTAGCTTGTTAGTTAACACGATACTATCGCTTTCTTCCAATGATACTGTATCTTTAGTTTTTAGCGATATATTTGGGATCTGAAGATCAGATTTGTTAAGCGTATTACAATCAGCTTTGGTCTCTTTGAGAAGAATATTTATGATATTCGTATTTTTCATAGCGAGAGCTATTGGTTTCAACATATCAGGCTTTAAAACACTATCAGTTGTCGCTTGAAGGGGTGTATTTTTAGCTTTTTGAGAATTTTCTGATATCAGAAGTGCTCGTTCGTTAGAATTTTGGCAAACTTTGATGGAATTGGATTCTTTTTGAGTTATTGTTTTGGATTTGGTTTTATTGCATTTTAGTAGACTATAGCTTTTTCCATGATGTTGGGATTCTTTAATTGTTTGTGATATTTGAACATTATCTTTGCTCGAATGACTGTCTATTTTCAAATCTTTGACAAAAATACTGCCAATATTAGTATCTTTTGGCACAGCTTTAGGTTGCAACTTATTGGGTTTAAAGAAAGTCTTCCGTATTTTCATATACATTGTTTCTTCTGGTTTTTGTATATTTCGTCCAATTGGAGGTACAACGGGCTTAGTGCAAGTGCCTTTAGAATCTTTAATAACAATACTTTTTGGAATGATTATTCGCGTATTTTCAGCATTTTGAATTAATTTGTTTGGTAACGATCTTTCTTTGTGTGTCAGAGTAATTTTTTTTATTTTCTCAATTTCCAAAATTTTGGCTCTTGGATTACTATCTAATATATCATTGTACTTTTTAATGTCCCGATGAATGTTATCTTCTCTATTGAAAACTAAAGAAATGCCCGCGAGTTGCGGTTTACATTTATCTAAGTTATCGTTTGATGGTGCAATATTCAATTTATTTGATTCTATTTCCAAGTTTTGTTCTTGGATTTGTGTACCCTGGTTGTTAGAGGCTTTTTGAAGGAGTCTGCTTAATCTGTCTTCGGCTCTTGCTTCTATAGAGTGTCAATAGATTTGATTAGATAATATTAGTGGCATAATTATAATATATCTTCTAAACAGTTCGACTTTAAAAAGGTGACTGGGATAAATCTGATGCAGAAGGTGGAATATGGAGTGCTTTAGCGTAAAATAAGGGAGGTTGTCAATAAACTAGAAATGATTATTTGTTTGATTACAGATTTTATTAAGTATCAAGTCATATAACTGATTACTTGGTTTTACTACGTTGTGACATGATGTAGTAATAAAATAACATTTATATTTGTGTGTTTGATAAGTGTAACTGTAGACATTTCGTCAAGCCTCGACCCAAAATTGATACCTATTTTAATAAGTTAATTTGATTTAATTGATAAGTCACCCAATAATAATTAGATACTCAATGGAAAATGTTCATAGTCCGGGAAATACATGCAAATATATGAAATACAAACGAATCGACCAACTATAATTAAATATGAGAAAAAGGTCAGCAGTTGTCAAATAGTTCGTAATAATTGGAATTAAACTTCTTTATACGGATTTTATCGTGTTGTTTATTTAACATTTTTATTAGATATTTTTGCAAAACTCCACGTGAACATGACTGCTGAAAAGCAACCGACACATCGGGGCAAGTGTAAATTTACTTATAAATATTTTTAATAATTTAAGTGGTTTAAAAATTTGTATATTTTATTAGTAGTGGTGATATATTTTCTAAATTATGTAATAAAATTGTTCAATAAACAACGCAATAAAATCCTTATAAAGTAGTTTAATTTCACTGAATAAAATTCGCGTAAACGTAAGATAAGTTAGTTATAACTACACTAGTTCACTGTCTCTCTTCTTGTGATACCTATTGTCTTATTGTATACGTGTTATTATTAAGCGAAATAACCCGATCTTTTATAATGCAAAATCAATATCAAGCTTACCGTTAAACTTCTTAAGTGCGTAGTTAATAAAAATAGCTGCCATGAAAAACAAGATGATTATAATAAAATACTCCCACCACTCCAAGTTTAAAAACTGAAAACAAAAATATCGACCTTATCAAATAAGCTTAGGTATTATTACCAGATTTATAAACGATAAAGTACTTAATATTGTTATTAAATACCTAAGTACTCAGTCTTTTATCTCGTGATGTAGGCACTTAAATTAATGAATAAATAGTTGATTTATGGATTCTTACTAGTATTATAAATGCAAAAGTGAATTAGTTTGTTACGTTCTATGTCCAGCAGTGGATGTCTTTCAGCTGAGATAATGATGATGAAGATGATGACAGAAAAGAACATAAGTTACTGTTCAACCAGTTTGAAGGGAAACTAGTCATACAATAATTTAAAGTCATTCTTGTTAGATTCAACAAATCAGTAAGTATATGTATATAAATTATAATGGTTATGTATTTTATGCTTAGGAGGGCATTATTTTAAAAATACCGGCCACAATAGTAACTATCGTCAACAAATGTTGTCATAACCGCTGGACAAAAGCGTAGGTATATATACAATTAGTATTACAATAAAATTAAATATATTGTAATACAAACCGACATGTTATAATGACGAACATTTAAGTTTTCCTAATCATTAAGATTTTCGTCAAAATCATTGCAACATTTTAGCCAAACTTATGTTTTCAATATTTGACATCTTATTTTTTAATCCGTCACCAAGAAACAGGTCATCTGTCTCTAAGCAGTCTTCTATGTAGTTTTTATTGTTGTAGGTTTTAATTTTGTTCCTAGATGTATTGTCTATTGATGCTTAGTACATCTCAGTCTACGCATAAACACTTGCAGATATAAGATGAAAATATATTCAATGGCTATTTAAAAAGAGTTACCATGTGTTTCTTGCAGGTTGCTCTGATTCAGGTTTAGGAAAAGGGAAACTAACCTAAATGTAACTGCAGTAACTTTAGTAAACTTACTAAGTAACACAAATGAAAGTACAGTGACTTTCATTTGTGTTAACTTGTGATCTCAATGAATTAATTATTTTTGAATTGTGTTATGTTATTTACATTTGTTCGTTCTGCTTATCTTGAAACGAATTAAGATTGTGTGTCGATGTCGTGATGTCGACAGAAATTATGCTGAAAATTTCTAAAAAAATGAATACAATTTATACCCTTTGAGATTTGATAATTTTTTTATCTTTAACACAATTTAACTTTTTGGTCCAAATATACCGATTTTACTTGGCGGATTAAATTTCTAGCTGTAGTGGGTCCACCGGAACCAGCTAAATTTTGAAAATGGTCTATGACAAAAAGAAGTCTGGGAACCTCTTTATTCTAATATTATCACAATTTTTCCTGATTTGACTTTTTGTTAATATAGATTTAACTCAAAAACTACTCACCGATTTTAAAAATTCTTTCGCCATTTGAAAGCTTCATTATCACCAAGTAACATAGGCTATATCTTATACTAAAAAGAAAGCACTGTTACTAACGTAACATAACCTAGTTTTACGCGAGCAATGTCGCGGGCAATAGCTAGCTGAGTAGAGAGACCTACGTATTAGAATTGACCAAGGGTCAACCAAATTGTTTATAACTTGCGTTACAGTGCATGTTGTCTAACTCACTTCGTCTGAGCCAGGCGATTACTAGAAAAACACGTTTGGATGCAATATTAGTTAAGCAGTAGCATAATAAGCATGGCATGTTTAGCATCATAAAACTTTGCACTCAAACGTGTTGCTGTAATCGCCTGAGTGACTTAGTGAGCATACAACGCATGTTACAAACAATCTAGGTGAGATGTTTCCTCTTGTAAGAAGTATATAAACTTAATGTATTAAAATAGTCTTCTATGTTTTACTGCTAACTAGCATTACTCAACTGTAATAAAATGGAAAAAGGAGATGTATGTAAGTGCTCTTCTTTTAAGACCCTTTGCCTAAAGCCCTTCAAGAGTTAAAATCTAAATTGGTATAGGACACCTATCGACTAGCTTGACATAGAAACATATGAAACTCAATCAATCTGATCTATAAGGATAGGTTTAGTGGACCGGTTTAATAGATAAAATTAATGGCAAATAAATTTTATTTATTATGCCACGATGGACGATTTATCGAACATTAATTCAATTAATCGGCTTTTCGGCTCATCGTCGGTACTAAATATATTTTCATAAATTGTCTTAGCTTCTATAATATCGTTAAGCTTCTAATGAGCCTATTATGAAAAAGGTTAACAAATAATAAAATAATAACGAGCTTATATTGCAAATTATATTTTAAAATAAATAATGGCTACATACATAATTATAATTAAATTGATAGGTACTATTGGCAAAAATTAAAGTTGACAAGTGCCTCTGTTTGGAATGTATGGAATATATAAGATGCGATACTCGCACGGGACATGAGCCTTAGGTACTTACAATCTCTATTACACAAGAGATATGTACTACCAAAGTTTAAACGGCATGCATAAAAAAAAAAGAACTTCGTTAATATTGAGTCCCGTGGACAAGTAACAAAAAAACAGGACTCACGCCTGAACATCTTTTTCACGTTTTAACTAATATAATAAATATATTCGTTTTCGTATTTAATATACCTGCCTGCTCATCAAGTTATGTTTTAGGACCTGCGTACAAGAGGGAGGTCCTACTGCCGTGTATATAAATATAATGATATTTCAAGATTCAATGCAGCTACTGAGGATGACAAAGCAGAAACCCAACACTGCTCGATCTGGGATTCCTATTCTAGACTTGTTGATTGCATGCAAACATGAGCGCAAACTTATAATGTTTTCCAGGCTGGGTTTCGGTCAAGGCGACCTATCTTAATGGCCATCTGCGTAGGAGATATCCAAGTGTGTGCGCAAAAACAAGTGCACTCTCTGTTCACTAACTCTCATTTTCCGATTTGAGGGTAATCCCGACTCGACCCGACCGGAGGGAGATCAGGCGGAGGACCATCGGCTTTACGTGCTTTTCAAAAGACGGGGGTGTATAACACCGTCAAGTTCCTAACTCCGGGCTGCTATTGACATTTCTTAACAGGAAAACCCAATAACTTTTTGTTGGCTCGACTTGTACCCGACACATTAATTATGTACAGCAGTCGTATTCACTTTCCTTGCAGCAAGCAATTAAGCAATAATACCAAAGAGGTATTACATAAATAGGTAATAGTAGAATTCATTATTGTACCGGACGGGCGAACTCGGGGTTGAGGTTACTGTAGCGATGGTTACGAAATCAATCGACAAGTCGCTGACGTCCTATACACGATGTGTGGACTGTACTGTAGCGGTTACTGGTTACGGTGCGGAGGCTCTGAAAACGTGTCATACGGTGCGGGGTTCGGGCTTCATTCAAATAATACACATCTTAACTGTTCGTTTCTTGAGGTTTCTGGCTGGCTCCGTTTGGTTCTTGAGGCTTGAATATGAGGTTTCATGAGCACCTATAGACGACCGATACTGTGTCGCTTAGGTACCTCGGAACTTTACCGTAACGAGAGCCAGCTAGAAATCCCTGTTAAACAAGTTTATTTTTTACTATGAGATTATCACATTTCTGCTTATAACTATGGAACTATACTAGCTAGCGTGATAGTATAACTAGTGCCGCGTAGGGCACGAAAAGACCTAGCTAGCGATACCTATTTTACCTGTCGGAAGTTAGGTCTAGGTATAGGTATTCTATGTTTTATGCTAAAAATCTAATTTGCGGTTACGTTTATATAAAGAAAAAGTTTAATAACTTTATAACTATACTATATAGGAATACAATTCTTTCAGTATCTTGTAGCGCCTTTCATTGCGGACAAAATAAAATACACAGGTGAAACCTCTTATTAAAACCTTAGGACCTAGGTACCCTAACATTTCTAACTTGAGGGAAAAATGCACATTTTATTAACAATGTTTACGTTTTTAACATAATATTCTTAAAAACTATAGGAAAATATGTTATTATGTTATTTACACTATTTAACTATACTATTTAGGTCTATATGTGACCTAATTCGGCACTATTTTAGGACTATAAACTTTATTGATACGGTATACTTAAATAATATGTATTGAATTTATGATCATAATAATACGATTCTTAAACTAATGTTAACGTTGTCGCGAACAATTATTAAAAATATACTATGAGTAAAATAAGTTAAAAGATAACAAATCATAATAGCAAGCACAGGTGGCGCTATGGTTGTATTATGTCATCATTTATTTATTTATTTATTTTACATCAAATAGAATGACTTGCACCAATTACACTATTTAATAATTATTTATTTAATAATATAATATAAATTTAAAATTTAGCTTTCACGCATTCTGCTCACAGTACCTCAAACATTCTAATAATAATTTTTCCATTCATCCGCAAAAATATAAACTTCTAGATTAAAATCCAAGAGAGCATTAAGCTGCTTTAGTGACCGAGGTATGGGTGACTTAAGGCGTGCCACAGTACGACACACAGCAACCGCCAGCAATCGGTGCTTTTTACCATGACAATAGTTGTTAGGCACAAACAATTTGCAACATGAATCGGTGCCTCGATCATACCATTTAAAATTCTGCAGGTTCCAACCATCTAATCGTATGACCGCCGCGTCTTTAAACAACCCAATAAAAAAATTGTAGGATACAGGTAGGGATAGTAACCATACAATTTCTTATATAAATCTTAGAAAAGTATTTTGGACTTTTTTCAACATACAGCATACTGCTTTTGATATGGATTCCACGCAACCGCACTGGACTCAAGTTTACTGCGGACTAATGCATAAAAAACGAGTTTAATAACATGAGTGCTGTGAAATTCACGACAGTTTCTTAAAACGAATCCGAGGTAACTAAAAGACTCTTTAGCAACTGACGAAATATGCTCATGAAAGTTGGGCTTTTGGTCAAATGTGACTCCCAAATCTTTCATAGAATCAGTTCTCGTGATAACATTATGGTTTAATTTATATACACTTATAAATTAAACCATAATTGATTGGGTGACGCATTCGGCCAAAACTCATCACGTAACAATTCGTGGTATTGAATTCCATTTTATTTTTCGAAGCTCCACCTGCATACAGAGTCAACATCTGATTGCAGAGCAGCGCAATCGGCTTCAGCATATAAGAGGCATTCCGCATTTCGGACCACTATAGGCAGATCAGTAATCATTAAGATTAAAGAAGAGATGAGATGAAGAAGATGGAGCAAACCTGGAGCAATGCCTATTGCTCAGAGCTTAGATAGCAAGATATCATTATTTACTTTATCAAAGGCCTTGCAAAAGTTAAAATAGAGTACATCCACTAGATTACCACGGTCAAGAACGGTAGAGATGAAGTCGACTAAGGTCAGCACGTTAGTGTTGACTGACCTCTTAGTACGGAAACCATGTTGTTCATTGCAAAGATACTACCTCACCTGCCTATAGCTGCTTTCATGTAATGCATTCCCAAAGACCATCTACTGGCAATGGCAGAACGTCTGCCGGTGAGCTAGTTAGTAAATCTGAGAAGTGAATGTAAGAAACTAGTGGTGGCCCGGTGGTCAAAATACTGCCGTAATTCATTATAGTTTCTTTAGTATTTTCTTTCGTTTAAGTTGCCCCCACTCCCTCTCAATGTTTTATTTTTGTCAATAATTAACTGGCGTTCCCAAATATAAATCCACTCTCATGCAATGCATATATAAAGCCCTTTATCCATTAATATTAATATATCATTCGTAAAAAATAATATAGCTAAATACTTAATCGAAATAGCCTACAACTGCGTATACACATATACCCGTATGAACAATTTTAACGCAAATTGAAATAAGAGGTTTACATGCCACAAGCCGTTTCGGAATCTTCATTTCAGGCATAATTGGCGGGTATTGTAGTATAACGTACGCATTTAGTGTGTCGGAGTGTGTTAGGAATCGTTAACGAGGAGAAGCTTGTTCTTGAGTACTTAGTAGCCGAGAAATATACGGGGAAACGCGGTTTTGGCGGGCCAGTAAGTAAATTACAAATAAATATATTAGATATTTATGCATTTGTGTCATCTTATAAAACTAAAAGATATCCGTACACGTTATGTTTGTGTCCTCCCGAGATAGATAAATGCGTTGGACAATGTATTATTAGGTTTTCAGTAAGAATATTACACACATATACAGATACTAGGTACACCTAGGAGATGCACTTAGTATATCATAAATATGGATAGTTAAATTAAATGCTTCATTACAGAATACATCGATTCATGTAGATTGGTATCCCGCGAGGCAGGAATTATATCAGAACTAAAATTTTATAAATCTCAATTGTATGAAAATTTATAAATTGTAGGCGCTCTTATAGATAAAAACGGTTTCCTGTAGTTATTTCTTTTGGATTATTATAAAATTCCGTTAGCGTTTAGTTAGTGTATATGTAATAATAATAATAATTTATTGTTTCTCTCTTACCTAGCTACATCATATGTATATATAAGGTTTCATAAAACCAATCAATTCTTAGAATCTGAGGCCATTGATATGTTTGAAAGCTGCCTAACAATTAACAAAATTGGTTGCCTTCGGATTGGAATCTTTACACTGAATGTGGATGTATGTTTGTTGTACCAATATATTCGATTGCAATCCAATACTTTTGAAGTATCCAACAAATATAAAAATTATAAAGTTGGGCAACAGACCACGGACATATTCATGTAGTAGTAAATCATTGACTTTGTATAAACAAACACCAGCTCGATAACAAAGTAAGTAAGTAAAAAAAATATTTGAGTAGTTATATTATTCATAACGTATTGACGTAATAAAATACAATTAATAACTGATTTTACTATGAAAGAATGTCTCATTTTTATTTGTTCGAGTAATGTTATTGATAGTAATATGACGTTGTTGTATCGCGTAATTTTGGCTTGTCGGCCGATTGTAGAAGTTTAAATCCCACCAAAAACATTTTCATGTAAAATGTTGCCAAGACGAGACCAAATATGTGGCTCGGCCGTTTCGTTACAACAAGAACTATTATATAACAGAAAAGTAATGGACAGTGGATAAATTTTTCACCTTTCACCCATGTGAATGTAGCGAAATGGCCAAGCCACATATTTTGACTAAGGTGTAAAGTTTGTGAAGTTAGGCCTTGTAGAGTTAGGGCGTGTAGAGTTAGAAGCTTGGCTCTACATGAGATCTGATAACTTTTTGACAATGCGAGTCATATGGTCTCGTCGTTTTTATTATTTATAATAACAAGGAGTCCCTATATCAATTTTCAGACCTCTAGCGTCAAAATTGCGGCAGTCTCATACAAACTTCCATCCCCTAGTTTAAGGAGTTGGGGGATAAAAGTTACAAGTATTATAATTTTTTTGTTATTTGTGTACTAATACAAGCGTATATACCAAATTTCAGCTTTCTAGGACATTAGGAAATACCCTAAGAATTTTGATGATCATCAGTGAGTGAGTGACTAAATCAGGGTTTTTTAGATATCAATAAAATCTAAAGTATAAGAGCTACGCAATTAAAACTTTATATGTTTAATAAGTCCGCTATTGATAACATATTCTGAGAATTTTGTTTATCTGGTATAATCCAAACCCAAGTTATAAGAGTTCAAATAAACGACAAAGAGCTTCGAGAAAAGGTAGGTAGTGCCCTTGCGCTTTGCTCGGCTCGTATTGGCGGATGCGGAGGCAGATGTGTATGTACGAGTATAATAATAATATCAGCCCTGTATTAACTGACTTACAGTTGGGCACGGGCCTCTTCTCAGTGTGAGAAGGGTAAGGCGATAGTCAACCTCGCTGACCTAGTGCGGGTTGGCAGACTTCACATATCTTTAAGAACCTTATGGAGAACTCACAGACATGCAGGTTTCCTCACGATGTTTTCCTTCACCATTAAAGCAACTATATATATAATAACTTCGAAAAGTCAGAGATGCGCGCCTTGGGATTGAACTCGAGACCTCTACGTGGAAGTCCAACGGTCTCCCACTAGGCTATCACTGCTCTTCTTCTCCCTAGCCTTTATTATTCCCAAGTCACTTGGGGTCGGCTTTTCTGGTCTAGCCGGATTTGACTGGATATCAGTTTTTACACGGAGCGGCTGCCACCTGACGTCCGCAACCTGAAGGCTAACGATACCCTAAGGCTAGACCAGTGTCAGGATAATAAAGGGCACTGACTTCCCAATAACGACTGCCATAGATGTTCATGGCAGCCGAGACCGACGGCTTAACGCGTTCTCCGAGGCATGTATCACTATTCACTATGTATAATATGTAAATGTACGAGTGGTCCGAGAGATATAACGATAATCTTTAGTTTACGACGTGTCGTCTGTGAATTCTTACTCTACGTTTATATCTATAATAATTATAAAGAAGAGAGATTTGCATTTTTGTGTGTTTGTAACGAGTAAACCCAAAAACTACTGAACCAATGTTAATCATTCTTTCACCATTAGAAAGCTAAATTATCTAGAAGTAACGTAGATTATATAACATCACGTTACGAGTCAGGAGAGCGGGATAGTAATCATATATATACGTGGGTCAGAGGAGGATAGCGAGCAGTAAATATACGAATATAAGTTCATATGTTTAGATGCTCCTTTTTAACAAGAGGCGAACATTTCACGAACAGATCTCAGGCGTTCTGGATAAAGGCCAGGTTAAAAGCACCTTAAACCGACGAGCGTGTATGAGGAATGTGTTGAAAGTGAATGAAGCCAGAAAAGTGTGTCAGGATCGTAGCAAATGGAAATCCGTAGTCTCTGCCTACCCCTCTGGGAAACAGGCGTGAATCTATGTATGTATGTATGAGATACAAAGAACGACTAGACTCGGAACAACTTTTTTTGGGTGACACATATTTTAGTCACGTTTGGGCATCGAACCTATAATATTCGGTGCAGTGGGAAGGCGACCATTCAAACTACTACACCGTCTGTGCAATAGACACAATATGTGAGTAGTCTATTGCCAACAACCGCCATAGATTCTAGTAGATCCGATCTGCTACTGAGATTTTTTTGAGTAGTAGAGCCTCGCTGATTTCAGCAACCCTCTCAAAAAATATCGACGTGAAATAGCAGTATTTCTACTGTTGTGTTTCGTTCGGTGAGTAAGAGTGCCGAAAGCCCAATCACCCTTTTTCCCCCATCCCGCTCCTTCTCCTTCCCACTTTCTTTTTCTCTTCTTCCTTTCCCAAAGGGTCGGCAACGTGCAAGTAATGCCTTTGGTGTCGCACGCGTCCATAGGCAACGATGACCACTTATCATCAGGTGGGCCATATGATTGTTTGCCACTGTAGATGTATAACAAAAATTTGCAGACAACAAAATCAAAACATTTTGCCCAACGCAGGAATCGAACCCTACCCACAGTAGTCGCATTAGCGCCGCGCCACCGACACAAATATTCGAAGTAACCGCTCAAAATATTCCCTCAGATGTTTCACCCACTCAGGAACTCGCGATATCAAGGTTATTACGTTACAAAGGGGTAACACATGCCGTTTAAAAGCTTTCCCTCCTATGTGTATATTGTGTACTTACATAATATTCATTAATCATTATTTTGTCTATAGATTATAAGAAATATCAATCCTAATAACTTTTATACCGTTACGTCATATGGTATGTTGGTAATAAGCAGGCCAAATTGCATACGAAATACATTAAGCTAGCTTTTGCCCACGGCTTCACATGCGTAAATGTAGGTTATTTTAATTTTTATAACCCAGAATAGTACTTTACTTTGCCCCTGACAACGTATGCGAAATTTCATGATGATCAATCGAGTAGTTAAGGCGTGAAAGCATAACAAACAAACCAACTATTATTCGTATTTATAATATTAGTAAGGATAAGGCACGACCTCCAAATAGCATTTATCTATAAGATGTAAGTCTCGCCTTTTCTTTTTTTTAACCTAGCAAGAGTGAGACAGCATGCTATTTATTTTCCGGATAACATTTACTTGTTACTTGTGGGACTGGCCATAAGTGTGCATTTTTTATGACTAAGTTGTGGTTAAAATTTTAAGGTTTGAATACTTAAAACATCCATTTTGTATTAATAAAAATAATTTAAGTTACCAGGCAGATTTAAATGTTATGTTCATAAAATAGTTTATATTAAGTTTTGTAATAAGCATATATGCCTTCTGATTGTTGGAAATTGTACTAGATAGTTGCCCGCGGTAGTAGTTCAGGCGTGAACGCGTAAACAAACTCATATTGGCATTTATAATATTAGTTATCTTATCTTATCTTGTGTGGGGGCCAGTTAGTACAGACCGGCGACACTTCGACCCAGTGGGATCTTTTGTGTCGACTTCCCCAATACCGACTGCCATAGATGTTCATGGCAGCTGGGACCGACGGCTTAACGTGCTCTCCGAGGCACGGAGCACGCGATAATTGTCAATCAATACGCACATAATTTCGAAAAGTCATATAACTTTCGAAAGTCAGAGGTGCGCGACGTGGGTTCGAACCCGAGACCCTCTGCATTGCAGTCTGTTGGTCTCCCCACTGAGCTATCGCTGCTCACTAATATTAGTTAGGACTACGAACAATATTTCATTGATAAAATAATATATGTTTTCTTTTTTTAATAATATAATATATTATATCACATACACACAACACCATCTAGCCCAAACTAAGCAAAGCTTGTACTATGGGCTAGACAATGGATAAACATACATATATACTTTTTTTTGTACTACCAAGACAAACATCCATGTTCATGTACACAAATGTTTGACTTGTGCGGGAATCGAACCCGCGACCTAAGGCGTGGCAGTCGGTTACACTAACCACTACGCCATCGAGGCCTACAAACAACGAGAAAGTTAATCGTCGTGCCATAAGATCTATCTCAAAATCTCTATGTTCAACGTATTTTTTACTGAGTTATCGTTATCATTCTGTTGATTGATCAAAGTGTTACTGAGTATGTGTGAAGTTGCGTAACCAAAGGTTACCAATGCTATTATCAAGCTAACGCTGTCTGTATGTCCCAGCTTAAAATACTCAATTTTGTAAATAAGCAGTAATCTAATAGCGAAATATTTTTAGATCAACTCTAATTTTTGATACTTGTTAAGTGGCGGAGAAAGCTACACTGTCTTGGAACCCGACAAGACTTCAATCAGAATTATATAAGAGGAGTTGAAAAAGGAATAAAAGGCATTGCATGTGCGTGTGCGTGTGTGTGTGCGTGTGTGTGTGCGTGTGTGTGTGCGTGTGTGTGTGCGCGTGTGTGTGCGCGTTTGGATAGCGGAGAATGCTTCCAAGCATTCATATCGCTCGTATCGCAGCACCAAATATAATGTATGGCTGTGTCATATTTCTCGTCATGAATTATTATGTTCCACATTATAAGTCCAGTGTGGCAGCAACATTACGGCTCATAAATAATTATTATAATAAATTGATTAAAATACGTTTTACATAATCATCATGGGTAAACGTTGTCAATGGGATTCTTTTTTTATGCGGAGTACTTTGGAATTAACATTTGCAATTTATATGCTTCGTCATCGGTATTCGTTGTCATTATTTACCCGATTTATTATTTACTTTGTCGGTTATCCACGTTTGTGATTACTGCTTTACTGCCGTGGCTCGTAACGTAGATGAAATAGCATTCTACTGGTGAAAGAAACTTTAAAATCGTTTCAGTTGTTATTGAGTTCCTTTATTACAAATATTTTCTCTTTAATTGTAAGTGTGGAAAAGTAAAAATGGGAAGGTGTTAATGGTTTTTCGGATAGGAAATTCTCAATGTTAGTACTAGCCTCAAAACGTGCACGCGGTGTCACTATTATGTAGGATTTTGAAATACTGGCGAAATGTCGGTGTGATACATCTCTGCCTACCTCTTTGGATTATTAATTTGATTGTTAACACGCTTTTATTAGCTTGGTTTGTATGTATCTATGTAACGGAATCTTTGAATGTGATTTTCACTCCTTTCAAACCAACGGATTGATTTGAAACTTTGCACACTTATCGAGGACCGATGACAACATAATAATTAAGAAAATATTTAACTATAAATTAAAAATTTAAAAACCCCCGACACATATTGAGGGAGTTGGGAAAAAAAAAATATTATTCGTCATTTTATGGTGGCGGCCATCTTGGATTTGCAATTTATCATAGTGTATGGTATTCTATTAGTCAAGCCCTTTCATTTGATACCCATATTGAGGGAGTTGTGAAAAATATGTAATCCGCCATTTTGTGGCGGCGGCCATCTTGGACTGATTTTCATCAAACATAACTAAGAACACTCCCGACAAATTAAGCTTTCAAATAAAAAAAACAATATTAAAATCGGTTCATCCGTTCGGGAGCTACGATGCCACAGACAGACACACACACACACACACACACACACAGACACGTCAAACTTATAACACCCCGTCGTTTTTGCGTCGGGGGTTAAAAATAAAAATAAATAATAGTTTCAAAAACTAACTAAGGTTATCAAAATATCTAAGAAAGTACCCCACGCTTTTTTACATTAAAATGATTAAATTATTTTCTTCGTTTTTTTTTAATAAAGCGTATTGTTTTGTTTTTCAAACTATTATTTATTTTTATGCCGTATTAGGACTCTTACTTGTATCGCGGGTGACATTATAAACATTAAAAAAAACGGACACAAAGAGAACATCCAGACTCTGAACAACCAATTAAGCATCACATTTGACTGCACGGATAGCGCAGTGATTTAAGTGGTCGCCTCGTCACTGCCACCACGTCGAGTGTTGTGGGTTCGATCCCCACACGGGGTGAAAAATTTGTGTGATACACAAACACTTGTTCAGAGTCTGGGTATTCTTCGTGCCCGTTGTTTGAATGTGAGTCTCCTGCGATACAGGAATTATGGCTAGTGCCTATGCTAGTGTTGTCTTTTAAAAAGAAAGAAGAAGAAGAAACGTAAATTTTGGGCATCCGTCATAACACTCGGCATAGTGGTAGATTTTTTATATGGTATAGGTGGCAAACGAGCAGACGGATCGCCTGATGGTAAGCGATTACCGCCGCCCATGGATACCAGCAACACCAGAGGAGTCACAAGTGAACGCACTTGTAGTGGGCAATTTAAAAGGCTGGCAACGGCCAGCCTTTTAAATTTCCCACCACTTCCAGGGGGGGGAAGGGTTGGGCTTCCGGTACCCTCACTCACTCGACGAAACACAACGCAAGCGCTATTTCACGCCGGTGTTCTGTGAGGCCGTGGTATCACTCCGGTCGAACTTGCCCATTCGTGCCAGAGCGTGGCTCTCCCACGACAAAAAGCCAGGTTTGCTTAAACCACTACGTTATCCGTGCCGCCAAATTTACACACTAGTCTAATTCATGAACCTATATGATTCCAATATGCCAACATCAACTCTTTCCCGCTGTTTATAGTTAAGCAAATACCTAAAGTACTTAGCATCGAGTATTCCAACACTGAATTACACTATGCGTCCGTCGGACGTAGACGCGTCGTGCAGACGCATAGCATGCGAGCTTTGACGTGGTAGAATTCAAAGCCTGTCGTGAGCCTGCTTCCGAATTTGACCTGAATAATCTACCTGCTTATTACAGCATCGATAGCCTATTGGGAGACTGTTGAAGTGCCATGGAGAGGTCTCCAGTTTGATCCCAAGGCTCGCCCAGTCAACGTCACACGTCGCTATATTTGCGAGATTTTGAATCATCCTATCATTCGTCGTAATAACTATTAAAAAAAAATTAAGTAATATTATTTAGGAGATTAATTCATAAAATTGTGTTGGACATTAATGTTATTGACTGTACATTTGACATTTTGAAGTTATATACATATTAATTCGTCCATAAGCGTATGATGCCGGCGTCTAGCGATAATGCTTTCATCATTCTATTTCACTTCAACAGTAAAGAAAAACATCATGACGAAACCTGTTTCTGAGGGTTCAAGTTCTCGAAGATGTGTAATGTTTGCCAACTCGCACTGGGCCAGCATAATTAACCTTTCTCACAGTTGAGAAGATACCCATGCCGGAAAGTAAAACAATAAATGAACAGGGCTGAGATTATTATTATTATTTAACATAAAACTGGTCTTCTGTGGAATCGTCGGGTTTTAATTGGATGTTATCATACTATCATGGTGACAAACAAATACCGACAATCGTCTGTCTTATGGTACGCATTATGGAAGCTTGTTGTCGCTTGCAATACTTCGCAGAAGTAAGCTAATTGATTCGTGCCATCACCAAGTAATGATAATAAAGAAAATATAGAAAATGTCAAAGGTGAGTTTTCCTTTGAATAATAATTAAGCTTTAAAACCTTCAATGGATTTGGAGACTTGATTGATCTCTTGCTATATGAGTGCTGTAATTTTAATCCCTAAATGGATCAATACAAGCATGCAACCCGTCTGTTGGAAAGCTATTTATCGGGCATAATATTTTCCGACATCGCGCTACTACAATACATTTTTATTAGAAAAGCTCAATAACCCATTTGTCTCATCCTAAATGAAACCTGGGACTTTACGGTCGCAGTATATACTCGTGCCATGCGACCGACGAAACTTCCGATATCTACTTTTCTATAAACAAATTGAAAATCCCTCCCTCTCAATAAAGCACGAAAAATATTTGGTAGGTTCAATTCGCTGCGATATATGCGTGCAATATCGGCTAAGTTCCGCTGCGGGCGGTGCCAGGGCGCGCGCATAGTCCGCGGGCCAAATTAACCAATATTGACGACGCAGCCCCGCAACTCGACGTGCCGGTTATATGACGAGGAGCTACGAAGCATTGACTAGTGTTGGAGGTAGAAATTATATCTATAATACTCGTGCATAGGATTCTGAATGAAGACAAGCAATATTTGTAACAGATGATTCCTCGAGCTCAAAATCGTCCAAAGAGTTAGAAAGAACGAGATATGAGATTTTTTATACAATAAAAGTATTAAACACGTTTAAGGCCTTTGGTAACGGGTTGTTGTATTTGTGGCCGATCCAGGCGTAAAAGCCTGTTATTTCTCGTTCTAATCACTTATTTTACATTTTGATGTTCGCTCGCAGGTCTTTCTTTAGATCGTTTCTGACCGTGGTCAGGGTACGTTTGCGTAAATCTGCCCTTGCAGTCTGTATCATTCGCATTCGCTTTATATACTTTCTCAATGATCAATCTTTCGGTTTTAATTCTTTCCAAAATACCAAACAATCTGCCAACACCTTTTAGAATTCTTAATTTTAAAACGCAATAACCGGGTAACAGGCAGTTAAAATGTTCAACCATTTTCCATGACTGCATCGAAATAGAATTAATTTAGCAAACGTTTTATACATATTTGGAGTATTGTTAACTAACCACGGTGTAAAATATCACAGCACGAGCGCGCTTTGACTTTTAAACACAAAACCAAATACAAATATTAATAAGGGAGCAGTAAACCGCGGAAATATCACTGACAACCATGTTCTATTAATCATATTTTCAGAAACAAATGCTATAGCTTGCGGCCATATTGGATTTCGGTTATTTTTATGACGCTAAGTAGATATTGCGTTTATTAAAATAAAAATATATGAATTTTAAAATTGTTTGACGTGTTGTCTGTGGTATAAATCTGGGGTTATTTTTATGTTCACTAATCTCGGTTCATTTCCGAGTCGGCAAATTGTCATTGCCTTTCTTCATCTGAATATTTTCAGCGTATATACGAGTCCGGAGGAAATAAAATTGGACTTCCAGTCAAGTCGTGTGAGGACATACGTAAAGTGTAACTTTCATAAATGAAATGTAGCTCAAGACAAAAAACCTGACATGGCATGTCTTGAGGTGTTCGTATGTAATAACTGCAAGGAATACGCAGTAATTTTCTGTTACGCCACCGTCACGCCGAGTGTTGCGGGTTCAATCTCTACGTGAGGCAAAAATATAATATACTAGATTTAGCTTACGGCTTCGCTCGCGTAAATGTACTTTAGTTTAGTAACAATAGATTTTTTGAATAAATGGTACCCTATGACTTTTTAAGTACCGCTGACAATATGTGGTATCTATATATATATATGGTGAAGCAAAAATGTTGTACGCCTTTTTACGAAAATTGCGCGGACGGAGGAGTATGAAATTTGGCACAGTTAAAGTTTATATGGAGAAGGAGGGGCGTATCGTAATATTTTTATAAAATATGCATGTGAAATATATTAAATTAATGATAAAACACTACACGCACACAACCATGCATTTGACACACGCAGTCGAATCGCGTTCGTAGTATTTCGACATTGTTCGTCTGACGTAGTACAATTCTTTGTAACTATGGTTACCTATACCTTATTTATATGTAATAAAGAAATACAGAAAACAATGCAGCAAGCTTAGGAATTTTGGTCGAATTTTGACCACTAGGCGACCGCTAGTATTAGTTAAGGCATGAAAGCGTAACAAACAAACACATAAACTCACGTTTACATTTTTATTATTAGTTAGGATTCTCAAATTGTTGATTTAGGACTGAGTGTTTTTCCTGTAGGATTTTTAATTTTAAGATTTGATTTGATAGTGAATGAGAGATGGGAAATATATATCAAATAAATCTTAATATACCGAACATTATTAGTTATGGAGTGCACCAATAGTTTCGTAGCTCCCGTATGTCGAAGTGCACGGGCTCAACTCAGGCGGGCACTTTGTGCTGCGTTGTCGTTAACTTGTTCCATCGTCTGCATATCACTCCATTAAAATACGCCACCAGCTTATGTACCGTTGGCTTACCATTTGATTTTCTGATCAAATCAGATTTCAAGGCGTCTTCAAGACGTGAGTGAATAATATTAATAATATTCTATCACATACACACAACACCATCTAGCCCAAGCTAAGCAGAGTTAGTGTACTATGGGTACCAGACAATGGATAAACATACATATAATATACTTTGTGTTTTGTAAATACAACCATATTATACATAAAAGCACCCAGACCAAGACAAACATCCATGTTCATGCACACTAATGTTTGACTTGTGCGGGAATCGAACCCGCGACCTCAGGCGTGGCAGTCGGTTACGCTAACCACTACGCCATCGAGCCCGACGATAGATATTTCTAGGCGAGCACGCTTTATGATGGACCATGTAATAGATTATAGTTCTAAATAAATAAAATGAGTTGGCTGCTTCATATAATTACTCAGCAACGCTGTCAACTGGAAAAGTGAGTGGAAGACTGGCAGCATTGTCACGTTTGATGGAAATGCTGATCCTTTTAGCCAAGGAATCCAGCCTTCTGGTCACGCGATAGCTCTTATATATGTATATATATACCTATGTAGATATATGAATAGTCTCACACCTATATGTCCGAAAGGGTAGGCAAAGATATTAAGATAATTGACGGCCAAATTTTTCTGAGTATGGTTTTAGATTCCGCGTAATATGAGGTGAGTATATTGCCGTCCAAAGAGCATATGTTTAGACACCGTGTAGCCACTGAGATTGCTTTTTAAGTAAAATCCAATAGTTGTCTAGATCTGGATATCAAACCAGACCTCAAACATAGCATCTCTACCACACCGCAATTAAGCTCTTTTACTCGACGCAGTTTACGTACTGCTAAATCGTCGTATTCAGCACTTATAAACAAAACACAGTACTGAGAATTCACAACCGTTTATTTTCTTTATTATGTTTATTCACACACAACACAGAGTTTACACTTATACATTACACGCAGCTTTACTTGGATTATAATTTATTATAATTACTTGTATAGCGCGACAGCCCTAGTAAGGGGCAGAGTGGACCCGAAGTTATTGTTATGTTCTAGTTCTACTGAAATCCAGCCGGCAGGCAAGAACCAGGTCTAATAACCAACTGAACTGGTATAGAAAAAGTAAGAGTATTTTTAATGCAATTATTGCTGATTCTCAATATTGCATTGACGTCAATTCTGTTTATTATGAAGCTTTAACCATAATAAAATACGTGCAATATACACTATGTTTTGAACAACCATTAATACATTTGGCAAACATTGATAATAATTTGTTATTCGCCGTCACGGAGCATCAATTTAGTGAGAACGTTATCATGGAAGCGCATAGCGCATATTTAAAAGTTATTTATCATGAATGTCAATATAATAATTAATATTTATAGTGATTTGTACGTGATATATGTATAAATACTGCCTCCGTGGTGCAGCGGTATTGAATACGACTGCTGTGCATGAGCTCTCGGGTTCAAATCCCGAGTCGGGCCAACAAAAACGTATTGGGTTTTTCAAGAAATCTCAATACGAGCCCGGAGTTAGAAAGTTTGCGGTGTTAGACACCCCCGTACCTCGGAAAGCACGTAAAGCCGTTGGTCCTGCGCCTGGTCTCTCTTCGGTCGTGTCGGATTATCCGTCCCATCGGATCATGAGGGTTATGGAACAGAGAGTGCACTTGTGTTTGCACACATACTTGCGCACTATAATATCTCCTGATGCTCCTCGCAGATGGCCAGTCTCCGTTAAGATTGGATGCCACGACCGAAATTCGGTCTGGAGGGACATTATTATTATGTGTGAATAATATGCTTAGAATCTCGTCTATAGCCTTTATGAGGTAGGCAGGATAAATGAAAAATGTCTTACATTTTTATACTTACGAATTCCTTGACAAATTAATCCAATGGCGCTAGAATCAAAGCCGATGTTTCAGGCGCAGTTCAGTTTAGTTTTGATATCATTTTTATTAGCATTAGGATCTAGTTTATATTAAATTAACAAATTTAACACGGATGTCCCACCGTAATGTGTATATATTTATCATATTAATGTGGATGACGCGATAGTTTAGTAGTTGGCTCGCTACTACGCCGCGTCAAGTGTAGAGGGTTCGATCCCCACACCGTACTTCAGAGAGTAATTCTGTAATCCATTACTATGTTTTCAGAGTCTAAGTGCTTGTTCACGTAGAAACGCGCGGGCGCGTTGGCGGGTGTGGGCGCGTTGGCGGGTGCGGGCGCGGTAGACGTGCCGAGTCGTGTTCACATTGACCGCCAGGCGTTTACGCGAATGTGACGTGTTGTCAGAGGTTGAAAGGGTGCCAATGCACTAATAAACTCTTCTGTCATGACATGATGAAAACGTGCTATCGTTTCTAGCGACAAGTTCAAACTGGTTGAACTTACCAGACGTCGCGTGTGAATCGCGCCCCGCCGCTAGTTCGCCGTGAACACACAAACAACTCACGCGTTTGATATTGCCGCGAGCGCGCCGCACGCGTCGGTCGCTAGCTTGCCCGCTACTTACACCGCACGTGCGTTTCGTACGTGAACACTTGGATATTACGTCCATATGTTTGATTTTTCGTGACCACGCCCGCCGCCGCGTCCATGAATCTACGTGAACAAGCACTAACGGGGTGTCCTGCGTGAGCGACGAATACAACGCGACGCGACGCTGCGAATGCGACGAACGCGATTAAAACAACGGCCTTCTCATCTTGCGACCTATATTATGGCAATCTGCGGCGAGACGCGACGTAACCCGTACCTGTTTTGTGGGCGACCATACACGACACCACGTACTACGAAATGGTTGATTCTCAAATTCAGAATAAACAGCAGCAATAATGTAATCGAAAGCAGACGGTAACACGCCACAATATTGTTTAAACATTTTATAATCATAAATCATCATAAATATTTCTTAATTTTGGATATAAATGATGGAATTTGCCAAATATGTTTCTTTGTAAAAATATTGTATTTGTTTTCTTTCTGTTTATTTTACTATATTTTTGTATAAGTCTATACTTTAAGTATAAACTTTCAAGCAAAATTGCACTGTACTTCCCCATGATTCGAGAAGTAATGACCAAAATTATGTAGGACATTTATCGCGTGTAGCATCGCGTCGCATTGCATCGTGTCGTGTCGCGCGCATCGCGTCGCGTTCTTCGCTCACGCAGGACACCCTGTAAGTGTTTTTGTGTCCATTATTTGAAGTCACCATTACGTCCCCACGGGCATTATACCTAGAACTGATGTTGTCATTTAAATTTTCGACTAACACTCGCAGCCCGTAACCCCCTGCTTTTCTTACTGTGTCCGGTTTCCGGCAGCAACATTGTAAGATACTGCTGTCTATGAGGAGTCGGATTCAATTCCCGGGTCCGAAAATGAGTTATTGGCTTTATCTTTCAATAAAATCTGTGTGCCACGTATATGCTACGCTACGCCACGTATTACGTGGGACCTAAAACACTTAATTAGCGGTTTGTGGGTGTTGTGTTAAACACCTGTGCTGTGCCTGTGCCCCTTTGTGGATAAAGAAGTGTGACTATGTATGCAGGGTTTATTGAATACCAAACAATACACCGCTAGAGAGGAAGGCGTTGTGGCATGCAATTTGTAACATAATAAAAAAATTTTTTAGACATATTTCGGTTTATAGTTATTTGTGTAAAAGTTGTTAAGTATCATGTAAAGAACACGGTGAAACATATATTATAAGGTTTAAGATATCTTTATTTCTCATAAGAATTTACAATAATCCATTTACATGAGAAAGTTTAAACACATGTTATGAGTAAAAGAAATAAACAATTCGAAACAAGACAGCGTTTTGATAGTTCTATTCGCAGTGGATCTGCACAGTACTTACAAGTTAGACAATCCCAACTTGGAACTACACAATAATAAGCTGCAGAACTAGAAATTCATCTTAAAAGACCATCAACCACAAAGTACATAAAATGTTCGAAGTACTACAAGTTTGAAATTAATTCGACTTATGTCTCAGTAGCTGCAGGCGTACATTCATAACTTTGATATTAGTCAAATGGAGTGCTTCACCTAGGAAGCGGGGCGTAAAACATACCGGTCTAATTCCAAGAACTTCTGACTCGTTACTGAGAGACAAAGAGCCATGCATAAAGAACGTAAAGCAAGAAAGTTTGGTGACGAATGGTACCAACAACGTCCAATTTAAATTAAACCCTCGATCTACCTTGAACACGTCCTGAAAGCTCTATCTTTGGTTTAAGTAGGGAGGGGAGGAAGTTCTGAGTGTAGTGGTCGGTTTTCGTCGTACAGAAACGTGGCGGGAAGGCAAATGCAGCGCGCCGCGTTCGCAATCAAGGTAATGTTGCCAGGTGCGTCGGTGGCGGCGGGCCGCGAATTTATAACGGCAACACTGACAACTTGATTTATGCGAGGCAAACATTTTCGCGGTGTACCAATTGTGAGATATTCCGTTACACGCACGGCTACGTTGTAGATGGGCCAACTATTTTTCACGTTTTATTGGTTTCAGAGTGATATATTTTATCGACGAGCTAGTTTTTTTTTAGTTTACCACTTGGACGTCTTGGATGTTAGTTGTAAGTACATATTGAGAAGGTTATTATAAATATGCACTTTTATATAATATTATGCACTATATGTGTATATGGCTATCATATATTATATACGGATGACACAGCAGCCAAGCAGTCACGGGTACGAATTAATTTTCTTTTTTGACGCGTGCTGAGGAATAAGTCTTGTGTTGCTGGGGATTTTATAAACATTCAAATAAGGGAAAGAAGGAAAAACAAAGAAATCCCAGGCTCTGAACAACTATTTGTGGATTCGTCAATTTTTGGGATTGAACCTAGAACACTTGGCGTGGCGGCGTGCAATCAACACACTCCCGGGACAAATATTTGTGCGATCTATAAATTAATGTCCTTAGTCTGGATGAACTTTTGTTACCGTCGATTTGCAAGTTGGTAGTGAAGTTTTCATTTAAAAAAGTAGAACGTATGGAAATCTGTTTATATTTTAATAGCGAACTAGAGTAAGCCGTATATTCTACATATAAAAGATTTTATCTTGAGCTCAAAGGCCACTTTGATTGTAACCGTAGTAATTAATAATAATCTATTATCTTATCTTATCTTGTGTGGGGGCCAGTCAGTACAGACCGGCGACACTTCGACCCATTGGGATCTTTTGTGGCGACTTCCCCAATAACGACTGCCATAAATGTTCATGGCAGTCGGGACCGACGGCTTAACGTGCTCTCCGAGGCACGGAGCAGGCGATAATTGTCAATCAATACGCACATAATTTCGAAAAGTCATATAGCTCCCGAAAGTCAGAGGTGCGCGACGTGGGTTCGAACCCGAGACCCTCTGCATTGCAGTCTGTTGGTCCCCACTGAGCTATCGCTGGTCTAATAATAATAATCTATTAACTTGTCAAGTCTTAGAATACCAGGCATAGGTAAAAATCTTTTCTAGCCACGGGCGTGCCACGTTCCAGTTTCCAGTTTCAGGTTAGGCAAAATAGGGTGCAGTCTCTCCCCACCCTCTGTTATACAAATATGAATTTACGTATAATAATAATAATAATAATAACCCCCTAAAAACCAACCACACGTCCTGATCGACCATCTGATCACGTGGGGGGCGGACACACGATAATATAAACTTTACTAGCGTGGCTAACGTGGCACTGGTAGGTGAGTAGTTGGGAGTAGGACCCAAGCTAAGGTGGAACAGCGTACGCCGAGAGCTGCGTGGCTAAGGGGGAGCTTAGTCGCTAGTATGCGAACTCTGGAGACCAGGGAATCTTTAGTTTTATTTGCCCTTACCACGGTGAATGCAGGGCTCTGCCGTGGCTGACCGTTTCGTCTCTTGCTACTCGTGGGAAAATGATGAAGAAGTACAACACAAGAAAATATAACCTTAGAACGCTTCCCGGGGGTCGCCGGGGCTCAATTAGTGATGATGATACCACGTCTTCATTTTCATCTGTGCCATCTACTCGCCCTTCGTATATGAGTAGGAGCACAACTACATCATCCACTACTAGTAAGCTCGATAGTGTTGTGCAAGAGGTCAATCCTGACATAGAACTTGCACCCACCTCGGGCACAACGCGCAAAAGATGGACTCCTGAAATGAATAAATTCATACTGCGCACCTATCTTCAACTAACAGCATTAGACACTGATACAAAAACTTATTTAGAACCTCTACACCTTAAATTTATTGAAAAATATCCCAATATGCAAGTAAGCCGACAAAGAGTAGGAGATCAACGTAGAGCTATTATCCGGAACAAATTACTACCACAAATAACAATAGATCAGATACGAGACGAAATAAAGGAAGAACTAAATCAACTGCAAACAAACTCCCAATCTCAAACCATACAAATTCATCTCAATCAAACACAAGAACACCAATTAAATAATTTTAAACATACACAACCCATAGGTATAGACAAACAAAAATCCTTAAAAATAACACAAACCCGTATGCGATGGACTAAAGAACAGAACGAAGCAATAATGCGGTCATATTATCGAATGACAAACTTGGGCACCAACGAAACTGCATACCGAAAACATATGTATGACGATTTTATTAGCAAATTTCCTTCACTGGGACATTTAAGTGAGCAGCGTATAGCTGATCAAAGGAGAGCAATAATAAACAATAAATATATTAGCAAAGACCGACTAATCGCTTTAAAACAAGAAATATCTCAAGAAATAGGAGTAAACGTTAATTACCTAAGCAACGGTTCAATTGAACACTTGTTAAGTACAGAAGTAAACATCACATCATCACCACATCATACCCAACACCATACTGAAGTCAATAGACATAATAACGATAACATTCAAACGCAAACCTCGAACATTAGTTATGTACAAGAGTTACCACAGTTTACAGATACAGACACTTTAGAGAGAAACGCGTATATAGATTTAATTTTCCAGCAGGCATTTCTATTTTACAAACATACGGAACCGACAGATAGAGGCTACATTCCAAAACAAAAACCGTCTAAAAAACTAGCTAACATAATTCAATATATAAATAAAATTACTCTTCCTGAGAACACTAACACAAACACAGATTTTCAGACATTACAAACTATTATATATTGTGCAGCTTGGACAGCTGCTAAAGTTAATGGAGCGAAAATAGGTCTTCAAAATAATGAGGGGCGACAACGAACAAAAACAGATTATAAGCCAAACTGGCAAAAACGACTAGAACGGAAACTAGAAAATCTACGAACCGAAATAGGGCGATTAACGCAATTCATAAACGGCAACAGGAGTAGAAACGTAGTAAAACACGCCAACATAATTATAGAAAAATATAAAACTCATACCGTACACGAAGAGCCAAATTCACAACCCACACACACACTAGACACACTCAAACAAAAACTCTCAGTTGTAACAGGGCGACTACAAAGATATAAATCATGTACACTTAGAAAGAAACAAAATACTCAATTCATTTACAACGAAAAACTTTTCTATCGCAACATCCGACACGAAACTACTAATAGCCCAGACAACGTCACAGATGATACGCCGAATTACCCCACACCAGAGATTATAGAACATTTTTGGGCAAGAATATGGACAGACTCTATTCAACATAACACTGAAGCCAAATGGATTCAAACAGAAATTACAAATAATAACATGTGTATACAACCAATGACCTTTGAGCATATATCCCCTCAAATCTTTCAAAAAGTACTAAGTAATTTACACAACTGGAAATCACCAGGGTCAGACTTCATTCATAGTTATTGGTATAAGAAATTTACTTACATTCACAGCTACTTACACAACTACATTAATATTTTCATCCAGGACCCCAACACCATACCACCATATCTAACATTAGGTAAAACATATATGATTCCTAAAGACCGCAATGATCCATCTGATCCTGCCAAATATAGACCTATCACTTGCCTACAGACCTTATACAAGATAATCACATCCTGCTTGTCAGAATTGATATATGAACATATTGATGTCAATAATATCCTGGCCGAACAACAGAAAGGATGCCGTAAGTTTAGTCAAGGATGTAAGGAACAATTAATTATAGATTCAGTTATCCTTAAACAAGTTCAGAAAACACAATCAGATATTTTTAGCATGTACATAGATTACAAAAAAGCATATGACTCAGTACATCATTCGTGGCTATTAAAAGTTTTGGATATCTACAAAATACATCCCACAATAACTGCGTTTTTAAAAAACATCATGACAAAATGGTCAACTGTACTTACACTCACTACCCCAACGGACACAATAGAAACAAACCCGATCCGGATACAGAGAGGTATTTTTCAAGGAGATGCGCTAAGCCCACTATGGTTTTGCCTTGCTTTAAATCCTCTCTCTAACATATTAAATTCAACTACAGTAGGATACCCTTTAAAAGACACAGAAACACTTAGACACACTACTACAGAGAAAAATATAATAAATCATTTGCTTTATATGGATGATATTAAACTTTACGCTAATACTGAGAATGAATTATTTAATCTAGCTAATCTAGTAGAGAAATTTACAAATGACATTAAGATGCAATTTGGGATAGATAAATGTAAAATAAACTCAGTTAAAGCAGGCCAGACTTATCATCATCAATACACGCTAAATACAGGAGAAAATATTGAATCATTAGACGAGCATGACACTTACAAATATCTCGGATATAAACAATCACTACAAATACATCACAAAGACACCAAACAAAAATTGACATTACAATTTCAACACAGACTTAACACGATACTGAAAACGCAACTTAACTCTAGAAACACAATAAAAGCCATCAACACTTTCGTCATTCCTCTACTCACATATTCTTTTGGAGTAATAAATTGGACCAAAACCGAACTCAAGGATGTACAGAGAAAATTAAACACTACAATGACCAAATTTCGAAAACATCACCCAAGATCCTGTTTACAAAGATTGACATTGCCCAGAAAAGAAGGAGGCAGAGGCCTCATAGACATTCTAAACTTGCATAACAAGCAAATAAGGACCCTTAGGCAATATTTCTTCAGCAAATCTCAAATATCTACACTCCACAAGTCAATAGTACAAATGGATCAGAAGTTAACCCCACTTAACCTAAAGGACCCCGCTAAACAGAATAATGAAATGCTGACAGACGAAAAAACCAAGCTATCAGAATGGATCCAAAAATCTCTGCATGGAAGACATCGTACAGACTTATGCCAACAAAACGTCGACAAAGAAGCATCGAACGCGTGGCTGAGCCGAGGAGAACTTTTCCCAGAAACTGAAGGATTCATGATCGCTATACAAGACCAGATAATCGAAACCAAAAACTACAGAAAGCATATAATCAAGAATTTAACAACTGACAGCTGCCGCAAATGCAATAGTTCTCCAGAAACAATCCAACACATCACAGGAGCCTGCAAATCAATTGTCCAAACTGACTATAAGTATAGACATGACCAAGTAGTCAATATTATACACCAAAATCTTGCACATCAATATAAACTCATAGAAACCTCTACAGCATATTATAAATATAGCCCACAAACTGTTTTAGAGAATTCCACGACAAAACTATATTATGACCGAGCCATTCTTACTGATCGAACCATCCATTATAATCGACCAGACATAACTGTGATAAACAAGGTAACTAAAACAGGATATTTAATAGACATTGCCGTGCCAAACACACACAACATACAAACTACAATAGCAGAAAAACTTAGCAAATATACAGAATTAAAAGATGAAATTACTCGACTCTGGCATCTACAAAAAGTAACTATAGTCCCTATTGTTCTTTCTACTACTGGAGTCATACCCAAACAACTACACCAATCACTCAAAACTTTAAAACTACCACCTACGACCTACTGCCTGTTACAAAAAGCAGTCATACTAAACACTTGCAGAATAGTAAGGAAATTTCTACAATGTGAATCAGACAACTCACACCCTGTAACACACACAGCCACTCTATTCACAACTCAATCACAAACTATTGCTGATGTACACTTGGCTTAGGCCCGTGCCATCAGTTTTCTCTCCGGTTAGCCGAGAAAATAAAAGCAAAACAAAATAATAATAATAATGTTTATTCCTCTTCACATAAAACAAGCCTTAAATAATTACATAGTGTTTACTTATACCTATTTAGATATAGCTATGGTCATGGTCTGAAATATGTGAGGAGCTGGTGTCTGAGTTAGGCATCTGAATACCTGTATTACAGATCACCAGGTCCCCACCTCTCGGAGGAAAACAAGGCCAACAACAGCTGATATTACTGATATTATGAGACTTTTAATATAAGTAACACAGTATACTTAATATTGTACTAGGTGATAACGAATAAACGCCACTAATAAAGAATAAATGACTAATAAAGAATAAACGCCATGTTCATGCTGCGTGAGTGCTTGTGTTGTGTATGCATGTGTGTTTCTGTATATGCATGGCTGTGTGTGTATATGTATGTGTTCGCTTGAGTGTGACTTTGTTTGTTAGTGTGTGTGCTACTGATTATTTCTTATTAAGTTTAATATTGTCACTGGACTAATTTAATTATGAAGAAAATTTTCTGTACTTGTATAATCCAAAGTTTGTAACCATTTCATAACAATAGCTTTGCATTTTATAATATGTATGTATATTAAAAAGATTTTTTATGGGTTAAGCCCTTTGTTGCGGGGTACTTTAGAAATATACAATTAACGGACACAAAGTACACCCAAAGTCAGAATTTATTTTTGTGGATCGCTCAAATGTTTGTCTCATGTGGGAATCGAACCTATAACACTGGGCGTAGGGGCAATCGCGACGCGATCACTTAGACCACTACCCTATTCGTGCAGTCAGAACTTGATCATCATTATTTTTTAAATGTAAAAGAATGAAGTAATGCTGGAGTCGTCGTCGAGTCGATTACTTGTAAAATGGAGTTTAGTTTTAAAATAGTTTTGACATTATAAAAGATTGGTTCAGTAACTGGGATGAATCGGTATTTTAACGGTCATTCGTTTTAATTTGTCGCACTTTAGAGATTGATAGCATTGTATCCGGTTCTACTAGTTCTGAAAGTCGTATCTTTTAACTACAGAACGCAACGGGCAATTAAGCATTTTTTCATTCGATACATAACTATATTTTCCATACATTTTGTTTTAATTTACATCTTTGTTTTGTTAGTATATTTCATATTGTGTTCGTTGACTTTTGTTGATGATTTAATTTGTTTTATTTTAATTGTTGGATCAAATTTTCGAAATTATATTTAAATCTAATTTAATTTATATACAAGCTATCCAATATGAGCATGCAGTGGCTACTTTAAAAGACTATACAACAAACAAAGAATATCATACCATGTATGTAATATAAGTATTATTGTGTAATCACTGGTGGTCCTCAAATAAATGAGTAAGAATTTTTTACAGAGTATGTTACGTATAAAAGTGTAACGGAATCAATCATAATAAATCTATTTAATCGACTTCTTAAATAATAAATATTATATACAGGTACATATATGTTTTATTTTTTTGTTTAGCACATTCAAAACTTCTTTATCTAAGGAATCTCCCGTTACAATTTGATTCACATATTCTGGGACATTCTGTATAGTCTTACACCTATGTCCTCGAAAAGGGATAGATAGAGGTGTATTACAGATTTATTTTATCAGCATTGTGTCGTGGGGAACTTTATAAGCCTATAATCAACGGACACAAAGTCTACCCATCTATAGTTTTGACCCATGTATTAGGGAGTGAGCCTATTGCTGTCCAATGGGAACAATACTGAGATTCTGTGCTGCTGGTAAGAATTTCTTGAGAGAAAATCCCAGTATACTTTACTCAACTCGGCCATCAAACCTAAGACTTCATCTTCAGCAATCGCATTTACTACCACTACGTCACAGAGGCAGTAATTGGATTATTGATAAAAGTTTAGAATATTTCGGTATGCTTACCTTTAATTCGAATTTTAATCAATTCTCGCTAATCACTGATACATATTACCGTTAACCTATATCACAGGACCAACGAGCTAGTCACGAGACTTTTAAGACGATTCTCGAGATAATAATTTGACGTCGCGGTGTCGTGTCCATATCGTGTTGTTTAAACGGCACTATGTGTTAATTAATCTGTATTTCATAAGCAAACGATTGATGAATCGGTCGTAAGTTGTTGACGAGTGTGATGTATAGTCTCGCAACAAATGATGCCTTCAAGTTAAGATATTCACGCATATATAACTACAGTTTACCCTCTGTAAGCCTGTTGTTAATGTGTGTTTACAATGTGTTTGTTTTGTGTACGTTTGTACACACTATGTATTTTGTATGTGTGTGTGTTTGTGTTGTTTTGCTTTGTTATTTTGTAATTGACGTGGATGTCGTTAAGTTGTATTAGACTGTGTTCTAGATTTTCAGATACTGTGTTGTTTTTGAGAATCTTTTAAAAAAGAAGAATACATTTCCCGACTTCACTTCAATTCAAGAACAAAAACAAACATATACGCAAGACCATTGTGTGTTAACAAACGTGAAATGTTCTTGGGATTACAGATGGCCAGAAGAGATACGATTGTGTTAATCATATTAGCCTAATATTAACTTATTATAAATAAATGTCTATTTCTCGCGAACTACCTTTCGTACGGAACGATATTCCAAGATGATCGGTTTAGTAGTTAAGTGAAAACGTTACAAATACACAAACTCACATTCGTATCTATAATATTATTTAGAATGTAAAACCTTGTGAAGATATTTGTTACCTAATCACACATACACCATTAAACTGATTTGGTTACAACAATCCTGTATTACTATTAAAACCATAACTATAAGCGCACAGCTACAACCACAAAACTCACACCACAAACCAAGCAGTCAAACTTCACTCCAATTCTCCGTAAACATAATAAAAACGTAACAACTCTGTCAAACACATCCAGCTGAACCAAATATCCATTCTAAAACAGTACTTCCTCCAAACCGTAACATTTTATCTGAAACAGAGTCTGTAAAATGGCGTCAAACCGTCAATACAGCACACAGTACATTATTGATCTGGAACTTTACACAACCGACAGGTGTATCCAAATATCAAGTTTAAACTTGAGCCAACAAATAAACCAGTGTTTTATGGTGAACGTAAAAAAATATTGTTCTGAGAACACACTTGTGCGCTTGTGTTGAGTTCTGCGGTGTATGGCGTGTGTCGTCAACTTTTTTGCTCAGTTCTCAAGTTTTAAAGCGATCTGCAAAGGTACTGCAGCGATAAAGGGAGAGAATGAATTCCAGACTGCTTTTATCTCTCCGTGGTATATATTGTGGGTTAAAATAAACATGTGGATATGTTTTTATTAAAAGAGAACAGTTCATATATTTTATCGCATTTATATTTGTAAAAGACAACTGCAGCACTAGAAATTTATAGGTAATTATGGAAACTATTATGTACATCTAATCAAAAGGAATAATTGGTAGACGTCTTTCACTTAACTCCATATATTTACGACTGAGCTCAAAATTACGCGGCGGACGCAGCCGCCACTAAGTACGTGCACACATATATATTCATAACACACACATATAACCTATGTCCTACAGTATTAATCCTGTGTTGAAGGAAACTTTACAAATATTCAAACAACAGACACAAAGAAATGCCTAGACAAGGCACAATTATTTGTGGATTACACAAATTATTGTCCTATGTGGATGCGGAAGCTCCGCAATTACGGATGCGGATGTTGATAAAAATTGTTCTTCTTATTTAATAAAAGTATCTAATATCACCGCCTTCACAGGTTCAAGCCTTTTTTGCAAAGGTTCATAAATTAAACACATACCTACTAAACAACTGATTTCTTTCTTATTGTAACCTAAAAAATATTTGTAACATCCCTGTTACATACATACATACATATAATCTCACGCTTATATTACCAAAAGGGTAAGAAGAGATCTACCTATAATACCTATAATATAACACAATATATTCCTGCTATGCCGTTTCGCGATCTTTATAATCTAAATGAAGCAAACGAGTTTACGCAATCCTCAACATTCAAATCCAGTTCCATTCTACCATAGACAAAATCCAAAAGCCAATAAGCAAGATAAGGTCTATCCAAAAAGGTAATAAGCAGTCCTTACAAAGATAATCAGGCAGGTGTACTTATTACCATGGGTACCCACAGGTTGTGAGCCCCAGTTCAACATAATACGCGTGTAAAAACGATATTGCGATTCCCGTAAAGGCACTCCATTAAATTGGTTCGTTACTGAGCGCCGCGGGTAATGAGACGTGCTGCAATCTGAAAAATATATGTTAATACACTTTCAGATAAGGTTGTGTTTATACAGGATCAAGGTATTCTTTTTATACTAGAATCGTTGCACATACGACATCAGGTAAGCCATACGGTGGGCCTGTTGTCGGATGGGTTAATACTAGATATCTGCTAGTAATTTTTATAAAAAATCTAGCTTAACCCATTCATGCTTCACTGATGCTCAGTCTGATTTTTTATTGCCAGTTTTACATTGCCAGTTGCCGTAAAATTTTCGGGATGAAATATATAAAAAATCACTTTTAGATAGAAATACAACGTTGTGTAAAATTTCAAGTCAATCCATTGACTATTATTCGAATCTTGTGGACTTGGATTTATATACATATATATAAAATATAATAATAATAATAATAATACCAGCCCAGTTTATAAACTGTCCCACTGCTGGGCACGGGTCTCTTCTCAATGTGAGAAGGTTAAATATATAAAATATATTTATATTTATTTTGCTAAAGCCAACTTCCTTTTCTAGGAACAGGTCCTGTATAGCGGGTGATTTTCTACAACAAACATAAAGAACTAACAGATTCGGAGCAACCATTTATTAATTCAAAAATTGTTTTGTCCCGTCTGGGATTCGAACTCACAACACTCGCCGTAGTGGCAGCGGGGAGATGACCACTTTAAGCACTACGCCATCCGTGCTGTTTCATTTAATTCATTCACATCTACAATACTAAACCCGCACGGTATTCTAAAATGTGCATACCATAATCTATAGTCACGTACTCAATATTGACGGTTTCTATTCATAGTGTGCAATATTTGATGTGCTAACACGCTCCGAATTGGCTGTATCCCATTTTGTATTCTGGACGCATTCATACTGATCTATCAATGCTTAATATGTTGTCATTGTTGCAATTGTCTGGTGTTGCAGTAATAGGAATAATGGCAGTTTCGTTTGTGGTGTCAGTAAGATTAATGTACCTTTGTTAATTTGGCTGAATAATTCATCTTTGCACGAGTCTTATTGACCTGTCAATTGTTGAAATGTCAAAAGTGCGACTTGTCAATAATTGAATATATTTTTTGTCTGGCCGCCAGGGAGCCGATGCCACTCAATAGGTTAATAAGTGTATTACGAATACTTTGAAGCCTAATTAGAGCTTTTTAATGGGACATTAAATATTTTAATGGAGCAAGGATTTTCAGTCAGAATACTCTGCCTAAAACATGTACTTGCGGTACATATGAGAGGACTATTTTTATATGGATTCTACGAACAATAAGACAGAAATTTTCACGATCTCGATTTCTCGTTATAGCATCAGTTGGATATACTGGGTATTTAATATCGATGTTACAGTCAGAAATCATAAGTTTGTGAACTAATTCAATGTCAGATAGCAACACTTATGAACGTCATAGAGTTTACCTAGGTAACATTTAGCGTAGTTGCTACGTTTTAGCAAAGAGCTGAGTCTAATGTAACGAGAAATCAGAGTCAAGCACACCATTGGCACTTTTATCGTTGTACTTTCAACTATTTTACATAAATAAATCTGAGGTAATAAATTATAAACTCTTAGTACCTGGAACTACATTAAGCAGACGCCGCCACAAGAACCGTTCAACTTTTGTTTACCAGACTAGCTTAATCTTGCAGAAGATTGCTGGAGGGAAGCTACTAGAAGTATAGTTTAGATTGGTTAACGATTGTAGTTGAGAAATTCACATTTAATTTAATTTTATTCTGTAGAACTGGAGATATAGAGTATAGTGATAAGGAATAATAAATATTACTTCGTAAAGAAGCGATACGCGCGTAGCAGTACAACTGGCAGTACTCCAGTGCCGATGTCATGTGGTTGTTCCCGCTCGTTAGAAAGACATAAGTACTTAGGAAGACGTATTAATTAACGCAAACCATCTTAATACTATTAAAATCCCTTGAGTATAGTACATAGGGATATAGAATAATAACTTTTATTACCTAAAAAAGCGATAAGCGCGTAGCAGTACAACTGGCAGTACCACAATTCCGGCCTCATTCGGTAGTTCTCACTCGCTAATAAAACATACTTAGCAAGATGACGAATTCAATAACGTTATACCATCTTAATACTATCAAAAACACTTGAATATAGTGCACGGTGATTAAGAAAAATAACTATTACTACGTAAAGAAGTATTACGCACGTGGCAGTACAACTAGCAGTACTGCAGTGCCGGCGTCATTCGGTTGTTCCCGCTCGTTAGTAGGACATACTTAGCAAAATGACGAATTAAATAACACAATTCCATCTTAATACTATCGCAAACACTTGAATATATTGCAAAGTGATAAAGAATAATAACTATTGTTACAGATAGAAGCGACACGCACGTAGCAGTATGACTGGCAGTATTGCAGTGTCGGCGTCATTCAGTTGTTCTTGATGATGAATTAAGTAACGTAACACCGTTTCATTACTATATAAAGTATCTATTAATTAATTGATTAGTACCCAAACCATCTAATAGAGAACGCTGTATTAAATATTCGTATGAAAGAATACTTAGTTGCATTTATTTGATTTTATACGCAACAGCAACAGCAGCAGTAGATTCCGATGTTTTTTTTGTGGAATAGCATCAAAAATATTTGCTGATAAATATTTTATCGATTTGGAGGTTTAATAATTGTGAAAATATTAGTTACTAGTTATCTCCCGTGGCTACGCTTGCCTGCAAAGAGTACTTTTTCTAGATGAAAGGTTCTCTATATAGTTTTCTATTCCTCTAACAACGTTTATGTAAAATTTCATCATGATCGGTTGAGTAGTGACACGAATAGTGAAATTTGCATTAGTTAAGATTGATAAGTATTTTTAATAATTAACAAGTTTCCTTTAAGCCAGATTTGAAAAGCAATTAACTTATTAAATCTTGAGAAGACGTGACGAAACTCTAATTAAAATAATTAAAGAAAAATGTGTCAACTAACAGAATTAACTATAATCGCTAGCGAATACTAAACTATATACCTAGTAGACGTACTGAACAAGTTTGAGTCTGTATAAAGCGATGGTGTGCACACAACTTAGTAACGTTAGTTTTATACCGACGTTCACTTCGATTAATTGAAAATTGGATATAACTTCGGGTTATTTGGCCGGATTTTTATGGTATGTTTATTTTCATGTTGATTTGGGTACGAAAGAGAAATATGGCGCTTTAAATGTTGTACTTACGTTCGAATTTTCGTCTGTGGTTATACATATTTTGTGCGTAGTGAATGTGATAACTGAAGAGCACTAGCGAATGTGGTGATACTTTATTTAATAGCATCTTAGCAAGCAGGAATACGTTCTACTTAATGGTAAGCGTTTATCCTTTGAGGTCTAGTTGCTACCTGAATGCTTGTATGAAACTTGTTACACCAGGAGCATGACATGTGCGTTACCAGTATGTTTCAGCTAAAGCAGCTACGATCTCTCCTTTGCTGATAAAGCTTCCTTGACGAGCTTGGAAAACTATACGCAACGAATAATTGTTTTATGATATATATCCAAATAAATATATTGATTAAAATATATATCGCTAGCTTCATTAGCAACGATATTCTGTAGGGAAGCGATTATCCCACCTTGGTTGTTCCAATATAAGCGTAATACTTGCTATAAGCGCGGACTTGTTTTCTTTCTTGATGACCCATCTTATTCTTGGAGAGATGAAATTCGAATTCCTTGACCTGAAAAGGGCCTCGTAAGTAGTAGTCTGAGTCAGAAGCCAGCTTGAAATACTCTAACAAAACTTTAGCTTTTAATTATATAAAAAATATAATCTATTTAAATCAGAATAAAATAAAGGCAAAATGAAAACAAAATGGACAGGGTCAAAAAAATAAAATCAAATTGTCGATAGTAAAAGGTAGCGACTTCAAAAAAAAGGTGTTGTCGTAAAATCGCGGTTTTCATTTAGGGTTTTTAATTAAAGGCGTTTCAAAGAAAGTCGCAATTAATCCACTGTTTCCCGGCAAAATTAAAGGGGTCCAAACAAAGATGTACGTTTTTATGACAGTGGCATCGCTTTGGGCGTACTTTTAATGTTTTATTTCGCAAATATGTCTGCCTTGTTAATCGAATAGTATGCTTTTCCGCTCAAATTAAATCCGTCTGCTTAATTTCGCGAATGATGCAGTAAGCAGAGGTTGCTTTGTCTCTGCCAGTGCCTGTATGCAGAGATTTTCAAAAACAGGTCTTCTATCAGGTATATTCCTTTTACTGTAGGCAATTTTATAAGAATTGAAACAACTGTAATAAGATGATAGTCCTGTTTATTAAATATCTCACTGCTGGGCCACACACAGGCTTCTTCTCAGTATGAGATAGGTTAGGCCATAGTCCGCCACGCGGGTCTATTGCAGGTTGGCAAACTTCACACATCTTCGAGAACATTATGTCGAACTTTCAGACATGAAGGTTTATTCATGATATTTTCCTGCCTCAGTGCAATTAGTTGTGTATGACACTATTTTTATTTCACGTGTGGATTGGACACATTTCATTCGACGCACGCAACGTATTCACTATATTTAATCAAAAACACGAAACGAAATATTCAAAAACACCTCACCCAAGTTTCGATGACCAGTTTTCAAACCAAATAGGTTGTCAATAAAAAAATACGTCAACAAAATGCCGAACTATACGAAGAGCGTTAGACGTGGATTGGATTACCGATGGGCCTCATCCACGGCAGCGAAAGTCACTTACAACGTAATGTCCACTTACTCACTAACAAGGACTTGGGACAACTAATGTTTCTACGAACACGTCGCTCCGTCAATTTAGTTCGGCTTAATATCTAAAGTCGAACTAAAAGGTAATGCGATTTTTGTAATAGTATCACATTACCAGTTTCAAAAAAGTGGTTCTTAATATCGCATGACTACTTTTGTGTTTTCGGTCTTTCTTCTTAGCTTGCGGTTTTCTTAAGTAGTGTATTTTTCGATGGTCTCGATGTCACTTCTATGTCAAATGCAATCGTGAGCGGTTTTGCGGTTTAACTAAGAGATCATTACGAATAGATAGAGTTCCCTTTAAATATATTTAAAGAGAAAATATAGTCGTACAGTATACGAGTATATTTTTATCTACTGTGTAGGTGGCAATTAATGCGCGCCTAGTTATGGTTATCTTGGATGCTTTCAATGCCAAAGAAATCACTTGCGCATTATTGACCCTTCAATAAGTACAAATATATTAATCGATAGTACATTCAGCATCTTCTCTACATCAATGTCCGTCCCCGTGACAAAAGTACAAATTAATAAGAATCACCTAACGACCGAGCTTCTTTTCCTTGCCAAATAACGGTTTATTTTTTACAATTCTGCACCAGAACTGTTCAAGATTTCACTTGTCACAATTAAGATTTACGTGATTACAAATGCCGGTGACTGATGGTGGACGACTTGTATTAAATGTTTGTTGTTGTTTAACACTAGTCGTAGAAATGATTTGTGAACTAGATTGGAGTACTGTTCTTAGAGTAAGTTATCGTACTTTATGTTTATACAGGATGTCCGGTAATTAATTGATAACCTAGAAATGTCTTATAGTGGAACCGATGGTCGTTCAGAACAAAATATGAAAAAAAATCTATCCTAACTACTACCTGAGATACTTATGTATTTCTTTTTAATTACCATGTATAACTTTCTTGTATACTACGACCATAAATGAATGAAATCCATCAGATTTTTGTTGTTTTATTATTAAACACTAATTATGCTAATAGATAGACAGTCAAAAGTATGCTATGCTAATATAGCTTGCACTTTTTTATATATATATTTTTTTTTTCATTTTTCTGAACGCCCTTCAATCCTACTATAAGTCATTTCAAGGTTATCCATTAATTACCGGACACCTGTAGAAGTGCCAATGGTTATATGAAGATTCAAATTTTTACTTTATTGTCTTATTTAGCTATGGATTGAAAGAGACTAGATCCCACGACACATGGTATCCTAGTGTGGGGTCTAGGGAATATATAAATTGTATGTAGGACACAGAGAGAGACAATAAATTATTATTATTAAATTCGGATTATATGTATGTGTGTCTTGGTATGTATATATGGAGGGATAAGATCTTTGGGAAGATATAAATGCTTTATATGTTATAATTTATTTAAGTATATGATCTATCTTTATATTGGACCCCTTGCCTACAGTCATGGCATCTTATCTAATCTTGTGTGGAGGCCAGTCAGTACAGACCGGCGACACTTCGACCCAGTAGGATCTTTTGTGTCGACTTCCCCAATAACGACTGCCATAGATGTTCATGGCAGCTGGGACCGACGACTTAACTTGCTCTTCGAGGCACGGAGAAGGCGGTAATCGTCAATCAATACGTACATAATTTCGAAAAGTCATATAACTGCCGAAAGTCAGAGGTGCGTGACATGGGTTCGAACCCGAGACCCTCTGCATTGCAGTCTATTGGTCTCCCCACTGAGCTATCGCTGCTTTCAACAGTCATAACATAGAGGTTTAAGTAGTCACCTCACCATTGCCACCGCGCCAAATTGTTGTGTTGAGTCGGCACAGGATTTGTTAAAAATGCGAAAATCCTCTTTACATAATAATTTAATAGGGTTTCTTAATTGACATGATACTTAAATGTACTTTATAGGGGATTATATGTGAGAGTCTATATACCTACCTATATCAGAAGGTGTTTAGTATAGGAGAGGAATGATACACGTTGTTACTGTGACTCCATATATTAGCGACTACCATCTTACATGGCGGGCGCAGCCGCCTCTAAGTACACACATACATAATCTGCTAATTCAGCATACGAACACAATGGAATACATACATATACATGTGTCCCTACATACTTAATTATTGTTTTCATTAATGAAGAGTATAATATACACACTCAGCCTCAAACTTCTCCCGCGAAAGTAAGCAGCTTACATTTCATTATTCATGTTTTAGATCACACCTAATATTGCGTGAGTCTATTTAGTATCGAATCCCATACCTCAAGAATGGCCGAAATCTTATGCCACGAACATAACGAGACAGACATAACAGTATACATAAGAACCAATCAACCAACTACGACTAGATTCATCGTAGACTAATGAAAACCGTATAAACGCGTCTAAACACCATTCGTAGCACATCCCCATATTTCGTAGCAACTCGTAACCACCGTAGCTCGGTGTAGACATCACGTAGCGCCGTACTCCATAATACCAGCGCCAACAGTAAGCCGTAGTAATAATCGTAGCTTCACTTGTCTACGGCGCTCAAGGCGCCATGCAACCTGTTTGCATGCAAACCAACACCTTCATCCCTCGTAGAAGACTACTAATGCAGATATTTATTAAACCTGAAACTGCAGCAACGACTTATAGACTTTTTTTTTAATTTTGCTCGCAGCTTCGCTCTCCTAAATTAAGGTTAGGTGAGGTTAGATTTGTAACAACACTTTTTTTTGGATGAATGGTACACTCCTATGTCCTATTCTGTTACCCTAACAACGTGCATGCGAAATTTCATGATGATCGATTGAGTAGTTCAGGCGTGAAAGCGTAACAAACGAACAAACTCACATTCGTATTTATAATATTAGTTGGGTCACTCATATCAAGTGAATTGATTGGTTGTTACTTATTTAGTCTGCTAATTTGGTCTGCAGAAATCAGGGGTTGGCAGAAATGTATTTCATTGTCATTGCGCCAGCTATAATTTTGGATGCCACAGAATTGAAAGCGTAGCTATCGTTGTCTACCATCCACAGATCCAGAGCCTCCATGATGCTACTGCCTATTTCTTAATAGAAAACCCAGTAATACTGAAAATCCATCGATTCTCTGTCATCCAATAATCGCGCGCAAACTTATGCCACCATCGATTGCCTACCAACAAAATTTAGTAACATTTTACCCAATCATGTAATCAAATCTAGAATCTAACGATAGGTAGGAACGCATACATTTCACCACTAACCCAACAAGGCAGTCAATAAGACAGATGATTGGAACACATTTGAAATCGATTCTCGCACAAATCGGCCGCGTACAAATCGTATTCGAGCGATATCCGTCGAATTGTTAGAATCACCCGCGGAATATAAAGGGAAACATTCGGACAGAGAGGAATACTGATGCCTTAACATAATAGACAATAAGGCATAACGTATACAGCGCTGCTCTGTGGCTGAAGTGTGGAATTATAGGCGAAGCATGGTAGATTATTTTGTATAAAATTGTCTTTAAACTTGTCGAGTCAAGAAACTAAGGGAAGTTCATATTTATTTCTAAACAATATAATACAAAAAAAAAAACAATGTAACATTGTTTTTTTTTGTATTATATTGTTTGATGTTTATTTATTGACGCCCATATAAATAGTTCACCGTAAAATAATTTAAGAATAACATAAACTTTAGCACTCTATAAAAAGTAAAATAAGTAACAAAACTTAATAAAGAAGCGTAGAAATGAAATAAAACAAAAGTAAATAAAATCTTACCTACCTACATATCCTCGGAGGAATAGGCACAGGTATATAATACTGAAATTTTGCCAATTATCTATAATAATATTATAAAGCTCAAGAGTTTGTTTGTTTGGTTGAACGCTAATCTTAGGAACTACTGGTTCGAATTGAAAATTCTTTCAGTGTTGAATAGCCCATTTATCGAGGAAGGCTATATAACATTACGCTACGACCAATAGAAGCAAAGCATAAATGAAAAATGTTGTGAAAACGGAGCAAATTCTCATATGTGAAGCAGACGAAGTTGCACGGGTCAGCTAGTGTTACATAACTGGCGAAATATGGGACTTAAGATGTGGGAAGAGTTAATACATAACTTATGCGTATAATAGCCCATTCTCATTAATTAATTTCAAATAATTCATTTCATATTTTCTGTTATATTCTTGGTTAAAACTTATGTTATATTTGTCAAGTTTTTTGTATATTTTTTTTCGGCGATCCTTATAAAATTAAAATTAAATGCCTTTCATTAGATAGGACTTACGTAATAAGGGGAATTTCTCCCCATCCACGCGCATTTACTCTGACATCAAACTAAAGCTTTGATTTACAGATCATACGATTGAAATCTAATTGATTTCGATCGAAGCAAAACAATGCAAATATAATCACATGGCACTAACGAGGCATTCTGTAGGGGTATATGAGAAGTCTTCTTATTGTGGATACTCAAATGATATGGCACTGGTACCAGAAACAAATCTATACTCATATTATAAAGCTGAAGAGTTTGTTTGTTTGTTTGAACGCGCTAATCTCAAGAACTACTGGCCCGAATTGAAAAATTATTTTAGTGTTGGATAGCTCATTTATCGAGGAAGGCTATAGGTTATATAACATCACGCTACGACCCACTGGGGCGCCGCAGTAATCATAAACGCCAGTGTACTACCACTAGTATAATATATATACATATTGAGCTGCGACCTAAGCGAGTGGTTGCGGGGAGTCAACTGCCGCGCGGCGCGACTGCATGCTTACGCCTGACTATACAGAACAAAAGCATCAGCGGTGTCGCTACACATTCTAAATATAAAAATTTAACCTCAAAAAAGGCGGTTCTATTGTTGCGTTCAGTATGCGTTGCCCCTAAAATCGCTTAGTGAATGCAATTTTCCTGAGCTAACATAATATGGGCGACTTATGTAGGTGCTTAGGCCGAGCCTTGCCTCTAGAATTACTTCAGCTCTAACTGGATATACTCACAACGAGCTCAATACAATTTTGTTATAACGCATGTTGTCTCATAAATGTTTCTTGATTATTAGTTTGTGTACAGACCAATGGGTTCCATAATTGTTCTCTCTACATTTATAAAGCATTATGGAGTGCAATAAACGAATTGAATTGACCTTAGAATTAGTTTGGGTAACTTCGATTTTTGAGTCGGTAAAAGTGTTACTAGGGTTTTGTTAGTCAGCAGCCGTTGAATTATAAATTTATCACAATGACCTCTTGAATGTAGTACTAAAAATGTCTACATGCCTGTCTGTCTGTATGCCTTTAATGTCCTTTTTTGTGTGAAGTGATTTAAAGTGCCTAATAACGCCAATGAGCACTTATATTTCGTAAAATGTAAATTAAATCGATTGACAGATGGCGTAGAGTTGTAAGTGGTCGCCACTACGACTGCGTCGAGTGTTATGGGTTTGTTGGTGGTATGGTTAGTTATTAGTGTGTTACAATTGGTTGTCTCGAGTTGAGTGTTCTTTATGTCCGTTTGAATGATTGTAAAGTCATTCGCTATACAGGAACAATTTTGAATATGGAAGTTGATTTTTGAAGTGTAAACTTCTTTAGGCGCGTTGAGCACTTTTTGGGTGAACAAAAATCAAGGAACTCGCGTCATCGTCATCGAACGCTTTCCATGAGCTATATGTATATTGTGTATATATGTGTACTTTTTGAGTGAACAAAAAGCGTGAAACTCGCATCATCGTCACCGCACGCTAGTTAGTTAGTTTTCACTTCTATTGGCATTCCCCAAAGACTGCCCCGTATGTTTTTTTAAGTAGAAAATACCAGAGAGAATGAAAAAGTATTACGCCTGTTCTTACAATATGTTCTTTTGTGTTAAACAGGCGTAAGTCTATGTAACTTTTATCGAAAAACGTCCGTATCAAACGTATCTATTATTACACGATACGGGTGAACGTCAATGAAGGGATACATTGAAATTCGTTTTTATCACACGTATGGTCCCCGAATGGGCTCTATCATTAACAATGGTGTACAAATGGATAGTATAACGGATAAATGGTTGCGAGTGACATAAGTATCGAGTGTGTAGTGTGTGGCCAAGTATTATGGGGTACAGGGGACATTTTGGATCCATTTATGAGATGTTAGGAGACATAGATGGAGGATTTGGAGCCACGATATTGTTGCGCGCTGATTGATTTTATGGTTTGTGTTTTGGTATTGTGATATTTTAGTTACGTGCATAAATACACTGCTTGGTATGCTTTAAGGGGTAAGCAGGTAGATGTGTAATAAATTTGGTATTATATAATCACTTACATCTCGCTAGTTGTGTTTTAGATCTCACGTTACTAAAAAGGAAGATGAAAAATTATGGCGATTGCCTCGGAGCACGATGAAAATAATGATGGCAATATTGCCGTCCATTTATTAATTTACTTTTTCTCAAGAAGACTGTTCACGATTTAGGGATTATTCCTCTATGGCATAGAATTTTACAGCAGTTGACATAAAGATTCGCTAGACTCATAACAACGATTTGTAGATCACACAAACTTTTGTTTCGGGATAAAACTCATAACAGTCGGTATGGTTATAGTAACGAAGCGATAATTTAAAACACTGCTTTTACAAATATTCAAACAGCGGATGTAAATAACAACCAGATTCAGAACAAGCATATGTGAATCATAGATGTTTGTGACCCTTGTACAATTCGAATCGACGATACTTAGCATTGTGGTAGTAATGATACCCAACAATATAATTCACTATCGCTGCAGGGGTTATTATATAATGCGTGTCACAATAAGTAAAACCATACAGTTTTAAAACAAAATGAAATAAAAAGCATTGTCGTATTTTTATTTCTTTCAGTCAGCAAGGCAATCCAAATGGGCCTCCGGGCTTTAATTCTGATTCAATAATTTCAGTTATGACCATAATCGTTCCGCATTTCGAAATAAGTAGTCCGTTCCACGAAAATCTTATATAATTATTATCTACTTAGATAGATTCGATGTAGAATGTTCTCGGAAACGTAAGCTCAGGTACATTACAAACAATTTGCCAGCTATGTTTTATTCTCCATCTAAAATAGAGCGAGCTTGTTGTCCTATATTGTGCTCAGTTCGAGACTTCGTGATGCTGTGTAGAATCTCTTAATAGGAAAATCGAAAAACACTTTGATCCAATCGAGAATTGAGCCCTAAAGCATGAGCTTTGTGGTGGTGTATGAACACCTTCGACTTCACTACTACTGCATCACAAAGGCCTCTCAGCTATGGTTGAAGGTAACATGACGAGATCTACATTTAAATTTTTTTTTTGCTCTTCGAAGTGTCTACTCCGCCTGATGGTAAGTAGTCGTGTGGTTTAAGAGCAGTGGCCTCCACATCGTCCTTATGGCAGCAATGTTGAGGTCTCTACTTTGACGGCCTGAGAAGGTGCTTTTTCACGCCCCGCTTAAAGGACCCAGGATTGAAGGAAGAAGGAAACACGTGCCTTGGCAGAGAATTCCATGCCTTGATCGTTCGGCAGAGGTATGAGGACCCAAACTTGTTGGTACGCACTCTAGTCGACTCCACCGTGTAAGGATGGCATCTGAGCCCAGCACGCGTTGTTCTGAATAGGAAAGGGGAGGGCGGGATAAGGTGAAATAACTCTTGAGAGCACTCCTCGTGGAATATTCTGTAGAAACATGCCAATGAGACAATGTCCCTACGGAGTTGCAGAGGTTCCAGTGAACCCGTGAACTCTGGATCTCCGATGATACGGACAGCCCGTCGCTGTAACCTGTCGCTTCTGCTTCTGGCGCGGGCTATATGTACGAATTAATCATACGTGTTCCTAAACTTGCATCGCTCGTTTAAACAATGTTTACAACCCGCACAAATACTTCAATTTGCAACTGTTACCTGTATCGTGGACAAGCGGCATAAGGAATAAAGGATGTGCCGTTATAATTGAGCACAGTTCCAAACTACGTATTATTATTGAGAATTAATACTAATATTATAAAGCTGAAGAGTTTGTTTGTTTGGTTGAACGCGCTAATCTCAGAAACTACTGATTCGAATTGAAAATTGTTTCAGTGTTGGATAGCCCATTTATCTAGGAAGGCTATTAGCTGTTTAACATCACGCTACGACTAATAGGGGCAGAGCATCAATGCGTAATGTAGCAAAAAGGAGGCAAATTATCTTATAAGACGCAGACGAAGTTGCTCGGATCAGCTAGTTTTATAATACAAAAGTTCCGTAAGACTTTGGGATTTGATACGATATCTCAAACTAAGACTACGTGAGTGATTGTTGCTCATATGCTCACATTTGAACCATATCGTAACACGTTTTCAGACTTCAGCGATTTGTACACTTATTATAATAATATGTAGATAATGGGTCTTAGTCGCGATTCATTATTTAAAGGTAAAACCTACCTATTTATCGCCCGACGTCTAGACGGACTTGCATCGATCGTGGTCACATTTTAATTCACGTATGAATAAACATTAAAATATTGAAAAATGAATGAAACATTCTATATTTAAAAACAGCAGGCCGATATTCGAAGTTTAAAAAGTATAAAAATATCAGAGCTTTGAAAAAGGAAAATCTAAGTGTTCTGTAGGTAGAAAAGGGATAATGTCGGCGCATTCGGGACGATAGAAAAAGACAATCCGGGGTTGCCATACTGTGTGGTCGCTCGAGATCGGTTGGTTGAACACGACGGGCCCAATGAGGCGGAAACTATAATGATCCGCAGTCTCTACAAACGAATGGTGTTTTTATGCGGTCACATTGGTTTTATATCGCTGTCTGTAACAATCATTACTGATTGAGGTGATAGATATTTACGTCAGTTTATGTATATGATGCAATTATAATGGATGATTGATTCTTATATGTGTAATTAATATATATGAATATACGCCTAATCCCTAGCTTAATAAACAACAATTAGATACATTAACATATATTAAAAAACCATCTACGCAACTTCGCCACCCTCATTACCAAACTCGCATAAATAAACACAAAAATCTGGCAACACCAAAGTAAATATCCTCAGCAACTCCGCTATAAAAAAGTTTAAAGAGTGTGAAACATAAATTTTAAATTACCGTAATGTATTCCACCACCCGCCATTTTTGCGGAGAGGGGCTGCGCTCCGCAATTAGACACGCCTCGTTAAACGCGAGATCAAGACCTAATGAGCCACGTGTATGGTTTAGTGCACTCCCAGGATCAAAAATTATAATCCCAGAACGCCAACCGAACAAGAACTCGACTAACGTGAATTTCTTAACGTTCTAAAGATCGACTAAAACTGGTTATTTCGTTGCGATGACAGTCGGTTGACGGTTGACGCTCTGCGAATGACGCGATACCTATATGCGACGTATGTTCCAATCGAAAATAACGGTTATCATAGTTGAATAAGGTACAATTTCGCATTTAATAAATATTGTACAACAAGCAGATATTTCGGGTAGTATGTATGTATATACAGTTAATATTTTGAAAGTGTTATTCGACACTTTATGTTGTAATAACGTTTCTATATCGAAAAAGGTATTTTCTAAAGTCGCCGCGTCGTTGGCAATATATATCCGACGTTAAAGATCAGAAATAGGAATTGAATCGACCTTAACCTTAAGAGAGTGCTGGTAATGGGTGGAAATACAAAGGAAAGGACTGTTCATTGTGAGGTAGGTAACTCACAGGAACTACATTTTACAAAAGTTACTTGAATGGATCCAGTAAGTACTTCGATGTAATGCCTTTTATGTACCTACTGACCTGATTGAACAGTTCAATACTAAGTTTAACTTTCGGTAATAGAAAGTATAAAGCGTAAATCCATCTCGTATCATAATTGTTATGATATGGATCTTTATCTGTCACATTAAATCGGACTTTGGTGGAAATCTATAGTGAATTGATTTATTCGCAATATATTAGTAACTTAAATAAATATCCCGTCATACCTGGTGCAGCTCGCATATGCAGTTTCCTAGATTTATTTAATAAGGCACTGTGCTGTCATCAAGGAAACTAGTAGCCGTTTTCTTTTGTGCTGCAAGCAAAACAATATAATCTTTTTATGCTGTGTTGATAACACGTGCCTGACAACTTGGTCTTAGGTACAAGCTTTAAAAAGCTATGTCAATCGATAACTATTAGGCGTGCCGCTTGTTTGTTTTCTACATTAGAAGAATAAAATATATAAAATCTAAAATCAAATTTTAAAAGTATTATAATATTACCTTATTGTACTAATGTAACTTTAAAATTACACTAAACGAAATTATTCCGATAGCACTTACACACTTAAAAATAGAATCGACTAAAATCCGCGTACACAGAATAACACACGCCGAATAAGTTCGAAATTTAAATAAGTGTTCCATTCGTGTTTCCCGCGCGCTCAAATTAAACAGGACCGTAATTTTTTTTCAGACGCCATATTTTTATGGCGGCTATATTAAATTCGTAGATTACAAAGAATAAAAAAGGAAATAAACGTCAAGTGAGAGCTTTTAAAAGTGTGTACGGCGCGAAATGTGTCTAAGGATTGGGCTTTAAAGCTTTCTATGTTAGACCACGAGAACGAGCGACGACGAGATTTTCTATCGAATTGTTATTACTTGGGTCTTTGGTTCGCCTCCAATTTACTGTGAGACATCACTTTTACTAGCCAGCCTATATTTATTATTAGAAATATATGTATTAGGTTCTAAGGCTAGGGACATTTCAGTTTAGAAAAGAGAGACATTATTATATTATCAAATGGAATGAAGAATTTAATTAATAGTATACTTAGCCTCATCTTTTAAGGATCGGATTTTAGTAGGTATTACAGAAGTACATAATGCCGTATGCTGTACTTTTATCATTTTGTTGTACGTTGGATGTTTATTCTTTAATCTAAATATTCTGCATTTCATGATTATTTATTTGCACTGTATAAAGTTATGTATAAAGCAATCGTTTAAGTATAGATAATTTGAATATAATTTTCAAGAACGTATTTTATTGTGAGGCTTTCCTCTGATTGGCCTCTATAATGTAGGATTTTTAAATTTTATGTTATATCCGAACAATCATATATTACCTACGTATCGAAACACACTTTAAAATTAATTGACTAAATTAAATGAAACAGCATAAAATCAAAGAGTAATCTTTTCAAATCAACAAAAACACATTTAAATTAGTTTAGCCGGTGTTAAGTTTAGTGTGCACAAACGCACAGTCAATAATATTGTTTACTACGCTACTTATAGAAATCACTTCCGCGAGTATTTATTCTCCGCTTAACATCCCTCCGTCAATACTCCTATTATTTCAAATCCTACGAGTAATCACACCACATCTGCTCTCTACTGGTATTTTATATTTTCCTAATATGAGATAAAAAATATATAACTTAAACGCGTAAGGAAAACGAAATCCTAAAAACATTATTCGTATTTCCGAACAGAAATTCAAATCTAATTTGGAACCTAATCTAGAATTCAGATTTTCCGTTAAAAGAATATTGGCAACGCTTGATCGGGTATGAGCCAGATGATACTGAACGTACAATATCACTTTTATTTTTAATCAACGTCGACAATTTATTCTATGTTCATATTATCTATTTTCGTCTGGTGGACAGCAACAAAATATATTTTGAGATATTCTTTGATTAGAAGTCAACAAACAGCAAAATTAGTGGCATCGATAGTTTCAGTGTGCATCTGCGATTAACATTTTTAAATTAAATAAATGCAATTATTGAAGTTCAAAGTAGTTAAAAAAATTATACAAACAACAACAAATATCAATTGCTTTTTGGTAGTATTAAGTTAAGTATAAGTTTGCTTTGGTCATTTAAGCTTGGATAGAGCAATGCTATTAGATTTTTACGTTGGAACATTTCCCTTCGTACCACAGACAGTGTAAAAGGTGCCTATTGCCGGCTTAACAGGCTTGCAACATAAGGATATACCTACTAAATACTATACACTCTGTCTATCTCTTTAAAGATAATCAGAGGCAAATCCATGAATATAATTGTATAATAGTTTTGTCGCTCTTCTATAGTAATAGGTAAGTGAAAAATTATTATATAATATATTATTATTGTAGTTTTATCATTAGGGCTCGTAAACCTTAAGAATAAAAATGTGGTAGACATAAAAAATCTTTTAATACTTGTCTACACAATATATTAATGTTATTTTAATACATAAAATAACTTCAATTAAGATGAAATGATTGGGAAGAGAGCAACCGACCACGCATAACCGGTTTGCCCACCCCAACTTTCTCCACGACAGTTTGGCAACAAATGAGTTTACAAACTGTCTTGAAGATGCCTCGCGCTGCGGCGAAACACGTGTCGACGCATATTTTGCGTTCGAAGCGGCATACTGCAGGTTGGTTCGACGGATCCCACAACGCGGCTGTCACTAATCAGAGGTGTTAAATACATAAATTAAGGTTTAAGACATTTATTTTCTCAAAAGATTTACAAATCACTTACAGAGAAAATACTTATAATTAAATATACATTAAGGCGATTGGCGTAGCAAGTACTTAATTATAGTAATTCGCTAGAACTTATTTGCTAATTACGTGTTAATAATATAATAAGTAATAATTACTAGAAACAGGGTAGTACAAAAAACTTCGTACCAAAGCTAACCAGTGCATCGTCGCTTCGTTCAAATGTGAGTGAGTGTGGCGAGTTGTTTGTTAAGTTAAATTAAATATTTTAGACAACTAATAACAGAAAAAGGGTATACGTACATAAATAATGAGTAACTGCTATTTAAGTGTAAGCGTGAGTAAGAAATAGCAGTATATTTTCACTACGGAGCAGTTTTTATGATATACAAATTAAATTTTTTATTGCTTTCACATTTTGCAACCAATTGTAACGCTGATTTCGCAATAGAGATGTAATATACATCTTTTTTTGCGAAAACAGCGCTACTACAGAATGCTATTCTGTAGTAGCATATAAAATACAAAAGATGTACACAGGACTGACTGATTGGCTTTACAGATGAAGTAATGATTAAGTTGTCAACTCAATACCTTGTCAATGTCAGAGCGTCGTGTACATTTTACAATTTAAATCGAGCACGAGACAAAATAAAACATACTCCACAAATAATCGTCCATTTGTAAGTCTCCCGCGACACAGGTATAATCCCGAGACTAAGACTTGTTGTCTTAATATAAGTAAGAAAGAAAGAAAGAATGAAAGAAGTCTTTATTGCTATTATACAGCTTTTAGGTGGGCACAATGTGTATGAAGATAAAAAAAAAACTATTACAATAATAAAAAGGAAGAAATAAAAGAAGAAAATACAGTAACATAAAATACACCTCTTGAGAGACATGCGTCCCACAGCTGCAGCAATCAGGACTCCTGTTCAGCATTTGCCTGGTCCCAAGAACCAGGCATTGGTCTTCCGCTGGAGCCTATATATATAGTTAGTATATATACATAGTTATATATAATTTAGAAATATGTACATACTAATAGTGTAAGAAGGTATAAAATACATAGACAAATGTTAAATAAGTACACAATTATATATAAAATAAAATAAAAACAACAGCAAATCAATAAATGTGGTAACTCATAGTTTAAAAAAAATCATAATATTGTTATATTGAACAACGCATGGACGCAGGCCGCGCGCAGCTATGTATCGCACAATGATGAGTCATTTAGTCCCCGCCAGCACTAGCGAGCGAGAATCATCGATGTGATAATGTGAACGTTTGACTGCACGGATAGTGTAGTGGTTTAAATGGTCGCTCGATACTGCTATCGTGTTGGGTTCGATCCCTACATCGTTAATTTGTGAGATACATAAATAGTTGTTCCGAGAATACGTATTCTTTGTGTCTGTTGTTTTAATATTTGTAAACTCCTTGGACGCAGGCACAACTCTTAGTACAGTTATTGTAAAAAAAAATTGTTACTCTAGCACGCGTAAACCAGTAGACCGATTTGAATAAAACATAGCACATAGATAGATCATGTCCTAATCTACTTATATATCCCGGTATGTACTGCCATGGGATTCACACAGCTGAAGATGAGGACAACTAAATTAATTAGGTAATATGGCAACAGTCCTATCTCGAAATACTGAGAGAGTGATAATAATAATAAATTTAGTAGAAGCACACAAGCTGTGTACATAATGCCTCGCGCGAGACGATAGGAAGCGCACTTTATCAGCCGCGGTGTATGCATATAGTGTCGTTAAATTACTCGTTCACTGAATACTAAATAACCTTTAAATATCTCTACTTGTATGTGGTAATTTAGTTTGGTTACATAAACTAGTAGGTTGGCTTTTGGATGAATCGGCCTTATCCAACAATTTCCCGCTGGACAGGCTTAGCCTATTGTGAGAAATTCATTTGAATCAGAAAATTTGTAACGTTGTAAACAAATTCTTGGTTTTTGTAACCTGTTCTGTATTATTTGTAATTTGTATGATAATAAATAAAATATAATATTATAATGCCCGCGATTATGGCCGCTTTGGTTAGTTCCACTAAGGTTTTTATGTGGTAACTTTACGCCACTTTCACTAATGGTGAAAGAAAAATATTGTAGAGAAACCTGCATATCTGTTAGTTCGCCATAATGTTTTCAAAGATATGTGAAGTTTACCAACCCTCACTAGGCCAGCGTGATGGACCATGGTCTAACCCTTCTCACACTGAGAAGTGGCCCGCACCCATCATAGGAGGAGGCATCGAATACGAGATCTCATGCAGAGCAGTCGCAATTACTACAGCTCTGCCACGAAGGCTGTCAAACCTGCTAGTCAAGTCAAAGTCAAAAATCATTTATGTCACAAAGTAACACTTATGAACGTCAAAATATATGAGTCAGTGAGTTTACTAAGTTACTGAAGCTACATTTAGATTAGTTGCTAGGTTAAGGCAGAGGGTTCAGCCTACGCTCTCTGTTGTGCCGGAGCGTCGAACAGGAGTAGTCCGCAAATTTGTCTTTGGATACTGCTGGGTTGACCGCTGAAGTAGTCTCGTTTCCAGCGACCCACTCACTATTCAAAGCAATGAGTTGGCACACCGTAGGGTTTTGGTCTGTAGGACCGAAGTACAGGAGAGCCGGACATAAACCTCTCGCCTCCCCTTGTGGCGAAGTGGTATGTATCAGGTGTGTTACCGAAAGAAGAAAGAGGTTTCAGTCTATGAGAAGAAGCAAGAAACATACTGTACATTTGCACACCATATCTGTCTTCGTCTATGTTTATATCTCGCTTGTTATAAGGCTCCACATTGACAGTTATATCGCCATATACTCCAGTAACGAGTTGTATATGTCTGTTCTGCTGTAATTGCGTCTACATCGCGGATTCATTTTATTACCTGAGCCTGCTTTATTGGTTTAAAGGTTCTTAACCCAGCTCGTGATAAATAACACCGCTAATAGGCACCCTCTCTTACTTAAGTTAGGTATTGCGGTTGCCTGTGTTCTCTTGAAGTGATTTAGGATTATAGAACGTTGTTCTTAAGCCAAATTGAATGTGTGGTACAAATAGCTGTCAAGTAGAAAGTCAATTGGAGTAAGTTCAGTTAAATAATGATATCAGCCCTGAATACAAACTGTCCTACTCTTATGCACGGGCCTCTACTCAGTGTGAGAAGGGTAGGGCCATATTAAGTATTGGCAGCGGAATACTGCAACAACTAACATACGTTCAAATGCATATCAATTGCTGTGAACTAAACTAGCAACAGCCAATAGAATCCATTGAAATTAATTTAATTTTTGACTAGTCTTCGATTTGCTTGCAAGAAACCGGGTGTCACTCCCGGAATGGTAGATCATTTGTTTTTTTTAAACTAGCAACAGACAATAGAATCATTTGACATGAATTTAATTTTTGACGAGTCTTCGATTTGCTTTCAAGAAACCGGGCGTTACTCTCGGCATGGTAGATCACTTATTCTTTTTTGTTTTTGGTAAAGGTTCTAAGCACATGGTATAATTCATGTATCGCAGTTAACTTTACAAACAGTTAAACAACGGACACATATAACACCCAGACTCGGAACAGCTATTTGTGGATTACAAAAAATGTTTGTCTCGAATGGGGATCGAACCCACAACACTCAGCGCGATGGCAGTGGCGAGGCGACCAGTTAAACCACAACGCCATCCGTGTGACCTTCAAATACTTTTCAGTCAATTTGATTTAGATCTACTTATTGACTGAAATACTTTGCTGCGTTCTTTTGAATTCAAAAGATGATAGAAAGATACGCTTAAATTGTACACGGCTCAAACACTGTTGTTTTGTATAGGGTTATCACTTCGCAATATATCGGAAAAAGTGATAGTTGATTGATAGGACGGTATTATTTACAATAACGGTGGCAAATAAGCTTTCCAATCGCCTGAAGTTACATTTATTATGAAAAGGGTTTTTACTCGGTTTGTTACTTTCTTCAATTCTTAACTCTTTAAGCGCTCTGTCCCTATATGCGTCATACAGTGCCTTGAAAGCACCGCGATTACCACTAGCTTTACATGTAATAAAATAAAAACCTGAGAGGTGTCAAGGGACACCCGGATGGAACGAAGTTCCTTTCGATTAATTAGTGAAGGAATTGTAATAAAAATTTTTAATTAATTAATTTATAAATTGCCGAAAATCTAAAAAAAACCATAAAAGATACACACCCTACATGGCGCGTGCATAATAATAAGAAGTCTGTTAGCTCGCAGCTGGCCACAAGGTCACGCGTTTTTTCCATAATGAAGTAATCTGCTGGCGCATGAATGAACAGTGCGAGCGAGATAGCGTAACTACTTACGCACGCCGCACAGCTTACAATAGCTTACTATAGCAAAAAGTGTCGTGACAACTTTTCGTAAGAATTTTTCCGTCTAGCCCCCTTTCACAACGCGCGATAAGGAACTTCGTTTCAATACTAATATATATTATAATAATAATTTTATTACATATTAAAAAATGCTGCTTTCTAGCTTTAGTATTGAACGCAATGCCTATCATTGCATAAGACGTGTCGTCTTAAGCGACGCAGACGCGGGAAACTTAGTGAGTTTGCATCATGCGTCTTCCAATTGCCGTTATTGTATTGACTTTTTATTATAAAAATGGAGTCATTGGCAGGCAAGGAAACATATATCTCTATTAGGATATTTGTGAACTGTGCAAGCAAACTACTTTTGTGTAATGTAAACAAATTGACAATCTTTCATAGCATATCTTTAATTTAATTTGGTGCCACTATTTGGTCATATCGCAGAAAGCATTGGTGACATTATAACCATATTTTTTTTAGAAAAAGATGATTAGTAATATTCGTCTTAATTACCAAGTAAGTTTAAAGATTAGAGTTACTAGCAAATTATGCTATTAAAAATATATAGACTCACGGGATAGTATGTATGCCCGCTGTTGTGAATAGCTTTCTTTAGAAATTAGATTTATGGTAGGCGTGCTTCTTTTTTTCGCTCTCGGCCACGGCATTTAAAATGGCCGCCTACGCGAGATGTTATAAATCATACTTCGTTTGGTATATTTAAAGGAGATGAATGTTGTTGTGAGGAATTTATGAAAAGTGGTTTTGAAATTGTGCTGGCAGTTGGTTACAAATAAGCTTTTTAATACTAGCGAAGTGGTAAGTATAATGGTCGCTTAATGGCTAGCGGTTAAGTAGCTTATTAACCTCTGAGAAAGAAGAAGAAACTCGAAGAGGTTAATGAAAACACTATGTGGGTCTGTGTGTCCGTCTGTTAGTGACAGGCATAGTTCTGGAACTACTGGACCGATTGACTTGTAACTTGGTGTACAGACTCCTTGGGGTCATCCCTCGAATATGAGCCCTGTGGGTTACAAGACCCCGGAGATATAGGGGTCACAAGGTCATAAAGTCCACCATCAGAGTGATTTGGAGGTCCAAGGGAGAAGCTTTTGTCCAGTAGTGGGAAATTACAAAAGACTGAAGAAAAGAAAAAAGAAGGTCACATAAAGACGAAGAGGTTGAATCAAGGGTTTTTACACCCATCTCGTTATCGCTTAAAAGCTTCGGCATTTCTTGCACGTTGACAAAATTAGAGAAACGGAATCATAGATAGGATAGAATAGACTGCACGAATAGTATACTGGTTACAGTTGTCGACTCGCCAGTTCCACTGCGTCGAATGTTATGGGTTAGAATCCCACACGGGACTATAGTGTGGTACATGGGAGTAATAATGTAAACGTCCGTTTAAGTAGAAAGAACATTTATTACTGTCCAACACATTACACATAGATCGTACATTTATCATACCACTACATCAAAGGGACGGAAGAGAAAAATAAAATGAATACAAATTTTTTGTTTTTGTTTTCTTCGCTAACATTTTATAATTCTTTTAAGTCTAACACAAACAACTTGAAGTAGTAGTACTACTTTACAAATAAATGAGTATGTATTAAATTGTACCGCATACTTACAGACAGTGTAGTTGTACATACACCTAGCTCTACGATTTTCATTTTGGGATCAGTCAGAAGACCACTACTGCCGAAAATTAAGATATTATTCAGTTGCATATGAGCCGCAACAGTTTCCACGGTCCTGGCAGTAATATCTCTTGCGGCGTTTTGCGTTATAATCACCTCCTTATCCTCCACTTTACTGTATTACCGTACAGCGCCGGAGCTGGCAGGGTCGCCATATAGTATGGTACATGGGAGTAATAATGGATACGTCCGTTTGAGTAGACAGAACATTTATTACTGTCATATAGATCGTACATTTATCATACCACTACAGGACAATGGATGGATGTTTTGGATGTTTATAGTGTCCGTTGTATGAATGTTTTTAAAGTCACCCGCGATAAGGAAATTATTTCTAGTGCGGGAACTGTCTTTTAAAAAGAAAGAAAGAAAATAATGGGAACGGTTGACTTAAATCTAGTTTAAAAAGATTTATTTATAAGCATTTCTATGCTAAGGTAAGCTTCTAATATACTAGAAATAATTAGGAAGTGTTCATATTTAACAGCAATTGATACATTTATTTTATGTACTTCTTGATTGCATAGTTCTAATGTGTAATTCACAACTAATTGTCCAGCTTGTACATGAGCGTTATGTTGTTAGAAAGTCCATCCTACCAAAAGGTTCTGAGAATTCCCTAGTGCAGATATACTATTTAAAAACTACTATTAATACACGGGTATAAATTAGTTAACTGTTTTAATGGCTCAGCAGTAATAAATGCGACTCCTGAGAATGAGGGCTCGGATTCCATTCCTTTGGCAAAGAGATTATTGTAGTATTCTGTCAATAAATTTATCGTAGCAACACGGAGTCTGGTCCTGTGCCCGGCAAACGACAATAGTCTGACCGTTATAACATGCTGCCTAAAACTAAATCCTGCTAAATGTGGTCCTTATCGGCAATAGTTTTGCATCCATTGCATAGTTGGTATCTAAAATGAAAACTGGCGAAATATGGATATAATACATCTCTGCCTATCTCCTTAAGACATAGTCATGATGTATGTATATTCAAAGAGGTTTTTGGTAGTTTATGGCAACCCTGACGGTGACGTCGGTAACAACGTATCGTCGCATTGATGTACGCTATTATTGGGGCCGCTTTGTGACAAATGCCTTATATATTTCATATGTGAAGTGATGAAAGAGATCAAATACAAGCACTTTATCCTTTCGGTTCGTAATGTACGTATTTTTATCTGTTTCTTTTGGTATAACGATACTGAAATATCGCGAGTCAAATGTTTTAGGTGCCCTTATTTTCTTTGTAAACATATTTTACATATCGTTCACCTAGCAGTATATTGGCACATCATTATATTTCACATTTTACAGGAATGAAGATTAAAGTTTGCAAAAATGTTTGAAATCATATTATGGCTCTATTTTACAACTTCTTGCAGTTATTATTGGATTGATTACTAGAATATATGTTATTAGTAGATGCTCAGGGGTAAAATAACCACTTTAGGACTTCAATAGTTGTTTATGAAATCCAAAAATGAAAAAGAGTCACACATGTGTGTCGATATTACTTTGAACAACTTCCAAAAATGTCGTATGTGCTCTCAAAGGCTTACAATATACCATACAATATACCATGATTCAAATCTGGTTTTATTGATATACTAGCGATCCCCCTCGGTTTTATCCACATTTATGATTGCTGATCCGTTTTCTTGGCTCGTAGCGTAATGTCGTATAGCCTGTGACATAGGCTGGATAAATTAACTTTCTAATGATAAAACAATTATTAAATTCAATCCAGTATTTCTTGAGATTTTTATAACCACCAAAAATACAAATCTTTCGTCTTACTAACAATAGCGTTATTTATTTTGTATTTTAATTTGTTTACATATTTCTATTATTTATTTTACTCTACTACTACAACCACTTAAACAACTACGCCATGCGTTCAGTCAAATCTTGTTACAGTTTCTCTAAGCAGAGTAATAAAATTTCGAGTTTAAACGAAGAAAGCAAAGAATGAGAAGGAGAACCACAACCAATGGAAACAGAATGTCAGACTTAAGACTGCGCCGAGCGTAAGACGCGGTTGGACTGAATGACAGAGCTCGATATTCATATCGGCGCGCGGCCGCCATATTAAAATTGTATGGAGAATCTTTGAAGTACTTTTTTGATAAATATGTATCTTTATTGTCAATCAATAACTTAAATATTTGGAATGGACAAATTGTAATTTTTCGTGTAAATTGACGTAATTTTGTAGGCAAAAATATTAATTATTTTAAGATTTTTAGGCGGAGTAATTGTAAACACATTCATTGTTATGGTAAATGTACATATATTTTATATTTGTATAAAACAAAAAGTGTTGATTTTATCAATTTAACTGTGACCGCCTGGCACATTTCGCACGGCGCAGTCTTAAAAAATCAGGAAAAGAGAATTTATCTAAAAAAAGGTAAGGTAATAGAAACCAAATTAGATCGTGCAGACGTTATAAGTGTTATTGTTGGACTAAATTTACCAGAGATGTCCGTCAGCGGCCTTTTTAGTTTATTTATATTTCAAACACAGTGGGTATGCCGCTGGATAAAAATTCGTGTTCAACTAAGGAGGCCTTATAGATAGTTTTCTTTTGTGAAAATGGTCAAAACCAAAGAATATCACAGACCTTTTTAATATTACCCTTATGCACAACGGACAGTACGAACAGTGTTCGAAACAAAATCGTTTGAATCTGCAATAGCGTCAGTCAATCAAACAGGCAAAAATATCCAGAAGTATTGTCAGTTTATCAGCATATCAATGCAATCCCTAGATTTGAGAGCCATTACTTACTTCTTTATAACAGTCTTGATGTAGATATGAAAAAAGGTATATTAAATTCCGTATTAAAATCTGGGAGTAAATGTACCCGCTACTTTCAAGCTAGCATTCCTAAACGCGCTTTTAAGTACTGTTACTACTACTACTGTTGTTTTATGAAAGTAGGTAACTATTTTTGTTTGATAGATGGACCTAATAACAAATATTTGTTTTACTTTATTTATATACTAAACAATGTACCTATGTTGATGTTTCGATATAATTAGAAGCCAAAATTGGGTGATAATTCTCTTTATATTATTTAAGTTTTATGAACAATGTATGATTGTTACAAATTTAAACTCTTGTTGTCCACCTATGAGTTTTCTTTGTTTCTAGCCTTTAGGAACACATATGACATTTTTGTAAGTCAAAGTAACATCGACACATATGTATGTATGACACTTTTTCATTTTTGGATTTTATAGCTACTACTGAAGTCCTAAAGTGGTTATTTTTATACCTGAGCATCTACTTACTAACTTGAACCATTTTTTGATTTCATTTTTTGAGGTCAGAGGTCAAAGGTCATAGTCATTCCGGAGGTATATCGACTATGGTGAGCCGAATGGCACTGACCGCGAGTGTCTAGCTCTTACGGTTCTTGTATTGAAAGTTGTATAACAGACAGACGGACGAAGTTGTTGTATAAGAGTTTTTTAGAACTCTAAAAGTACTATTACACCTAAGCTAATCTAAACTACTTTTACGCGAGCGAACCCGCGAGCAAAAGCAAGTCTACAATAAAACACTACATTCACAACTACTTATCAAGATAAAAGAGACAAGATTACAAACGAGGCTATCGGCTCGATTGCCAATGAAAGGGATACAAGATCAAATTAATACAAACTCCTTCTAAGGTAACGGGCACGAAGTCAGCGGTCGCGGAGCGGCAGCGGCGGCGCAGGGAGAGGCGTGTTTCAATACATAGTTTTTTTTTAAATATTGAATTGGCTTGTGCTTGACAACGATGTCACCTGATGTTAAGTGAAGATGCAGTCGATGATGTAGCAGGCCTAACAGCTTGCCTGAAAGATATTTATTCACTCGCGACTTGAAGACAACCAGATTGTACTTATCGGGAAACACAGACTTATGTAGGTAGTGAGTTCCACTCCTTTGCGGTACGCATTATAAAAGTGGAAGCAAAGTGCTTCGTGCGTAAATATAGTATATCCATCATGTACCTGTGCCGCTGGTTTGTTTGTCTGGTCGTCCGATGGTAGAATGGGGAAGGAGGAATCAAATTAATAGCAGTCATTTTCATAACATATAACCCTTTTCGTTAATAAAATTATTAACAATTATTATCTATAATTTAATAACATTATTTAATTATCGTTCTTAGTTTCCATTTCATTGCTTTTTTATGACATATTATTATTAATATTGTTAATTATAGTAGTTAACTATGCATTTATTTTCTCTCTCGAGTCTCTTAAGCCTTTTCTTGTTGCAAGAAGGGTAAGGCCATAGTCCACCGGTTCGCAGACTTTCTACACCTAAGAACATTAGGTAGAACTCCTCTCAGACATGCAGGTTTGGTAAAGAGCTCAAGCACCCAATAATGTATGCACCGATTAGTGTCAAGTGCTCCAACCGTACACAATATGTACTAGGCAATCATAAAATCAAATAGGTCGTTGCATAGCCAACCTTGAGTCCGCCTGACCCATGACCCGGAAGAGTGCAATGAAAGTAGAACTTTGTACAATACTTGAAAGACTTTCTCGCGGTTATGACCGCCTGGTATAGTGTGAACACATTTCGAACGGTTTTTGTACAATTTTGCAAGCTCCATAATTGGTGTTATGTTGAACAATCGATTTTTACGGTGATTTTCTTAAGCAGTTCCTCTGGAACTGGCCTCGGAAACAGCGGCGCGGCGAGCGGAGTATGAGCGGTGCTAGTCTGGCGGTGCCTGCGCGTCTGCATTGATGTAGTATTATGCATTAATTTTTTTGCTTTTTAGCGACTAACGTTTCTTTCAGAAAGATGTAGTCACTGTTAAGGCATTTCGTTCGCGAACAAAGACACTATATCTTTTACAATTACAATTTTTTATTTTTATTAAATGTAAATAGTTTAATTTTATTTAAATAGCTTAAATTGTAGTAGAGTTCAATAATATAAGTGTTATATTTGAATATCCTTATCACAGGTATTTTCTAACTTATTATATTAGAAAATACCTGGCTCTTTGGGATGCTTACACGGAGACATGGGTCCAACGTGAAGAGGCCCTTCGAGAGTTTAAATCAAAGGTGAGATGGAACACCGACAGCGGCACTAGCTGCAGCAGGCGTAGGACTATTGCTACGTATGGATTCTAATATATCGGCTATGGATATGTGTGTTTGGTGGACCGGTATATTGGTAACTATGGATGGAAAACGGCGTCTGCCCTGAATACTCTAATAATAATAATAATAAAATAATAAAAACTTTATTTGCACATAAAACATAGTACAGTTAATCTATCTTAAACAAATAAAAAATGTACATAATATTTAATAGCATCAATGCAATGGGCAGACGGTGACTTGCCAGCTCATTAGATGGGCCACCTGAATAGCCACCATAGGCATACAAGCCAGCAGCAGAGGGCAACACAGGTGCGAGCGGCTAAGTTAAGTTAAGTTTCACCATCACGTATCTCGTGACAACGGAGACTCGGAGTGGTTTTGGGCCCCTCTCTGACCGACCGACCAAGGCAAGCCAGAGTTGAAGTTAAGTTGAGTCCTACAGGCGCACTTAAAGTTCCACCCCAGCCAGCCAGTAACAGCAAGCCGAGGACGAGGCTCTAACCGACTCTCTGAGGCATTCAAGACCGCAGTGTCGCCACTCACATTCAGCTCGCTACAAGCTGCTCTGCGGATTGTGCGCTTTTATTTAACCTGGTGATACATTTCTTGTTTATATGACAAGACGAAGGTGGTAGCTTAAAAGCTAGTGTGTGCCCTCCGATATCGCATTATTTATTATTATTATAATCTTTATTCAAATATTTTCAATATACTTTTCATTTTTAAATATACATATATAAAAAATACATTTAAAAATATAAAATATATGGTACCCCACCGGCATCGGAAACAGGGTCCAAGCTGCCGGTGGTTAGGATTCCAGATATAGGAACCTCCTCACCATGCGTGCCGTATCTAATAGCACTGCCTTCTGCATCTAACCCTTTATCCAAGCACACAACGCTCAACCTTCACCCAACCCTCTTTAGATGGTGATCGAGGCTCTTGGCTATTAGACCATTGACAGATATGATTAGATTATTATTATTATTATTACTACGCCGCCTTAGCGCCGCGCGATCTGCCCGCTAGCTTCAAGACCGGGTCTACGTTGCGGCGAACGCTGACTTTGAGACCGAGGCCTAAGTGTGTCGGGGTCAGCTTCTACTAAGACTGCGACATGTTTATTTAAGCGGGATAGAGCTCATTGTATTGTGACAAGGTAAAGCAATTTGTATTGCATTTGTATTTGGTAGCACAATGTTGATGAATGCGACTACTATGCATCCTAATGTATGCATTCATTAACATTGTCGGCCTCGATGGCGTAGTGGTTAGTTTAACCGACTGCTACACCTGAGGTCGCGGGTTCGATTCCCGCACAAGTCAAACATTTGTGTGCATGAACATGGATGTTTGTCTTGGTCTGGGTGTTTCTATGTAAAATATGTATGTATTTACGAAAAAAATAAGTATATATGTATGTTCATCCATTGTCTAGTACCCATAGTACGAGCTCTGCTTAGTTTGGGCTAGATGGTGTTGTGTGTATGTGATAGAATATTTATTATTTATTTATTATTATTATTGTGCCACCAAATAATTGTTAGTTATTAGTAGTTATGCTCGTGGGTATACCTGCTTGTTCTTTACTCGAGACTTAAGTACTCTATATGCTATCTAAAAGCCATGGTTTCGAGCCACGCCGCAGCCTCTCTGGTTCGATTTCTAAGCCTGACAATTGCTGTATAGTTTTGTATTGTTTGCAGTTATGTACCTAAATCACTCGAAAGCATGGCTTTTAAATAGCATATAGAGTATTTAGTAAAAAACAAGCAGGTATACCCACGGGCATAACTACTAATAACTAGCAATATCATAAAGATTAAGCTTGTATGTTTGAACACACATATCTTATGTACTGTTATTCGATTTTAAGGCTTTTTGCATTAATACATTATACATAGTCCGTTTATTATATAAGATTATGAATGTCAGGCTGAGAGATCATTTGACTACCACGCTGGAGTTATGATTGCAAGGCACGCACCACCGCTTTTCTAACTTATCTGCGAATTTAAATAGTTAACACTTGTTGTAACGTTGAATTGAGAGGTCATGATAGAATCTACATATTCAAAAGTTAAACAAAATTTTGTTGAAGATATGTGAAGTCGACCAACCTTCATTGGGCTGCCGTGATAGACTATAGCCTAACTCTGCTCATACTGAAATGAAGCTCGTGCCGGCAGTGCTGAGCTCGGAGAAAATGTGTAGTAACATAATCTTATGGACCTCCGTTTTTAATAAAAGTTTTACTCATTTTATGTTATAACTCGTAAGTATTTTGAAAAACAAGTTCAGAAAATGACAGAATTGATAATAATATCAACTCTGCTTATACATTTTATTATATTATTTAATACGTTATAAAGATTCACGCTAAGGCCCAAAGCATTTGAGCAATATCTATCTAGCATAGTTTTAATACAAGGAAATACAAACCAATGCTGCGCGCATAAATTAAAAACAAAACAATTTAAAAACACTTTGGCGTCCCCTCCTATCATGCCCCAAAATCGCTCGACTATTAAAAATCGAATAAAGATATATTTTGAGCGCCAAACTTCCTGCATCATAGTTTTCCTCTTAAAAATAAGAGCCCCATTAGGCACAGTCCTATTATAGAGGGGTGCGTTCTAAAACCGGTACTGCAAACGGCTCACAAACAATTTGGAACATTTAACATTTCGAAACATCCCTTAGGTATAGAGAAAAGAGTTTTATAGGGAAGGGACACAACATCTTTTAAATAAACTTTTCTTTTTGCCTCATAATCGATATTATGCATTTTGGTTTTGGAAGATGTCAACAATTGCAACGTAGGTACTTTGTCATGGAAGTACAACTGCATATCATGAGGTCTCGGGTTCGTTTATCGGAGTAAGGATTTAATGGATTTTTCTGTTCGGAAATACTGAGTTTCAACATAAGTTTAGAAGAAAAAGAAGTTGCTTCCTGTGCCGGAGAGAGTTCTTAAATGTTTCATAACTAATGCATAGCTTTTTTGTTCGTGTGTTTGTGCATACTAATCTTCATAATGGGTGCACTAATTTAAATATGGTTGAAACAAGGAATCTATTCAGACAAGCTTGGTCTAACATTGCGAGTTAGTTTCATTTAAATCGATTGACATTTGAAAGTAAATATATTAATTCTATGACAAATGAACAGTACTAAGAAAGCAATATAAATAAAATATTATTATAAGTGATGCACGACAGAGTGACAGTTAATAAGACGCGTACATAATACAATATCACTATGATCGAACTCACAACAGTAGTAATGGCGAGGCGACAACATAAACCACTATACGCCATACTTGCAGTGAAAGTTTGCCACTATGGGGCTTTTTAATACTAATAATAATGCAGTCTATGGGTTAACTACACGCAGAGGACATACAGCGCCCTGCGCGTACAGTACAACAACGTGTTTAGGATGTTGATAGGGCTGCCGCGCTATTGTAGTGCGTCAGGCATGTTTACCGAGGCGGAAGTAGACAATTTCATGTGTCAAATGCAATTATGCGAAAACGATGCGCCTCCATCATACATAGGGTGCGCGGGAGCACCAATAATATCCTCAGCACGATATTGGACAGGTGGGATAGCCCCATTTTTTGTCATTGGTTCCGGCTTCATAAGCCTGTTGTGTAATTTTATTTATATTTTTTATTATATGTTAATTGTGTCTTATTAATAATTACTAACACTAATTTATAAGTTTTTATGTAATATTAACACAATGGATATTAGCCTGAAATAAAAAATAATTATTATTATTAAAAGAATTAAACTCTATTGAAATTAATTAACACATATATGTACATTAGAATGTATAGTCACACAATTAGAGTTCAAATTGCCTAACTTCAAAATGTTGAGTTAAGTCGTTGTTTTATTGAGAGCTATTCTGTATAACTTATTCATATAAAGATACTAGGGGACCCAAGCGGTATGAAGTATACTTTATGACCTATTCTTATACCTACCAAATAAACATAAAAAAATCATGAATGTCGGTCGATCCGTTTTGGAGGACTGCGATAACAAACACCGTGACACGAGATTTTTATATACATATATAGATAATGTCAATGAAGCAGCGATAGCTCAGTGCGGAAACCAACAGACTGCAATGCAGAGGGTATCGGGTTCGAACCTACGTCGCGCACCTCTGACTTTCGGCAGTTATATGACTTTTCGAAATTATGTGCGTATTGATTAACAATTATCGCCTGCTCTGTGCCTCGGAGAGCACGTTAAGCCGTCGGTCCCGGCTCCATGAACACCTATGGCAGTCGTTATTGGGAAGTCAGTGCCCTATAATATCCTGACACTGGTCTAGCCTTAGGGTATCGTTAGCCTTCGGGTTGCGGAGGTCAGGTGGCAGCCGCTCCGTGTAAAAACTGATATCCAGTTAAATCCGGTTAGACCAGAAAAGCCGACTCCAAGTGAATTGGGAATAATAAAGGCTAGGGAGAAGTCAATATTTTCGTAAAATATAAATATTTTAATTAAGAATCTTATTCGAACGCTTACAAACCGAATGAACATGGACGACTAATTAATATTTTTAAATTTAATCTGCGTGTGGGATCATATGGTTAATTATATGGAAGCAATTCGAATATTTAATCATTGAACGTGCTTTCAAAGTTAATTTATTTCACTTTAATTTCGTAGTATTATCGTAGAACTGCCTCTGTGGCGCGGCGGTAGTGAATGCGACTGCTGTGCATGAGGTCTCGGGTTCGAATCCCAGGTCGGGCCAACATAAAGGTATTGGATTTTTCTGTTAAGAAATATCAATACGAGCCCGGAGTTAGGAAGTTGGCGGTGTTAGACACCCCCGTGCCTCGGAAAGCACGTAAAGCCGTTGGTCCTGCGCCTGATCTCTCTCCGGTCGTGTCGGATTATCCGTCCCATCGGAGCATGAGGGTAAGGGAACAGAGAGTGCACTTGTGTTTGCGCACATACTTGTGCACTATAATATCTCCTGCGCAGATGGCCAGTCTCCGTTAAGATTGACCGCCATGACCGAAAATCGGTCTGGAGGACATTATTATTATCGTAGTTTACCAAATTATTTTTCCTGAGAATAAGTTTGCATAAATTTCGTTCGTGAGTTTCTGGGTTCGATTTAATGATTAATTAAAGTGTGTATATCTGTTGATGAGATATCAGAATACAACGACAACGCCCAAAAGAAAATATTAACAAGATCCACAATTTCAGATTAAGCATTGTTACTGAGTAAATCCCAATAACGGTTTCCACGTCTATATGCCCGAAGGGGTAAGCAGAAGAAATATACATATTTCTTCAACTAAGGTTTAAAGTTACACGTGAAAGTAGCCGAGCCTATTGCTATTAACCGGACACAGATCAAAACTCCATGCTGCAACTGAAATATCCAAATAACACTATTCCCAAACCGAGAATCGAAACCAAAATCTCATGTACAGTCACGTTAAATAACATAGAAACACCCTGAATATTTAGTAGCAACATAAAATCACAGAAATAAGTATGCTGACTATCTTTATACATATAAATCTACTGTGCCTGTGTTTGTAATTGAACTCCTCCTAAACGGCTGGACCAATATTGATGAAATTTTTTGTTTGTGTTCAAGTAGATTCGAGAATGGTTTAGAATTGTTTTTTTCATTTGTACAGGACAACGTCTGTCGGGACAGCTAGTATCATGTAATTATGTAAATGTTAAATTGTGTCAAAATTAACTACCTACACATTTTATCCAATTTTCATTCACAATAGATCAGCAAAAGTAATATTGCTGTACAGTCTTTGTGTCAGTTAAAACAATAAATTTTAAACAATAAAATCATACTCGTCACTAAATCCGTCTCGATTGAACAGTACCGAATAGTAAGAACAACACTAGTCCTTAACTCACGCAGTTTCCTTTGATCTCACTCCTTTTGTATCGCCTTTAAATGGAGTCACGCGCCGACTTAAATGTCACGAATCGCACCAAACTCGATCTTGTTAGGTATCGAGTGATATCGATTCTGGATTATGTGCCGTTTCGACGCGAGCACGTGTGAGCTGGATTTCGGGTAAGTGGGTTAAGGCGGCCTGTTCGTGTTGGCGGGAGTTTTCTCGCCTTTGTTTATGGGTGGTCAAACCTACTAGCTGTAGTTTAAAAGTTGTGTAGTTACTTTTTTAAATAACTCATGTTTAGTCAAACGTAATATATTACCCTTATAAAGACTCACTTATAAACGACTAGCTTTTGCCCGCGGCTTCCCTCATATAAAAGTAGGTGAGATTAGATTATGTTAGTAACAATAGTGACCAAAGATTGCCAGTGGCCTGCCATTTCATACGGTGGGCCGAAACCTCGGCGGGGTCGCGATTGCATGAGAAAGTGATTCACGCGGCCCCGCCGATTGCGGTTATGTCGAGGATCACCGTGGTGGGTTTAGTCGGACCGGGATGTTGGTCACCATCTTTCCCGGTGAGTCCGACATAGCCTAATCTAACGCACGCGTCAATGCATAAGTATCCGTAAAAAAAAAGTGTTAGTAACTGTACTTTTTTTAAATAAAATGTAGTCTATATTACTCGGTGATAATACAGCTTTCTAATGGTGAAAGAATTTTTGTATTCGGTTGAGTGACTTTTGAGTTACATCCTTACAAACAAACAAATAAAAAATAAAATCTTTCCTCTTTATGATATTAGTATAGATATCTAGAGATAGACGTTCACTATACGTGAGGTCAAGTAAATGTATGTCGTTATATAATTTATACCTACTCTTGCTTAAAGTACCTCATGCCAAAATTTTACTTATAATTTTGTATAATAACTACATATACATAGAATCACGTTTGCCTTCTATATCCTCGAAGATGTAGACAGAACCGCGTAATGTGTATTAGTGTTATTGGGTCTTCAGTAAAGATGTTTTCAACAGCAGTACGGTGTTTAGAATTGTATCCGTTATACGGTAAAAGACAATCCATTAATCAGGCCTTAAACCTCGACATTATATAGTCCTAGTTAATATTATAAATGCGAATGTGAGTTTATTTGTTCCACTCACACGCCTTAACTACTTGACCAATCATCATGTAAGGAGAATGCCCAAAGTTAGGTCCCAGTGAAAAACAGTTGTGTCAGGATAATTTTGATTTTATAATGAAGAGAAAACATATCCATTTTATAATTAGAAAACGGTTTTAACTTTTTCACTCAGGTTTTCTAGAAATCTTTTTTTTTATAAAACGCTAAAATTACATAAACTTTTCTCTCTTTCGTTATTGAAATGCTGAAGGGTAGAGATTTGCCCTTAATATTAGAACAAAATACTAATTTAATTAGGACCAGAATTAAGTTCTGCCACATAAGCAATAAAGCTTATTATTCATATTTATTAAAAAGCAATGATGAAAACAGGGTAAATTCTATAGACAGTAGTATCATTGCTTATTATTGTAACTGTCTAGATGGAAATCGTACGGTAGGGTGCTGTGCTCATATTATGACGGTATTATAGTATTTGAGCTGAGGCCGTTTCAATGATGTAATTGCTCCGGCTCAATTCATAGATAATATTTTTGAAGAAGAATAAATGTATTAAGTATTTTGAATTTATTGTTCTCTTTTCTTGATAAGTCAAACTTGTGCTTCAGGGAATTCATATACATAATCTACCGTTTTTCCGTGGTTCTGAGCATAAATAATCATTCAATGGGCGTTGCTAAAGGCCACTGGATGTTAGAACTATCGCATTCTGTGAATAAATCAAATAAACACTTGATTCCTATGTTTACTGCTTTTTATAACATTTTTATTTTTACTGCATTAAGTACGTCTTAATATTATTCTGCATTTATGTTTACTGAAAAATAAATTTGGATTATTTTATGTAAATGGCTTCTGCTGTAGCCTAATCTGAGATTTCAGTTTAAAGAGTACCCTTCAGCATTTCAATGACGAAAGAGAGAAAGAAGTTGACGTAATTTTGGCGTTTTATAAAAATAAGATTTCTTGAAAACCTGATTGAAAACGTTAAAACCGTTTTCTAATTATGAAATGAGAATGTTTTGTCTTCATTGTAAAATCAAAATCATCCTGACACAACTATTTTTCACTGAGACCCAACTTCCCTAAGTTATTGGGTAAGTTGGGTCTCAGTGAATGGCTTCAATGGAAGGAGAATTGGCTTCTCCTTTCGCATACACGTTGTCAGGAGTACAGGAAAGAAGATAGGGTACTGTTTTCAAGAGATAGAAAATTTACATAATATACATTTACAAAAATGTGTTAATATATAATGCCAAATATACACACTATGTGCCATCTATCGTATAGTTATCGATACGATAGTTGATACATACATCGTCTCATATACACAACACAGAGGCTTTCAAACCCTGACGTAGGGCCATGCTTAACTCGACGTCCTCTATCGTGCCGGGACGTCGCCCAGGAGTTGTCGCCCGCAGACCTTTTCTTTTCTGTATTGGGCACTGCTGGGTGGGTCGCTGATGTAGTTCTGGTTCCAGTGACCCACTCACCAAACAAAGCAGCGAGGTAGCACACCGTAGTGGTTTTGGTCGGTAGGCCCGAAGTCTTGGCAGAGCCCGACATGACCTTGCTTTGTGGCGAGGGGTAAGATAGGCCTTATGGTTTGGCCACTGTTATATTTTCATTATTATAATTGCAACTCAACACGTTCAACTAATTCCTAGGTCAGTCACCTCGAGAGTGCCTCACAAATGTGGAATCCTCGCTACAACGACTACATAAATCGAATTGAAAGCATTTAAAAGAAATTTCTAAGGTACATACAATATCGTTCGAAATGTTATTTACCCAACTAAATAAGCAGATATAAAAAATAATCATTTACTACCCTTATATAAAATGTGCAAAATTGCAGATTTATCATTCTTGTTCAACATAATGTTTGTCAACATAATCTTGTTCAAATCAATTGACATAACGGAGTTTGTAAACAGAATAGTATTGCGTGGTCCATCGGCATTTTTACTCAGATCGCACAAATTACAGACAAAATTCGTATTTAATTAGGGCGAGCCGAATGTACAACGTGACATGCCAGGATAAAGATGTCAATATTTCCAACACCAGTGCCGCGAAAATGAAAAGCACACTTAGTTATTAGTTTTTTGGTGACCATCGCGGCAACAATCGCTTGTAATAATTCATGTGCACATATAATTTGATTGTTAAGTTGTCCTCTATCTTAAGGTTAAGTTACATAATTATGTATATGTGAAAACTTGTAATTGGCCATATTTAGCTCTGTTTTTTTTAAATGTAAGTTTAATATTAATTAAAAAAAAATTGCTTTTGAGTTTTCCAAAAATAATAAAATATAACATAACTAAAAACCCGCAATTAGCATTCCAAATTGAAATCCTACATTGAAAGTAGACGTTTTCTTCAAATAAAATAAATACTAAAGATTCTTAATAAAATATACATAGTTACTTTTTAAATAAGATTTAAATTCGAGATGACATCTTTTACAGAATAGTGCGACAGACTTGATATGATTGATTAACCTGTCGTCTGCCATTCAATCTGTTGTCTGTCGAACTATTAATCAGACTGATTGAGTATTGACAATCTCTGAACTACAGATTATTTTATTGAGTGATTATAGACACGCAAAAAGGCTTGGAGTACATTCTTTAAAATGCTCTAACAATTTGTTTTACACTAGTATTCGATAGATATGTATATTTATTAGATAGCGCAGCGGTTGAAGTAGTCGCCTTGCCACTGTCACCGTGCCGAGTGTTGCGGGTTCGATTCCGACACGGGACTAAAAAATGTGTAATCAGCGACCATACAGCCCCTAGACGCCTAATAACAGGCGAGCGATGTCTGTCAACACATATGACTTGAAGATCTAATATAGGTCGCCACTCGACAATTTCGAATTAGTATCGACCACTTCTATGAGCCGTAAACACTTCCGCATCAGTCAATTATAAATTGGTAAAATAAATATTATAATGGCCCCTTGTACAATACGTTTATGTGGTAACAACTGCCAGACTTCGAGTTACCCGGAAAATGGCATAACATTTCATCGGTAAGTTAGTAGTTACATAATCATAATTAGAGTTATCTTCTGATTTTATTTATCGGAGTTCATTTTATACTAGTTATATTTGTAGGTGAAAACTGCAACAGCACAAATTTTGTCGCGCTCGTTGATGTCTTTGGTGTTTTGTCTCTTTCTTTTAAACGTATTTTTTTCTCTATCTCTTTTCCTCTATAATTTGGTAAACATAACTAGTGATGCACCATATTCTATGACCAAATATGTTATCGGTAGAACTAAAAACCTACATATTATTTTTACAAAAAGAAACATTGAAGAAAGAAGAAGTTTCATTGGCGAGGAACTCTTTCCCAATATAAGTAACCATCAATTCCACTCTGAAGTTACTAATCATGTAGTGGATTTGTCAATGAGTGTTATGCACAAATATATTTCCACAAGGCTAGCGTTTCTTACAAAGTCTGCTCAGCAGAAACACATTGTTAGGAGAATATATACAAAGTTAATACATTTTAAAAATGATTAGTACCTATAGTGGTGATTTGTATTGTACAAAAGATAGGGGAATTTTAATTCTCTCCGAAAATTTCTCTCTTACGGAGAGAAGGCCTCTGTTCCAGCAGTGGAAATATTATGGACCGATTTAGTTTGAATTAAGTTTTTTTTCTATTGATTTCGTTATTTTACTAATATTTAATATTATGGATCAACCTTTGAAAAACTATGTTATGTTTTAGAATGTTATATTTTGTTTTTAGTTTTTGCATTTTATTTTATAACTGTGTAATTAATAATAAAAAAGCTAACATTAATTAAAAAATATTACGTACAATAACAATTTAAAAAAATATCGATACCGTCATGGTTTTATTTAAACCTGTCCCATCCCCAGTTCGGCGAAATGACCTTTGTAGGGACCAATTAGAGCACAGTACCCCGTTCCTCATACCTCAGTTAGTTGCCAGAATTGTTTTGATGTATTAGATTAAGCATTAGGCGTCTAGTGGCTGTGTGGTCGCTGTGTGTAATCCACAAATACTTGACCTGAGTCTGGGTATTCTTTGTTTCCGTAGGTTAAATATTTGCAAAGTACTTTGCGACACTGGATTTACGACTGGCGCGGGTACTAAGAAAAATCTTACTAACTACTCCAGCCGGAAACGATACATAAAATACTGTGTAACATTGCCCCTTTCTGGACGAGATGAATAACTGAACAGCCTTTCCGTCGCGCGTCGGTAAGTTTCGCAGATGGATCCAATTGTGTCAAAGTGCGGACAACACACTTCAACTAACGGACTAAGATAAGCTAGAATGTTTAACAAAATATCAATCCACGACCTCTCGTCCATAGACCAGTGCCATATAGCAAATTATACTAAGCAAAAAGGGGACTGGAAAGTGATTTGTGTTTTGATAGTTAATAATTTCAGTTTAACAAATTTTGGTAGGATAAAGGGCAATAAATAATTTGTGTGAATAAACATAGTATTCGGTTTTATAACCTCACAAGTTACCGCGTCAGCAACATACCGCGCACTTGACCGCGTCAGCATATCATTACTATATATGTATATTATTTGTTTGAATTATTCACTTTACAATAATAAGTTATAACAGGATAATAAACTGTATAAAAAAATCAACAAGGTATTTTTATTTAGCAAAATATATCAAGTGAGTCATTCGGCAAAGATTTACTTTTGTATATTTCCAAAAGGGTGTGCTCTATGCCTTTTTGGAGATAGGCGTGAGACTATGTATGTATAATTTACTAGTTGATCCGCGCAACTGCGTCTGCGTTACATAAGACAAATTTTTCCCCTTTTGCAACATTTTTCATTGATGTTACGCTCCTATTGGTCGTAGCATGATGTTATTCGATGTTTTCCTCGATAAATGGGCTATCCAACACTAAAAGAACTTTTGCAATATGAGCTATTAGTTCCTGAGATTAACGCGTTCATCCAAACATTCTCTTCAGCTTTATAACATTTAGTATATATTAGTTTTTCAAGGTTTATATAAACGGCAACATGGCGTTAACTCTACATAAAAACCTTACAATAAATGTGTGCGATTGTGAACCGCAGTGATTTACATAATATTTGCCTTACGTTTACGCGAATGTTATACATTTAAATTAAACTATTGTTTAATTTTTAAAATATGTATTGAACTTTATAATTTTAATTTACGCTTTCCTTGACGTTTCGATCGATTTTCAGCAGCCTTGGTCAGAAAGACCAGGACTTAAAATCTGTATAGATACATCATAACAGACGAGTTTGACAGAAGAAGTAGGATTTGGAATAACTTCATGGTACGTACATTATCACGCACGGTGGTCCAATTGCTCACAATTAATCGTATAAACGTATGTAGATAAATTAATTTCAAACCGCCACTGAACTAATTAACTTCTAGTCTACAACCCTTATTTCCATGTAATTGGCAATCCTTTTCTTCGTAGTATTTTTACAAAGTTGATGTGCGCCGTCGACTTCAAGTCATTTTATAAAAGTAGAGTATTTCTTTGTCGGATGACTTACAACGAGAGGCGAATATAACAAGAGGGAACCATCTCTAGCTTTGGTTAAACTAAAATGAACAGTAGCACAAGCTTTTATTCTTTAATGAAGTAAAATACTAGTTTTACACACTTTAGAAGAACGTTTACACCCAGTTTGTAAAAAAACAGATTAACACAATGTTAACTGATGTATAATAATAATATCAGTTCTGTATTAAACTGTCCCACTGCTGGGCACGGGCCTCTTCTCAGTGTGAGAGGGGTTAGGCCATAGTCTACCACGCTGGCCTAGCGTGGATTAGCAGACTTCACATACCATCGAGAACATTATGGAGAACACTTAGACATACAGGTTTTCTCATGATATTTGCTTCACCGTTAAAGCGAGCGATAATGAACTATTTAATAGGCACATAACTTCGAAATGTCAGAGATGCGCGCCTTGGGATCGAACTCGAGACCTCTGCATGGCAGTCCAACGGTTTCCCACTAGGTTATCGCTGATAACTGATGGTAAAAATGATTTACTTATTAGAAATTCAACAGCTTGTTTTCCATCTACACACGCAATATTAAGCAACACGTTAAAAATTAGGATACGATTATCGATAACAAAAAGTTATACCTCAGCCAATTACTGAGTTTCCTGGCATGTTTAGCGGTATGAAGTGTAACACAGAGACAAATAATCGTAATGATTACATCGAGTGTAATAATTACTAGAGCCAGGTCAGCCAAGCAATACTCAATGATGTGACATGTTATTGGTTGTTAACATAAAGCATATGTCTGCACATATGCTTTATGTTAACAACCAATAAGATACTGCTGTTCAACTGTTGAGATTGGCCGACTTAATTAGCAACAGACAATCAAATCATTTGATTAGATTTTGATAAGACGTTGATTACACTTTCACAAACTGGACTAGACTTTTTCATATTTAGATTTTATTAGAATTGGTTAAATACTGTAGTCAGTAGGAGGATTGTCTAGGTGTTTCCCTTCTTGGAAGTATAAAATCAAACAAAACTTAAAGACCACTAATCCTCATACTGACAGAACAATACTTTTTTGGTCCTGTTTGGATCTAACCACAGGACTACGACAAAGCTATTTGATCGTATCTTGTGTTGCTAGCAAATGCTCCCTGGCTATAAATGAAGACTGGTATAGCATTATGCTCTGAACAGTAACCTCTGTATCACGCCCAGTGGTGTGGGTACAGGACAAAACAAGTGAGAAATGGCAATGAATTGATAGAGTTCGAAAAAATGGTTCAAGTAATGTGCAAAGGTCACGTGATACCACGTGACCTTGAGGTCAGAGGTCAAAGGTCATAGCCATTTCGGGGGTATATCGACTATGCTGAGTCGAATGGCGCTGACCGCGAGTCTCTAGCTCTTACGGTTCTTGAGTTAAAAGTTGTACAACAGACAGACAGACGGACAAAGCTGTTGTATAAGAGTATTTCGAACTCTAAAAATCCAATACGTACCCAATATATAGACAAGTTATGTCATATTAAATGCAAAACTGCACTTATGCTTGTTACTTGTTTGGTATAGCCCCACCAATTTATAATAAGATGCCTGAGATAAAATATTTGCCCATACCACAATTTAAAAAGAAATTAAATGAATTATTAATTGACAAATGCTATTATAATATTGATGATTTTTTAATGACAATTTGTAATAAATTATAGTATTTTTAAGCAATTTGAATTAATTATTATTATTTATTAAATGTTATTAATTTTGATATTGTTTACTATTTTATATTAATATTTAGTTGTATTTCTTTCAGTCATATTTTTTCATTCTATAAATAATTTTACTTATTATTAACATTTTAACAAATTGATTATGATATATTTGTATGCCTTTAAGGCAAAACATAGTGCACAAACTGTTATCAAAATAAGACCATAAATGTAATTCCACCTATTTTTGACAAATAAAATTTTATTCTATTCTAAAAAGTGTGATCTAATTGTTGCGAGTTTGGGTGTTTTTTGCGTCCATTGTTTTGATGTGCTATATGCATTATACCTAGTGCTAGGAAATATGTTTAATACTAGCTTTTGCCAGCGGCTTCGCTCGCGTAAAAGTAGGAAAGTTTATGTTAGTAACAGAATATTGTCCATGTTACTCGGCGATAATATACCTTTCTAATAATGAAAGAATTATTAATTCGGTTGTTTAGTTTATGCATGAAATCGTTACAAACAAAAACTAATCTTTCTTCTTTATAATATTAGTATAGATTAAAAATGCTGTCGATCCCTATCCTGCTAGAAGTTTCAGAGTGAAGCTGTTACAAATCAACAAACAAATAAACAATCTTGCCGATTTACAATATTAGTTACGTTATTAGTTCATCTACTTTATTGCAGTTACTTTGACAAAGGGGGGTGTTACTACAATAACATATTTGCCGGAGTTGCCAGCACATAAATTTGCTCTTTTGTTTACTTCCGAACGTTGTAATAAATGTGAGTATTGTCACACTGATTGTACTCGGCGATTCTGTCTTATGGTATTACTAAAAGTTTATAGTTATGGTAATTGTAATTTACTGTTTTTATAAATATACCCATGCCTTTATATCTTGAAATACATAAGAAGAGGCATATTACATCTAAAAAGAAGTTTGGCGGTAGTTTCAGGTCGAATCAATTGTTCGTGCTACTTGTTCTATAAAATCCAATAATTTACATATTTTTGTTTTGATCGTCCTAAATACTACTACAAAGAACAACGAAGTCATACCATTTTTAACGCCTAATACTTAATAATTCGTTTGGCCCGAAGTTTCGAAAATACATTTGATAGACCTTCAGATGTTAGAATATTTGACAGTACGGTTAGAATATCTTTCCGTATCAATGATATTGACGACAGCTTAACATGCTATTTGAAGCAAGTAGGCATTTTAAAATGGTCACCTATCTATAAAAACATTTGTGGTAACATCTGTTAACACCGCCGATCAATCTGCGCCATTGTTAAAACGGCTCACCATAACATCAAAAAAATAAAAACAACAATATCATAATGTATAATACCTTTTATGCTGTTATCAAAATTACATTGCCTTTTCTGTCTGCATTCGCGTTAATCCAACATTTCGAATTACTTCGCAACTGTGCCGCATTTCGCTGTAAACATAATGTTATTATACAAATTCATTCGTTGCAAATTAGTTGTCAACACAATTTGTTTTTGATTCATGTTGAATTTTGGATGCCTTGCGGGTTTATATTCTGGTCACTTGTGCTATTTGTGGACAGGTTAATAATCGGTAATTCTTTTGTAAATAGTTGCTTGATTGTTCTCGGCAAAATATAGTGATTCATAAATTGTGTGATAAACCCTGAGGTGTATTTAACAGTGATGGACTTGATCGTCATACGTCTTTACAGAGATACTAATTTTCGCCCACGGCTTCGCTTGCGTAAATGTAGGTTATGTTAGGTTAGGTTTGCAACAGTTTGTTTTTTTCTGGATGAAAGGTACCCTATGACTTATTCTGTACCCCTGACAACGTGTATGCAAAATATCATGTTGATCGGTTGAGTAGTTAAGGCGTGAAAGCGTAACAAACAAACAAACAGACAAACTCACTTTCACATTTATAATATTAAGTTAGGATTGTACTTAATTTTTTTCTTGAAAAGACTACACCCGCACTAAGAATAAATCCTGTGTCGCGAAGGATTTTGCAAACATTCAAACATCGGATTCAACTCAGACTCGGAAGAACCATTTGCGGATCACACAAAGATTTGTCCCGAGTGGGATTCGAACCCACAACACTCGACACAGTAGCAGTGGCGAGTCGACCACTTAACTGACTTTTCGATGATGATTCAAGAATTAATTGAATTTCATGTTCGAATTACGATATGTGACATGAAGTTTTGTTTCTGACCTGTTCTGACCAATCAACTGAATTATACTAATTATTTTTGTAATATTTTGTATATGGAATGATAGATAAAGAGAGAAAGATAAAACTTTGCTCGTCATTTATAGCGCATAAAGCTGAAAACAAATTATCGGACGCGGCTGAAGGACGTGGCTGACAGCCGCGACTGACAAGTGTGCACAGTCTTTTGAGACGTGGCTTGCGTACGCATTCCAACGCCTATTCCACAAAGAACTGTAGACGAAGAAACATGTCGAGTAGTGAAAGTGAGGACGATTTTCTCGAATTAGCGGCGGCTGCTTTATGTTGTCCACCCAGAAAGAAAATAAAAAGAAGCGTTTGGGTTCATGACATAAATAAAGAAAGAACAGCGTCTGGTGAATTCCACACTTTGTATCCACTTTTATTAAGAGATGAACGTCGGTATAAACTTTATTTGAGAATGAATGAGGATCAATTTAATTTTTTGCTAAATCTAATCGAAAATTATATTGAAAAATAATTAACACAGTTTCGTACTCCTATATCAGCTAAAGAGCGTTTAGTCGTTACTTTGAGGTAAGTAAAAATAATACAGTAAAATTATTAGGGTATTCTTTATTTAAAAGCTTAAAATGATACTGAATTATAATTTTAAATATTTATTTCTTTCTTTTTAAAATTAAAAATTCTTTAAGAACCGTATCTGCTGGGCCTTTATGATATCTGTGAGCACCCTGGCTGCGCGCGGATGTCCTCTTACTTGATTGTTGTGAATTCAATTCAGGGATCGAAATTTCCACGACAGCATCTTGCGTGTTAGACGTTAAAAGAGACTGAGATATTTGTGAAGTGGAAGGTTGAATGTTCGGAGGAGAAGCTGCATGGTATGCCATCTGTGGTGAAGGTAAAGGCTGAGGTATGAATTGAGGACAGGAAACTTGCTGAGTGGCAGGAAGAGAAAGTGTAGTGTGTGAGGTGAAGTATGAGATCTGGGGTGAAGGTGAAGACAGAGGTACGAATTGAGGTGAGGAAACTTGCTGAGTGACAGGAGAAGGTGAGTATGCGATCTGGGACGAGGGTGACGACTGAGGTACGTACTGTGGGGAAGAAACTTGCTGAGTGACAGGAGGAGAAGGTGAGTATGCGATCTGGGGTGAGGATGACGACTGAGGTACATACTGTGGGAAAGAAACTTGCTGAGTGACAGGAGGAGAAGGTGAGTATGCGATCTGAGGTGAGGGTGACGACTGAGGTACGTACTGTGGAGACGAAATTTGATGAGTGTCAGGAGGAGATGGTGAGTATGCGATCTCGGATGCAGGTGACGACTGAGGTACGTACTGTGGGGAAGAAACTTGCTGAATGACAGGAGGAGAAGGAGAGTAATGAGTGTCATAACTCTGAGGTGAAGGTGAGAAATTGTATGGAGAAAATGTATGGCGATTGCAATTCGAAGGTTTTGAAATATTAGTTGCAATAGAAGCTCCGTCACTTTCCAAACACATCTTCATCTCTATCTCGTGGACCATATTCATAATATTAAATTTTAATTTAACCTGCTCTAATTTAGGAAACTTCTTAACAGTCTCAGCGATACTGTGAAAAAATAGGTCGATGTCATTTTTTTCAGATCTCCTCTGAGATCTTGCTTTCATCAACTTTAGCATATCTTCGTGATAGTTATCAACGTGCCGTTTTTTTTGTTGGGTATTATTTTCATTAAGGGATTCTTCGATAATCTCTGCACAAGGTGATTCAGTAGTATCATGCGAGAATTCTCCAACTGGTGCTGCAACGGTGTTCCTATTTGCCATAAATGGTAACAAAAAGGCCATTTCGTCTTCAAATTTCCATTTTTTGAATTTCTTCACTCCCTGGCCGGTTACTGTCTTTCTCCTAGACATGGCATGGATAAACGCATTGCGAAGAAGGTTCCACTTTGTTTTGCATTCTGTAGCTGGAATAAAATAAAATTCAAATAAGATTGTTATCTATTAATTTGATTCATTGTAATTTTTATTTTCAGGTTTTTTGCAACTGGAGAATCATTTCGATCACTAGGATTTAGATACAGAATGGGATTCAGCACAGTAAGAAGTATTGTTCAGGATGTCAGTATAGCTATTTGGACAAATCTAAAACATATATTTATGCCAAAACCTACTAAAGAAAAGTGGAAGGAAATTGCTAAAGCATACAATGATAAATGGCAGTTCCCTAATTGTATAGGAAGTTTAGATGGCAAGCACGTTATGTTGTTCTGCCCAAAAAATGCAGGGTCATCATTCTACAATTATAAACAAAGACATTCCGTTGTTCTTTTAGCACTGGTTGACGCCAATTACAAATTCATCTACGTTGATGTTGGTGCATTTGGACGTAACAGTGACGGAGGTGTATTCGCTCGATCAACACTAGGAATTTCTTTGGCCACGAACACCGCAGATGTGCCAGAAGATATTCCTCTGGAAGATTATGGAGGACCCATGCCACATGTTATTGTAGGAGACCAAGCATTTCCGTTAAAACGATATTTAATGAGACCATATAGTAAAGAAACTGCTTCCATCGATACAAAGAAAAAAACGTTCAATAATAGATTATCTCGTGCTAGAAGGACCGTGGAAAACGCATTTGGCATTTTGGCAGCAAGATGGCGGATTTTTCATACTAATATTGAAGTTCAACCCGAATTTGCCGATAAAATTATTTTAGCTTGCTGTTGTTTGCACAACATGCTACGTAGCGACGAAGAAGATAGTTTTTTTATGCAAGAAGAACAACCTAATGGTATACCAGAAAACTTTATATCATTGGAAGGTACTCGTCAAAATTCGACCCAAGAAGCATTTGCTGTGCGTGACAAATTTAGTGACTACTTTATTTCTGAAAATGGGCTTCTGCCTTGGCTAAATGTACAACGGAATTAAAATTTATTAAATAAGGAATAAAATTGAGTCATTTATTTGAAAATATCTTTACTTCTAACAAAAAAAAATATTCCCCAAAAAAATAGTAATCTAAAGTAAAGAAAATAGGTACCTACCTAGTGTAAGAACTAAAAAGTTTATTTAAGTAGAACATGTTTTCAATTTATTAGGTACCTTAAAAAGTTTATTTAAGCAGAATATGTTTTTCAATTTATTAGGTTCCTTAAAAAGTTTATTTAAGCAGAACATGTTTTTCAATTTATAAGGTACCTAATACATTCAAAAACATGTTCTGCTTAAATAAACTTTTTAGTTCTTACACTCTGTAAAGCCAGCTTAATTTCTGTTATACCTATTCTGTCACATTTGTAATAAAAATTAACTAGTAGGTATCTACGCTCATTTTGGAAATTGAGTAAATAAATACTAACCCGTAATATTTAGTTCAGCAGCTATTTGCTCCCAGACTTCCTGTTTTTTTGAAGCATGTTTATAATCTTTTAATTTATGGTTATACAGTAATTCCCTGTTGCGAACACACTCGATAATTCGTTCATCCATTTTTACGTACGTAGATACGAACGTGCAAACTCTCGCGTAGTCCGCGTCCTTCTGGCGCTCGGACATGTCCCGCACCCCGTGCATACCGTCCGCGGACGTTTTCGGCTGACAAAAACATCCAGCGCGCCAGATTTCTGTCGGACGTCCGAACGCTCAAGGTTAGCCCAAGGTTACGTCCACGACTTACCTTCGATAGTTTGCACAGCTCAGTGTACATTCATTATCTAGATGCCTATAAGTCGCGGCTTTCAGCCGCATCCGTCAGCCGCGTCCGATAATTTGTTTTCAGCTTAAGACGTGCAGAAGACGAGATGGACTCACGAATATCACTAGCACCACAACCTTTATTTTTAGACGACTCCTGCGCTTTTATTAACTTCATACGTAGGTATAGGTACTGCGTGGCTTTTTTACCGTCATACTCGTATGTATGTAACGGAAACTTTGAACATGATTTTGACCCCCTTTAAAACGTCGGATTAACATTACACTTTGGCATCCTTTTCAAGGATCGATGACAATACAAAAATTTAGAAAATAATAGTAATAGTTAAAAAGTAAAAATAAATAAATTTAAAAAAATTAAAAAACAGTCTTTATTTTTAATTTTCTTATCGGGGGTGACTTTACAAACAATAAATAAAATATGAAGAATGTGCTTTGTATGAATAAAATATTGGTAACGTATAGTTGCTTGTATTTAAGCAACTATGGTTTGTCTTAAAATAACAAAAACATCATCCATCATGTAATTATAGTGAATTGAAACAACGAATACGGGCAGACACTAAGCGATATAACTTTAAATACAAATCTTAATTAATATTATGAATTCGAATGTGCGTTTGTTTGTTACGCTTTCACGCCTTAACCAATCATCATTTAATTTTACATACACGTTGTCCGGGGTACAAAGAAGGACATAGAGTACATAGTATTTAAAAAAAAACGTACTTTCACTAAGCTAACCTATATTTACGCCATCGAAGCCGCAGGAAAAATCCAGTTGTATACAGGTGTCCGGTAATTAATGGATAACCTTGAAATGTCATATAGTAGAACTGATAGCCGTTCAGAAAAAAATATGCCAAAAAATCTATTCAATCTACTACCTGAGATATGATATTTTTTTTAATTACTATATTTAACCTTCTTGTATACTACGAAGTATAAATAAATGAATTCCATCGGATTTTCGTTGTTTTATTATTAAATGAACACTAATTATGCTAATAGATAGACAGTCAAAAGTATGACTAGCACTTCCTGAATTCTCTTCTTAATTTTTTTTCTGAACGGCCTTCTGTTCTATTATAAGATATTTCAAGGTTATCCATTAATTACCGGACACCCTGTATAATTTCGTTCAGCAATTTGACACTTAATTTGAATAGAATTTAACAATCGGAGCTAGTACGAACTAGAAATATAATGCATGTATTATAGTAGAACAAGTAACGAAACTGATCACACACCTGACTTCTGAAAGCGGGTGTATTAACAGCTTCGTCCTGTATCGCCGCTGACTTTCAACCAGAAAGAAAAAGCTACAAGTTAAATGTTTTCCCTTAACTTCGTTCACGTGTTGAAAACCTTATCCAGCTCCATTGAACTGAAGAGTACAACAAGGAGATATTGTGTTTGTCTAGTGTTTACTGAACTAAATGAGAGTTACGAGTGGCTCGGGGAGCTAATGAAATTTGTCCACTCCGCCTCTACACGGGACGCGGTAAGAACTGACATGTACCATACCAATATCCTTTTTATTTGGTTTTTTGTAATGGCTGGGTTGTTTTATTTTAATTGTTTATTGGCAATGAAGATCCTGCAGACCGAATTTCGATCACAGCGGTCGATCTTGGCAGAGACTGGCTATCTGCGCTTCGGACATCATAGTGCACAAGAGTGTGTGCAAACACAAGTGCACTCTCTGTTCTCTAACTCTCATAATTCGATGAGACGGCAAGCCGACACGGCCGGTGACATTGTTTGTTGCTTTCCGAAGTACGGAAGTGTCTAACATAACATTGTCATATAACGCAGTACTAATAGGCCAGTATCTACTAGTACTAAGTTATATGTTAATAAACAAAAAATATATTTAAAAACATAAGTTTGCCATACCGGCTGAATTTCGTTGCGTGATTTATAAATAACACTAGATGTTGCCCGCGGCTTCGCTCGTGATAGATTTTATCAATAAATTTTTATCCTTCGAGAACAGTACTTTTTCTGAGTGAAAGGTGAACAATATATGTTTTTCTGTACCTTTGAAAACGTGTATGCAAAGTTATGTGACGATCGGCTGAGTAGTTAAGGCGTGACAGCATATAAACAAACAAACTCACATTCGCATTTATAATATTAGTTAGGATTAAGGATTTTCTGTATATTTGAATCACAATCATCATCATCATCATTTCAGCCGAAAGACGTCCACTGCTGAGCATAGGTGACATAATATAACATAACATCCCCCAATTGAATCACAATAAAGGAATTTAAATATCTGCAAATATATCTTCATATAACAGTTAATATTCAGGTATTTACATACCTAAGTACTTAGATTTTTATACACTGCCGGACTCATAAACTGCATTAAAGTTCAGGATTACTTTCGAATTAATATTTTTGATAAATACCTAAGCAAACTTTTTAGATTAAACTAAATGAAAATGTCGAGACTGTCCATTAATCATAATAAAAAAACAAAATTTAAAAATGGAATTGCATTAAAAGATAAAGTTTTAACCGGGCAAATATAATTTATGTATAGTCTCAAATTCGTGTGTAATTGGAAAGTACGAAATTAATTATTTTTGTTTATTTTTTCATTTGTGATTGTTTGTGTGTGTCATTATTGTTACCAATAGTATTGATTATTAGTCTTTTAAACTCTACAAAAGTTTCGTAACCATAAATATGCATACTTCGTTCGAACAAGCCGCTCAAATTGTGACATTGGTGCGGGAAGGCTTAGATCAACGAACGATTGCTAGAAATTTAAATTTAAGCCAGTCTAAGGTTTCTAGAGTATACCGAAGGTTTGTACAGGTACAGGTACAAAAGGAGACCCGGTAGAACTCGAGCAACCACCCGTCGTGACGACCGATTTATTGTTTCAACTTCCCTACGAAATCGTTTCCTCACGTAAGTAAATATCAAAACAGAGCTGAATAAAGTGCGTGGAGTAAACGTGAGTGCACGAACAATAAGAAGGAGGCTTAAAGAAGCAGCAATCACCCCTCTTAGACCAGCAAATGGTCTAAAGCTGTCTGCAGCTCACAGACAAGCTCGTTTAAGATTTGCGCGTGTTCATCTTAAACCAACCGAAACCAATTTTGTAAAATTTATCGATTTTGGTAAAAAGAATTAAGTGGTCCTTTCCAGTATACAAACATACACTTAAGGATATGATACTACGCTGTTATGAAGTTAACGAACCAAACTATAGCTTTCAATTTAAATTTGTATAAAAAGTTTGAATACTTGGTTAAAATGTTTATTTCAAAGGCGTCTTCAACGTTGATGCAGTTTATGAGTCCGTCAGTATATATACTACTGTATATAATATGAAACGTTTGCAGAAAATAAATATTAATTTAATATATGTATAGCCTGTTTAGGCATCGTAAAATACCTCAGTATAAAAACGTGCTCAGAAGATTGCTAAGATTATCACGTTGTGTAGCAATGGTTGAATGCAATTGTTTCTGCCCGCGACTTTGCCCGGGAATTCCACGGAAATACAAACTAGCATTAAATGTGTTGGTCCGGGACATGGTCTATGTGTGAGCCTAATTTCATATAAATCTGTTCAAGGGATTACGCATGAATGAATAACAAACATTTGACTGTACGTATGACGTAGTGATTAAAGTCGTCTCGCCATTGCCACTGAGCCGAGTGTTATGAGTTCGAATCCCACAAGGGATGAAAATTTGTTTGATCCACAAATGATTGTTCCGAGTCTGGTATTTTTTAAAGGGTAGTTTTTAACTGCACAGCAGAAAAAAAACTAATTGCACAGCAAAATATGCTTGCCAAAAATACTAATTGCACAGCAAAATATATTTAAAGAGATAAAACTAAGTCGACGGAGGCTCCTATTTTTGGGTGGGTTTAAGAAAGAACCTAACATAATCCAACCCTTCCGAGACGGAATGACGGAATTTGAGGCGTATAAGTGCTCGTTATGCTGTGCAATATTTGCTGCGCAATTAGTATTTTTGATGGTCATTATATTTAATCCTTTTTTAAAAAACTAAAACGAGACATCCCATCGACACAAATTATTGCATTTGTTATACTAGTAGAATGTAAACCTTATGATGCAAAGCTATAGGAAGCAGGAGAGTCTAAAATATTCTAGAAGGAGATTCATGCAACAAATAAAGGCAATAGCGATATAGAATCGTATTAAGATGGCAAGGAGAAGGCAAAAAGTACCGATGGATAGAAATTTCTTCAACGATAAGAGCAATGCCCGTAAATAAAATAAATAACAAACTAAACTGCGTATTTTGTCAGCCATGAATATATCATAAGACTTACCTGTCAATCCTCATCAAGTAACACTATACCCGTCTCGGGAATCGAACCCAAGATCTCACGATTAACCGCAAATCACACAGTTATTTCACGGGCCCAACGAGGCACCCAAGTGTAAATAAATAGTTGTAATCAAAATAAATAATTTAAAAGTAGGTTAATGTCAATACAAATTGAATTTTAAATGGCATGAATATGAAAATTTCATTAAGCTTAATTACATAACCAGTAATGTTCAGTATTTCGCGTCACGTTCATCGAATAACAACAATATAAGTGCTATTTATTTATTAAAGCCATTTACTACATACGACATGACGACGTGATGGCGACGTGACGTCTCGTTTTGAAGTCGTTAAGATAACGATGATTAAGTATATTAAGATTTATGTTTAAGCACATCCCATGCTAAGTTAAAATTCTAATTAATCCTTACTAATATTATAAATGAAAAAGTTTGTAAGGATGTATGGATGTTTGTTACTCTTTCACGCAAAAACTACTGGACCGATTGCGATGAAACTTGGTATGTAGATAGCTGGAGACCTGGATTCACTCATAGGTTTTTATCGCGATATTCGGGAACGGGACTTACGCGGATGAAATTGCGGGAAAAAACTATTCCTACTATAATTGTAAAAGTTTGTGAGTATGGATGAATGTTTGTTAGTCTTCCACGCAAAAAATACTAAACCGATTGCGATGATACTTGGTATGTAGATAGCTGGAGACATGGATTAACATATAGGCTAGGCTTTATTCCGATATTCTTACGGCATCAGGACTTACGCAGGTGACAGTGTGTTTGTTTGTTTGTTATGCTTATGCCATGCCGTAACTACTTCACTGATCATCGTGATTTTTTGCATATCCGTTGTGAGGGATACAGAAGAAGACATAGGGTACCTTTAATCCAAGAAAAAAGTGCTGTTTACGAGGGACAGATTTTTTTTACAAAATTTAGCTATACGCGAGTGAAACCGCGAGAACAATCTGGCGTAAATTATAAACGAGATAAAAGCAGCCTTTATTTTTTTATTATTATTGTTTGTCAAAATGACTACACTCAGCCTGATGGTAAGCAGTCGTGTAGTCCACGAGCAGAGTCTTCAACGCTACGTCCTCACGTGAAGTGATGCCGAGGTCTCTACTTTGACAGCTTGAGGAGATGCTTTTTCGCACCCCACTTGAAGGATCCAAGATCGAAGGCAGAGGGAAACCTACCTAGAACAGAGCCTAGTAAACGAATGCAAGCTCACCCCCGATTACTTGAAACTTAGGCCCCTAAACCCATAATTAAAAACAATTGGCAAAATATATGTGTAAAATACCTCTGTCTCTCCTTCTTAGGATATTATAGCCGTGAGATTCCTAATCAATGCAATAGGTTTTAAATTATGGCTGGCATTCTAACAATTGACAGGTAAATGCGATTTTACAGGGGTATATTAGCTTGAAGTTGTACTTACGTTGTAGACACGTTTCATCTAAATCACGATTTACGGTCAGTAGAGCCGGTGATACGTAGTGTAGACGGGTATCTGAAAGGCAAATGAACACAAAAATTAGTTAACAAACGGTCAAACGCATGTCCAGTGCTGTGATTGGCTGACTGAATTAGTTACAACCAATCAAATTACTTGATGTTAGTTTGATTTTGACACGTCGGCTCTTCAGTAACCGGTGGATAGTGTGAGATGCAAGTGAATAAAAACGCGTGCACAGATGGCGCAGCGGGTAAGCGGTCGTCTCACCGTTGTCACCGCGATGAGTGTTATAGGTTCGAATCCCATACGGGATAATTATTTGTGTGAACCACAAATGATTGTTCTGAGTCTTGGTATACTTTGTGTCCGTTAATTTAAAAGTCCTTCAAGTTTGATGTTTAGTGCGCTTTATAATATGCATGTTATTTTTTGCCTTAAATAATTAAATAAATCTATACTAATATGAACGCGGTAATCTCAGGAACTACTGGTTCGAATTGATAAATTCTTTAATGTTGGATAGCTCATTTACCGAGGAAGGCTATAGGCTATATAACATCACGCTACGATCAATAAACAATTCTCTTATGTTAAGCAGACAAAGTTGCGCGGGTCAGCTAGTTTAAATATATGTAGCATGATTTTCTAATAAGCATCTAATAGCCGATTAAAATCCGCTTAAACTAAATCAGTAACAACCTAAAACACTTACACGACTGCTTATATTTCACAAGCGGCAAATAGCGAATAAATAACGAAACGGACAAATTTACGGGCTTCTACGCGCTTACGCGTTACGCGGTGCAATTATGCGTAAACACGTAAAATTAAAAAGTTACCGCGTATTTTGTTCGTTGAGTTACGCGAGACGGTGATTACATCTGATTATAAGCGGTGTTGTGTAAGTGTGTGTGCTTTATGTGAATGTAGTTGTACGTGGGTTATGTAGCACCTGTTTGGTATATTTTGAACCAGAATAACTGTTATAAATAACATTACCTTTGTAAACGATTAAAAAAATATAAGGTTCTATATTCAAACAGCATTTTTTTATATACGAATAACGATTTACTGGCAACGAATTAACTTATTTGGATAATTATTTGGACTATTTTTTTAGTTAAGGGGCTTTTAAATTGGAATTATTTTTACTGCAATATACTGGCAGCCAATGACATTAAATTAAAATGCTAGCAGCCCTATTATGGAATAAACGTCAATATTTGTATATGTCTATCCAAACAATAATTATCTTTGTTATGGCTGATGCATTTAGATGTTTTTGAACTGGCCGATCTACAGCTGAAATTAAAAATAAAAATTTCGGTTTAAGAATTTTATTTTGAAATAAGAACATTACGAGTACATATAGTTCACAGTTCTAATATATGAGAAAACTTAATTAATTATAGTAGGCAGGCTTTATAGCAGGACAGCTCTAGTTTGTGAACAATCAAATTTGTTTAATAGACGTTCTCAGATAGCTTATTATAGAACTGAGCGTCCTCATAATGTAAATTATTTTTACCGTACAGTGTTCTAATACGATTTACTTATATATTTTTTTTTGTTTCTTGTGTGATATCTCTGTGTTTTGTATTAAAATTATTAGTTTTAGTTAATCTTATTGCTACGTATTGCAGTAAAAATATTGCCCAATAAGCAGCTTATAATAGAATCATCTAAGCATAGGTAGAAGATGTCTCTATGAACCATTTCTACCTACCCTTTTGTGGTCACCTATGTACCAACGTATGTTGATATATAATATGTACAGAGAAGATTTCAAACCCTCGCTATTTACCCAGTATTATGGAATACTGGGTACATAGCGGTTTATGTATAATTTATTATTACCAAGGTCAATAACTTTGAACAGTCAGACATAATGACGTTTCCCCTCGTGTTATGTAGAGATGATATTTTGTATGCATAAGTAAGGCACACAAATACAGAGTTATTGAAGTACCTACGACACAGTTGAAATAATACAGTAGGTCAACTTCACACAAACCAACCGGTTCACAGCGATGCTGACGAATTCTATGACGCCTAAACCATTTTTGTAAATATTACGTTAATTTTTTTAATTATTAGTATTTTTAGTATTACATTGTGATTTACTGTAATATTGTCTTCTGTTTACGCGAATGTTATTCATTGAAATTAAACTACTATATACGGATTTTATCGCGTTGTTTATTTAGCACTGTATTACAAAATTTTGAAAATATTACACTACTACTGATTTTATTTTACTAATTTATAAGGTTGCTTTTCATGGTCGCGGGGTCTCCCCGTGACCATGGCTGCTGAAAAGCAACCGAAACGTCGGGGAAAGTGTAAACCAAAGACAAATAGATTTAATAGTTTAAATAATTTTATTAGCTTATAAATTAGTAAAATAAAATCAGTAGTAGTGTAATATTTTCAAAATTTTGTAATACAGTGCTAAATAAACAACGCGATAAAATCCGTATATAGTAGTTTAATTTCAATACATTGTGATTATTAATTCGTTCGTAAATATATTTAAGATTAGTTTCAATATTAAAATATAATAAAAATGGTAAATGCATAAATATCCTACACTTATTCATGGAAGTGAAAGTTGGGTATGGCAAAAGAAGCATGAGAGCAGAATAAATGCTGTAGAAATGAGAAAGCTGAGAAATATATGTGGTGTGACTCTGAAAGATAGAATAAAAAATAGAGATTAGAGAGAGATGCGGCATAAAAGTGGATATAGTGACGAGAATAGAAAAGGGTATGTTAAGCTGGTTTGGACATGTAGAAAGAATAGACGAAAAAAGACTGACTAAAAAAGTTTATAAGGCTAGTGTGAATGGAGCAGTCGCAAGTGGAAGACCTAGGCGAACGTTTCTTGATCAGATCGGAGACGTTCTGGATAAAGCACCTTAAACCGGCGAGCGTGTATGAGGAATGTTATGGAAGTGAATGAAGCCAGAGAAGTGTGTCAGGATTGTAGCAAATGGAAATCCGTAGTCTCTGCCTACCCCTCCGGGAAACAGGCATGAATCTATGTATGTATGTAAATAAAGCTCTTCATATATACACAAACTAACGTTTATACATACGAGTTTACCTTCGTCTTTGCAACTTTATCTGTGTGGTAGTAGCTCCCCTGTTTGTTTGTCATTTACGTGTATATGTGTTGCGTGTGAATTACGTTTTTTTTAAGTTTTTAATAGGCTTGGGTTTGACCGCGATCTTACCTGTTGTTATGTGACGATACAGTGGAGTAGGCTTGCCTAGAAGATATCTATTCACTCGCGACCTAAATACACTCAGATTGTATTCATCGGGAAACGCAGACTTAGGTAGCGAATTCCACTCCTTTGCGTTACGTACATACTATGCACGATATTGCTGGTTATATTGAAATTAGATTAAACATAGCTTAGAATTATAGTCGAAATACAAGATACTTAAAATAATCGACTTGCATCGACCGTGGTCAAGGGTTGACAGTCAACCAACGTGACCACGATCGATGCAAGTAGGTCAAAACGTCGGGCAATTATTAGGTAGATACTTATTACGTTTTAAATACTTTATCGTGAGCAACTACAAATCGCAATAGTCTAAAATCGAAATACAAGATATCAAGCTGTGAAACGCATACTTAAATCCAAAAATTATTATGCAATACCGGAATAAAACAGAATAAAATTATTATTACAAAAACAAAAAACCCGACTGCTTAAAAGTAATGAACTGAAAAGAGAAAAATAAGTACCTATCACAATATCTATATAAAATTCAACTGACTAATGCATTGTTTTGTAAGCTTACTTTATCAAATAATGAAATAATTACATATGTATATTCAAATAAGTTAAACTAAATACTTTATGATGCCGCATGCGGTGACAAACGCAGTTTTGGTAGATCTTTCTTTGCCCGTAGGTAACAAACTATTGTTTGTCTCCGCCTGCAGCACCATAAAGTATTTAGTTTAACTAATTTGAATATACATATTATGTAAGTAGTTATTTCACTACTTGATAAAGTAAACTTACAAAACAATGCATTAGTCAGTCGAATTTTATATAGATATTATGATACTTGTTTTTCTCTTTTCAGTTCATTACTTTTAAGCAGTCGGGTTTTTTGTTTTTGTAATAATAATTTTATTCTGTTTTATTCCGGTATTGCATAATAATTTTTGGATTTAAGTATGCGTTTCACAGCTTGATATCTTGTATTTCGATTTTAGACTATTGCGATTCGGCTATTGCAGTCGGGTTTTTTATTTTATAATAATAATTGTATTTCACACTTTTTAGTTTTATTATCCGACAAGTTATTTATTTTGTTACTTATGTAATATTATAATATAACATAATACATACATAGTTTTATTTTAATATTGTAACTAAGTACAGACAATGTCATTCCTGACTTGAATACATTCTTGCTAGAAAATTATACTTCGAACGTCCCGATATATAATTAGTACGCTTTTTGACAATTTGTGTTAAAACAGTAATATAAACGTGATATAATACATATATTTTTGTAATGGTCTTTTCTTTCATTTGATACCAATATTGCTAAGGTAAGAAAAATAAAAAACAACGATCCCTTCTTTCCCTATGCGGGCGCTATTTTGAAAATTTATATAGCCTATGTCACTACCACAATTCTGATGAATTCAACGACACCTCATATGTCAAAAACCTTTCAGCCGTTTGGGCTATAGGGCGTGCCAAAGAAATGGACATACATACACACATACAACATACATACATACGCTCGAAAAACATTACCCTCCTTCTGATGCAGTCGGGTAAAAGCGTATTAAAGGCCATATCAGGTTTATAAAATAATAGACAATGTTAGTTTTTTAATAGATAATTTTTAAAGCTAGTTAAAGATAGCCCCCGTTGGGCAGCGGTAGTGAATGCGACTGCTGTGCATGCAGGCGCGTGCGCTTCATACAAGCAAATAAGCACTGCATACCCTAGTCCGCTAGCTTATGTAAATCTATATAATCGAAATCTATTTATTAAATACTACAATATAATATACAGATATATATACACACAAAAACATTTATAAATGAAATGTAGTGCCCGCGCAGAGGTTTCGGGTAGGGCGTGCATACCCTACCAGAAATCTTTGTGCACGCCTCTGTGTGCATGAGGTCTCGGGTTCGAATCCCGGATCAGGCCAACAAAAATTTCAATAGCACCCCAGAGCTAAGAAGTTGGTGGTGTAAGACATCCCCGTGCCTCAGACAGCACGTAAAGCCGTTGGTCCTGCGCCTGATCTCTCTCCGATCGTGTTGGATAACCGTCCCATCGAATCATGAGAGTTAGGGAACAAAGAGTGGCGGCCGCCGTGATCGAAATTCGGTCTGGAAGACATTATTGTACTTAATGTTTCACAGAGAGGCAGACTGTGTAGCATCGTCACATTAGCGACAAATGTATGACTACTGAGTGCTGAGAGATGGTGCTGTACACAATTAAACACTATTACAAACAATTCTAAATGGCGCAAGCAAAGCGACAAGCCGCGGCCCACCTCGCATGTATACTCAGCCTGGTCAAAGGATTGAATAAAATGACAAGTAATGCTGTAAATTAACACTTTTATCTTGATATGCCTTCCCGTATGCTTTACATAGGTAAAGACGTGGGCAAAAACTAACGAGATGGGTGTAAAAACCCAGGATTCAACCTCTTCGTCTTAATGTGACCTTCATCTTTTTGTATGTCCCACTGCTGGGCAAAAGCCTCTCCCTTGGACTTCCAAATCATTCTGTTGATGAATATTCCCTGACCTTATGACCCCTATATCTCGAGAGTCTTTTGACCTATAGGGCCTATATTCAAACTCGACCGAGGGATAACCCCAAGGTGTCTGTACACGAAGTTACAAGTCAATCGGCTCAGTGGTTAGAGCTATGCTTGTCACTAACAAACTGTCATTAACAGACAGATACACAGACCCACTTAGCGTTTTCATTAACCTCTTCGAAGAAGACTCAGAGGTTAATAAGTAATTTTAAAGAAAAGTAATTTTATTCCGTACTAGCGATCCGCCCCGGCTTCGCACGGGTAGTACAAAACCTTAACAAATTATACACCTAAACCTTCCTCATGAATCACTCTATTTATTGGTGAAAACTGCATGAAAATCCGTTCAGTAGTTTTTGAGTATATCGCGAACAGACAGGCAGTCGCGGCGGGAGACTTTGTTTTATAATATGTAGTGATAATAGTGATAAATACAACTCCACATTAGTAACCCTGTGCCGTGGGACACTACTTAAACCGCTACGCCATCTGTGATGTCATCTTTTTTAATTTGTAATTGTTATAATCCTTTCTCTGTGGTAGTTGTCTTACTGTGTTTCTTGTACTATGTCACAGGACTAAGGGGTAATTGCTCGAAGGAGCTGCGCAAGACAGGCCTCCCTCGGTTATTAATGACGGCCTACCCTCCCCTATTTACAAGTCATTAAGTGAGCCCAACAGAATTCATGTTTGTAATCAAATATTGTAAGGAAACTATGAATTTTCAATGTTTTTTGGTGTCTTAAGAAAAGACCTCATTTTGTACTGCTTAATTAAGACATTAAGCTTTAATTAATACATTATAAAGTTTAAAATGTTTTCCTAGAAAGATAGTCTGCGTAAAATTGACGCATGCGTGTTCAAACCATTGCTCTCTCTTTGTAAATACTGCAAATCCGTTGCTATGCGTTCAGGACATCTCACTCGTCGCTAGCGCGACAAGAAGAGCCAACGCCGAGCGAATACGATATGCAATAAATGCAAAAAAGTTATTTATCGAGAGCATAACATTGGTATGTGCTAAAACTGTATCTGACTGATTTTTATTCGACTATATGTTCCTATTATATTATAACATATTCTAATTATTTAGTGTATAAGTCAGAATAAGATGGCTATATTAAAAAAAGGGATTTGTGATAAAGTAAAAATATTCCTAGGTTATGTTAATTATTATTGAAGAGGTTCTAAGATTTTGTTTATTTTTCTATATAAATAAATAAATATAAAAGCATAAAATCGTGGTATGTATTATTTCATAGATATGTAAACATAAAATAACGATAGATTTATTCAAATGAAAAAATAACACTTGATATTATAGCTAATTAAAACTCATGCGTTAATTTGACGCATGATCATCTTTTACGTACATCACAATATGATTATCTTTCTCGGGTTAAACAGCCTGTAGCAGCCCACTGCTAGTTGTAGCTTTCTCCCTAAGTAAGCGTACTTACTTAGGGAGAAAGCTACACCTAGCAGTGGCATGCCACAGCACTTAGAAAGCAGAGCTAATATGGCTTAGTAGCGACTGAGCTTGACTTTTGGTTCTACTTTCTAATCTACTGGCAGGCTATCCAAATATATAATTCTATGGTATGATACCTGAGTTGCTGAAATATTTTGTTGTCAATACTAGTCTAGCTAGCTTAGTGAGAAGACCAACAGACTGCAATGCAGAGGGTCTCGGGTTCGAACCCACGTTGCACACCTCTGATGTTCGGAAGTTATTTGACATTTCGAAATTATGTGCGTATTGATTGACAATTATCGCCTGCTCCGTGCCGTCGATCCCTGCTACCATGAATATCTATGGCAGTCGTTACTCCCAGTCAGTGCCCTATAGTTTACTGACACTGGTCTAGCCTTAGGGTATCGTTAGCCTTCGGGTTGCAGAGGTCAGGTGGCAGCCACTCCATGTAAAAACTGATATCCAGAAAATCCGACTCCAAGTGACTTGGGAATAATAAAGGCTAGGGAGAAGATTTAGTTTCACCATAACAAACCTACCTTTAGTAGACCTAGCAATATTAAACAATTGTCACAAAATCATTAAAATATTCAGTACAATAATATGATACAATTAAGAGTAATTACTAACTAATTTAATTCAACTCAAATAATTGGTGTATAACATAAACTTCTCGCCTATTTATTCAGAAGAGGCAGACTGAGATGTATCACGCTAAATATGCACAACTATGTTTTAGGTATGCACCTAATAGGAATGAGATAGTCATTTATGAGTAGTAGAGCCTCGCTGATTTCGGCATGACTTACTACTCTAAGAGGCACTTAATCAATACGCACATAACTTCGAAAAGTCATATAACTTCCGAAAGTCAGAGGTGCGCGACGTGGGTTCGAACCCGAGACCCTCTGCATTGCAGTCTGTTGGTCTCCCCACTGAGCTATCGCTGCTTATGTTATGGTTAAATTCAATGCTGTATTTAAAGACCTATATAGGTATAGACTTTCTTGAAGTGACAAGACTTGCAATAGTAATAATTCACAAGCTGCCGCCGACATCCGAAATGTTAAAAAACCGATGACAAGAAGCACCTGGGCTCGGACAAAGAGTTTATGGAGTAAGCACTTGTCCCGTGTGCCTCGGTGGCGTAGCGGTTGTGATTGCTGTATGTGAGGTCTCGGATTCCATTACGTGTTAGAGTTTCCGTTAAGCGATTTTAGAAGCAGTTTATGTCCGATAGTTATTACGTGGGACCCTCACACGGGATGAAAACTTCACACTCTGCAAAACTAAAGAATGACAACTAAGTAAAGTTTAGTCGGCCTCGATGGCGAAGTGGTTAGTGTAACCGACTGCCACGTCTGAGGTCGTGGTTTCGATTCCCGCACAAGTCAAACATTTGTGTGCATGAACATGGATGTTTGTCTTGGTCTGGGTGTTTCTATGTATAATAAGTATGAATGTTCAAAAAAAAAAGTATATATGTATGTATGTTTATTCATTGTTTAGTACCTACCCATAGTACAAGCTCTGCTTAGTTTGGGCTAGATGATGTTGTGTGTATGAGGTAGAATATTATTATTATTATTAAAAAAAAGTTATAGTAAATATGTTAATGATCGCATGAATGGCGTAATAGTTTATCTGGTCGCCTCGCCAATGTCCCACGGCACAAATATTTGTATGATTCACAAATAGTTGTTCTGACTCGGGGTTTAAAATGTGTTCGTTGATTGAATCTATATATTAATAAGTGAAGCAAAAACCCCTTTTTACGAAAATTGCGCGGACGGTGGAGTATAAAATTTGGCACAGTTAAAGTTTATATGGAGAAGGAGTAGCGAATCCAAATATTTATATAAAATATAAATTAGAATGCATTAAATTAATGAAAAATCACTACACGCACACTACCATGCATTTGACACAAGCAGTCGAATCGCGTTCGTAGTATTTCGGCATTGTTCGACGGATGTCGCACAATTCTTTGTTACTATGGTTACATATGTATGTGGAGTAGGTTATAAAGGTTTAGTTATAGACAATAATAACGATTAAAATTTAAATCAATTATGGTCGAATTCCGACCACTTGGCAAACGCTAGTACTTTAAAAAATCCCCGCGTAACTGGATTTATTTCTAAAGCAGTTGTCTTTTCCAGAAGAAAAAAAGTTAGTTACTTTGTTTAATTTAGTGTAAGAATATAATATTCACTCACAACACCATTTAGCCCAAACTAAGCAGAGCTTGTACTATGTGAACTAGACAATGGATAAACATACTAATATACTTTTTTTTTTGTAAATACATACATATTATACATTGAAACACCCAGACCAAGACAAACATCCATGTTCATGCACACAAATGTTTTTTTTTTTTTTTATGGTATAGGTTGGCAAACGAGCAGACGGATCGCCTGATGGTAAGCGATTACCGTCGCCCATGGACACCCGCAACCCCAAAAGAGTTACAAGTGCGTTGCCAGCCCTTTAAAAAGGAATGAAGGAGGGAAAGGACAAAGGAAAGGATAGGAAAAGGATTAGTGTAACTGGGCCTCCGGCTCTCTCACTCACCAATACGAAACGCAACAGTACGGGTACTGTTACTTCACGCCGGTATTCTGTGAGAGGGTAGTACTACCCCGGTCGATCCGGCCCATTCGTGCTGAAACCAGCGAGGATCTACTACCAATAATATTGACTATAGAACTCTGCTCAGTAAAGGTAAGGTAATCCGGTAGAAATAATTGTTGGCATAATAAATATGAGAAATACATCTATATCTACTTCTTTGAGGATCTAAGCATGGGGCTATGTATAAAGATATCAGCTGCCTAGTATCTTGTACGCGACAAAACCTTTACACTTGATGCACTGCTTGTTGTGAACTGACCTTCTAAATCACTGCGCCATTCGAGCTATATGTATTAATGTGACCTTCTAAACACATACTCTGACAATATTTCTACAGTCGAGTCTTTCGCGAAGGTTTATTTACAAGTCATTAATCTCAAACTTCGTCTGTTTGTCCGAACTTCGGGACGTGTTCGGACTAATACGGAGCAAAAAAGAAACTTAAAGGAACTTCTCTGACATTAGAATATTGTGCGAGCCGGGCAATGGTGCGGGGATTATTTTTCACAGGCAAACCGGTCATCAGCATAAATTTGGATTTAACTGAGGTAAAATCACCATCGTTAATTGTCTGATAAAGTTTTTTCCCGTTTCGAAACAAAATGGTGGAATGTATTGTTTGTCTTTGTCTGTTTGTTGTTGGTCTCATGTAATATTGTCTTCTGTTTACGCGAATAGTATAGTATAGTAGTGTAACAGTTTCTAAATTATGTAATAGAGTGTTAAATAAACAACGCGATAAAATCCGTATATAGTAGTTTAATTTCAATGGTTGGTCTCATGGTTTTTGAGACCGATTGTGAGTTATCGAATTCTATTTCCAGGTCACATTAAACATACTTTATACACTATACATACTTCTGGTATGTAATATCTTAACTAATATTATAACTGCGAATGTGAGTTTGTTTGTTTGTGACGCTTTCAAACCTTAATTTCTTGGCCGATTATTACGAAATAACGCATACACGTGTCAGGGGTACAGAATAGGACAAAGAGTGCCATACAACTAGAAAACAATGAGCGAAGCTGTGTGCAAAGCTAGTTTTCTATATACCGTATTTGCGGCATGTAAATATCTGCCCGATGGAAAGCGATAAGCTCGCCCCCTATTACTTTCAACTGTTTAAACTGTAAGTGGGAAAATGTGGACGAAATACACATCTAGCTACCCTCTGAGGTATTAATATTCGTGAGCATATTTATGTTTAGGATATCGGTTATTACCTTTAATATAACTATATCTATTCTTGATAATAAATAAAATTTAATGCAACTGCTTACTACATTTACACCGGTACTAGCTATTTATAAAAATTAAGGAAGTTTATTTTTTTAATAGCCATTGCACATTAAATTACTTTTTACGGATTATATCGCGTTCTAGCTGTGGCCACGGGGAGACTGATGAAAAAGCAATTAAAATGTCGGAGAAAGTGTAAACCTAAATCAAAATGGTTTAATAATTAAAATAGCTTAAATTGTAGGAAAGCTTAACAGTAGTAGTTGTTTTTAATATACAAACGCCATTAAATCCGTATAAAATATGTAGTTTCATTTATCAATATATAACATGTGCGTTAACGTAATAATATTAAGCCAATGCTAATGTGGCTTTTAAGCTTACTAACCGTCTGGTGGTAAAAACTTCTTTCATTTTTTTTGCACTCACTGATCGGTAAACGATTGGCGAGGTTAAGCAACCTTGGGTGCGGTCAATCTATAGATGGGTGACCGCTTAGTGGTATTTCATCTGAGCGTCTCCGTGCCTCGGAGGGCACGTAAAATGTCGGTCCCGGTTGTTGCCAAATTGACAGCAGTCGTTAAGCCATGTCAGAGGCCTACGGGCGGCTTGAACAACTCTTGACAACAGGTTGGCCATTAACCACACGAAAAGAAAGAAAAGTAACCACTTATAGTCTATAATCACTTGTATCATAAGGGGATTGTCCACGCGTTGTCAACCCTCAAAAATTCAACACTTTTCAACGGACTAAGATCATATTGATTCCATTCTGATTGCCTCCTTAAAACCGTTTTATGTACCTATAGTTATAGTAAAACTAATTTAAATCTTACTGCATCCCTTTTTCTCAAATATAATACGAAGAGGACAAAACAATGTTAAAGTCAAGTTGCCTTGTTTCTATGTTGATGTCGTAAAATTTAAGAGGCATAGTAGAGGTGCTGATTAAATTTGGGTTTACGACGAACGACTCGAGTATTCTGGATTGAGAAGTTTTAATAAGTATTTTATCAACAATTGAGAGTATTCAGGCAATGTCATTCAGATTTTCAATAAGATCACTCTAAATTACATGACTTAAAACTATACTTCACGTCTGAGTATGTATGTACAGTCACCGGTAATAGTGCATGGATACCTTAAGGTCTTTGAGCCTGTGAACACTCGAATTAGAATGTATATGAATAAACTTGAAGGCGTTTCCCCTCCCTTCTCTGAAGAACACTTCACTGGTGACAGCCTCTCTATCTTAGGTATGGATCTTTGCTGCTCCCTTAATCCCAAAACCTACATCGAGAGCGTCATTAGGCAAGCTTCGCGAAAACTCGGAGTTCTGAACAGGGTGCGGCGGTTCTTCGCGCCTGGGCAGCTGTGCCTATTGTATAAGGCACAAGTGCGCCCTTGCGTGGAGTACTGTTCTCATCTTTGGGATGGCTCCGCGCAGTACTTGCTAGACGCTCTTGACAGGTTACAGCGGCGGGCTGTCCGTATCATCGGAGATCCAGAGGTCACGAGTTCACTGGAACCTCTGCAACTCCGTAGGGATATTGCCTCTTTGGCATGTTTCTACAGAATATACCACGGGGAGTGCTCTGAAGAGTTATTCCACCTTATCCCGCCCTCCCCTTGCCTATCCAGAACAACGCGTGCTGGGCTCAGATGCCATCCTTACACGGCGGTGGAGTCGACTAGAGTGCGTACCAACAAGTTTGGGTCCTCATACCTCTGCCGAACGATCAAGGCATGGAATTCTCTGCCAAGGCACGTGTTTCCTTCTTCCTTCAATCCTGGGTCCTTTAAGCGGGGCGTGAAAAAGCACCTTCTCAGGCCGTCAAAGTAGAGACCTCAACATCGCCTCGGCTGCTATGAGGACGATGTGGAGGCCACTGCTCTTAGACCACACGACTGCTTACCATCAGGCGGAGTGTGGTCATTTTGACGAGCAAAATAAAAAAAATTAAAAATAAAAGCAAATAGGTAAAATTCATAAGAAATTATAATCTCAACCGAAAAGACACACGAACACAGGGACGGCATAATGTTTGTGTACGAACAGAATAGCGAGTCATCAGTCATCACCCACAATAAATTTATAAATTCATTTGTAATTCTTTGCTTCTGGTTTTACCCTGAAATGTATTCCCAATTATTTGATAAAAAAATTGTTTAAAGTAAATTTATCAAAATTGAGTTATTAAGAAATTATTAAACTACTTTATTTTATAGTAGTGCACCGCCATCTATTACGATATAAATAAACTACTTAACAGTTCTTGTATCGATTTCCGTTAGATGGTGTCAAATACCGGCTTATACCATTATAATTTTGAAATGGGTATGCATTTTTCAGCTCACTATACATATATGTATGTACATATTATTCATGTTTAAGGACGACGATCTAATAAGTACTTCTCTTTTGTCCTGTGTTCTAAATAAAATTATACTTATGTTTGCATGCGATCATGTGGTAACAGATTTGATTTCCGGGTCGAACAAAGTGTTATATGGTTTTCCTCTGGAGTCTGGCAAATTCAGTAGATGGCAATCAGTCCCACGCTGATTCTTATTGCCGTCCATCGACATATCCAGAATCCATGCTGCCTTAACGTATATTCTAAGAAAACAGCCAATGTCATGTGGGTCTATACAAGTTTGCCTATATGTCCCTATAGACGTGAGGTTATGTATAAAATTCCTAGTAGCAGCACATCTATCAAATAAACGCTGCCTATTCGGACATAGTATTACCAATATTAGTAGCAACACCGAGTCTGGAACTATGCTCTAAAGACGGCGATAGTGCTGGCGTGACGTAACGTAGGACATAAAACCATAGTCGAAGAAATGCAGGTGTAATACACTTCTGCCTACCCCTTCGGAAATAAAGACTATATCCTAACTAATATTATAAATACGATTGTGAATTTGTTTATTCGTTATGCTTCTACGCCTTAACAATTCGACCGATCATCGTGAAATTTGGCATACGCGTTGACAGGAGAATAGAAAAGGACATAGGGTACCTTTCACCCAGAAAAAAGTACTGTTATTCAAACAATAGACATGAAAAACACCCAGATTCGGAACAACCATTTGTGGATCACACATTTTTTTGTCCCGTGTGGGATTTGAACCCACAGTGTCGAGGCGACCTCTTAAACCAGTCCGCCATTCGTACAGTATATATGTACTTTTTAAAAGGACCCATTTAACATATATTTTAGCTATAAAATACATTTTAAAACGGGTCACGTATTCTAGCGCAGTAGGTAACAATATCAGCCACACAAATCTAATCAGGAATAGGAGATGTCGATCGAGTGCATAGAGAGCGCATGTCTGAGTGTGTCGACAAAGTTAATTTATACGGGCATAGAGCACGTCACTCTACTACAAGTTATTTTTCATATAAACTACTGGTAACTATAGACAATACTTAGAGATCTACATATTTATAGGTATTGTTTTGATTTTTGTTCATCTCTATTTGTTAAAGAATGTCTATTCTATTTTAAGTATTTTTAAGACCTATTGTTATTCATATTTGTGCCAACTTAAACTTATGTATCTGCATTATGGAGATTTCTTTATAAGTGTATTTATTTATTATTAACTGGCTAGCCCAGTACGAGGATCTTTGAACTGTCAGGCAGAAATTCCTAGTTTAAGCCAAGATACGAACCTTGGAAACCTTTTTTTCGTTTTTCAAGCCTTATGAACAGGAGTAAGTCATAGGGAAAACGTCACAAACTGGATGTCAAACGTGTCGTTGCAATAAACTCTTGGCTTGACTAAGTGATTTAGAGAGTTTGCACTGTAGCGCGTATTACAAACTACATAGTTCACTTATTTGCTCTAGAATGCTATAAATATTACCTCAATGTATTATTAGTCTTGGTTTAATTACGAAGTTACTACCTTCAGAATTCAAAAGTAATGACGATATTCCAAGGTCAGAGCAGAAGTTAAAAAACTTGAGTCATGGGTATCCCTTTTGACTGTCGTGGATGCTACGGTAGTTAGGCCGCATGAGTTCACTGAGTCAGAGTTGTAACTTTTTGTAACTGGTCACCATGTAAGATATTACTTACAAAACCTCGATGGCAATATTGGTTTGCCACGGCCTACGGTACTCGCTTACTATTTAGCCGAGTCGAATACTAGTTTGCCATCTTAATCGCGTAATAAATGGATAATATTGTTATTGAGTGTTCTGAATATTGCATAAAAAGGCCGACATTACATAACCTTTTTTGAGCATTCCTATTTCAAATTGAAGCTGGTAATGACCAAAAAGGAAAGTCAATGGTCTCAAAAACCACTGGAACAAGGTCACGAGCCATCGAGCCTAAGCCGTGAGGTTTTAATTTGTCGCGGCTATTGAACCACTTTAGGAGATTAAATGAGAGCCGCTAATTAGTTGCGGCTTAATGACGCTGCCAACATTCGCTGGAAGAGGGTTAAGTGTCGCAATGAGTCAGATATTTTAGTTTATTTGCTGTTAGGTAGACATTTATATATGTCTTAACCTATTTCTGCAAACAAAACATTTAGTTTTAATTTCTGTGTTAATATCTATACTAATATTATAAAGCTGAAGAGTTTGTTTGTTTGTTTGCTTGAACGCGCTAATCTCAGGAACTACTGGTTCGAATTGAAAAATTATCTTAGTGTTAGATAGCCCATTTATCTAGGAAGGCTATAGGCTATATAACATCACGCTACGATCAATAGGAGCGAAGCAGCAATGAAAAATGTTGCAAGAACAGGAAAATTCTCTTATATGAAGCAGACCAAGTTGCGCGCGTAAGCTAGTACGAAATTAATGTAAAAATACATTTTGGTATTAATTAAGCCCTTGTATGCTGATGCTGTACAGTATACAATGCTTTTAAATATTTTCTGATGTTCTGGCAGACGAAAGAATAAATCAATCAGCCTTTTGCAGTCTAGAAAATAAAGGAGTTTGTGGCGCTACACAGTCAGTCCTACGCATCTAGTCTATCTATCAGCTACATTTATCATGTAGTCAGTCTACCAGGTTAAATATCTTTCTGATCTTAAGTTATAAAAGATAAAAGTGTGATCTATATTATAATATTTATTTATAAGAACGTGTAAGTTTCAAAAATGCTGAATCGCTAAATAACAAAACTTACTTCATTAGCGCCATTTACCTTAATTATTATGTATACAGCACAACAACAAAACTTGATAAAATATTTTCTCAAATTTACAAGTCAGCAAACATTCTAGATATTTCAAGATGGCGGGCTTGACATTTATATAGTCATGGTTCGGTTAATTTAAATGTAAAATCTTAAGGCGTGCGTCCACCGTCCGCGGCAGACACAGCCTCGTTCCCGTTTTAATTAAAATCTCTTTGTTTGTCGACTATCTTTGTGCAGCCTGTATACGTCCACTACATTAGTAATTAAATCATTAAAAAAAGAAAACGAAAAATTGTTTCTGGTACGTTTTGAAATTGGAATTTGTTTTTGTGTTTTTTCTTTTGTAATTTGTGAAGCGTTTTATTACACCGGCCTGTTTCTTTTTATTACTTCGTCCTTTTGTATGTCTTTTAGATTACTCGGTATTAAGTATAGCCTCTGGCTTGGCTTGGGTTTGCCTAGCCTTTGAAATATTATGATACTGAGTTCTCATCAAATCAGAAACTTTCTGTAAGACATTCCTGAATATATTTTGACCAAAAGTAGTCTTGCTAACTACAGAAATCCTTTTATAAAAGTGTTTGTTTCTTACCTTGTATCTCGCAGTTGCATAGGCCTGCAAGTATAATTGCTTTGACAAGGTACATCTCTATGCTAATAAGCAATTAAAGCATTGAGTTTTTATTATTAAACATATAAAAGGTATAAAGTTTTAGTTACAGTAATCAAGTAATTAGTTGTTCGTCCTTAAGTCTTCTAGCTAGTTAACAAATGTTCTTTACTACTATACGCCCGTTTTACGATCTGTTTAAGCACTAATTAACTTAACACCTATCCATTGTTTAAACTTCGGATCTAAAGAAACGCCACGTCATACATACGCAATGTTTACAATTTCAATAAACATATATTCATGCTTGTATTTTTTCGACAGGGTAGGCAAAACTATTCTATATCCTGATATTGTATTTCGCCATCTGTTTTAAAGTGTCCGATAGACATGAAAAGTTCGTGCTGTAAATAATAACTTTCTTACCAAAATCGAACCCGTGCTTGAAATCGAACGTGGGACGAGTAATGATAAACATAAGTCAAAGCTTATACCACGGAACAAAATAAAAAGGATCACTTATCTTTTTTTTGTTAATTTAATTAACACTTAGACTTGCATTAACTTATTGCCCAGATATTGTTATTAGAATAATGGTATTACAATCCCATGATTTTTAATAATATTTTGTTTTGTTAGGTACCTACAGTTTAAAATGTCTCTTGAAATTAAACACTTTATACGGATTTTATTGCGTTGTTTATTTTACTTTAAACACTGGTATTACATAATTTTGAATATAGTAAGATGATAGTAAGTGATTACCGCCGCCTATGGACACCCGCAACCCAAAGGAGTTACAAGTGCGTTGCCAGCCCTTTAAAAAGGAATGAAGGACGGAAAGGACAAAGGAAAGGATAGGAAAAGGATCCGGGTAACTGGGCCTCCGGCTCTCTCACTCACCGATACGAAACGCAACAGTACGGGTACCGTTACTTCACGCCGGTATTCTGTGAGGGGTAGTACTACCCCGGTCGACCCGGCCCATTCATGCTGAAACCAGCGAGGATCTACTACCTTAAAATTATTGTGTGTAGTGGCAATAACAGTGGCAATGGCAATGGCAATAGAAATTGCGAGACGACCATATAAGCTATTGGTTTAAGTGGTCATGATGGCATATACGCCAGCCTTGCAGTCAGATAATTTAACTGTTTTCATACATAACTTACCGTAAAAACTTGAATACACTATACACTCCTTTCAAACCAAAGGATTGACATAAAAAGAAAAGAAAATAAACAATAGTTTAAAAACTAAAAACACGCTTTATTAAAAAAGTAGAATATAATTTAATAATTTTAATGTGAAAAAGTGTGGCGTACTTTCTAGGATATTTTGATAACATTATTAAATTATTTTCCACATTTTTTAATAAGGCGTGTTTCTTAGTAATTTTAAACTATATTTTTTCTGAAATGGGTCTAGAATCTAGTGTTTCTACATAATACTAGTAAGCTATGGTTATAAATAATTCAGCACGCATCTCCACCAGACTTATGACCTAGCATCGTAGAAAAATTTCATATAATGCGTTATTTACCTTTCTAAACGCGTCTAGAATAAGAAATAGCACATGTCGTTGTACACACAAAAATAGTCATATATGTACACCACAAAGACTTATTAGATAATAACTAAAATATGAGCACAGTTAAAAGTTCTTAAATACATATACACTACATTTTGTCCGTGCATTGCTCGTCTCAATGCTGATTTTGTCAATAAGCTTTCTCTAAATTCACGTTGTCTAGGCTACAAAGGACATAGGCACACATACATTTCATTATGATCGGTCGAGTAGTAAAAGCGAGAAATCATAACAAACACACAAACTTATTGCATTTATACTAGTTAGGATTGTTTATTGTATAAATAAGTATAATATTAACATATATTTGCGTATACATGTAAAGGAATACCTAGAGGTGCCTAGGATCCCTTTATGTTTTGATTATGGCGCGCTTTTTAAATACCATTGATATTTGAAGAAGTCTTAGCTGACTCAATAGATGGCGCCAGCTACGAGAAATTAGATTTTTAAAGATAAAGATAAGATAAAACTTTATTCATAGATAAATTTAGCCTAGGTTTACAATGTAGTTCTGTTTTAATATATGTAGTACATTTAAACATATTTACACTATTAACTTAGAGTATTAGCAAATTAATGTATAAATATTCTGTTACACTTCAACATATAAAATTGGCGGTAAACCGATAAAAAATCTTTACCTTCCTTGCTAGTCAAATGACTGTGTTACGGCAAGGTACGGATTCTCACTCTAGAAATACCAACTGTAAGTTAATTGAATAAGGACAGTTTTGTAATAATGATTGTAATATTTAAGCGAACAAAACATGCACGATATCTACTAATGAGTTTGGTGTAAACAAGTAGTATATCTACAAATAACAGATAATTTTGAAGAACGATTGTTAAGCTTATTTAAACTATTTTAAATAATGTAATTGATAAAATATAAAGTTTATGTCAATGCAGACATGATTTAGTATTTATATGAATGTAGTTAATAGTAATATATAATGTATTATATAAAAAATAAGCATCATATAAATATATAATATATATATATATTACATAGGCATTTATACATTTAATACGTATGTGATGTTGTACATATATTTAATATACATTCATACACGCGTTTAAATATCGTTTATTCTTATAATAATAAAAACACATATTTTTGTAAATATTATATTTAAAATACAATTATATACATACAAACACATATACCTACTCAAAATATAAATTATAGAACATTTATTTACTTACATATTTGGATTATATTTTCTGTCCGTTCGTAATCTAATGTACTCAAATATTCATCTAGTGCTGACAAATTTCGTCACATCTTTTAGTGGTTTGACTTTACTTAGGCGATTATAGAGTAGTGGAGCCAGAAAGTATGAAAAGCACTGAGCAAAGGTAGTCTTACATGAGGGAACTTCGTAAACCTCATGTGATCTTCTTATAGATTTATTATAACGTCTTTGGCAAAAGTGTTGTTTTAGAACAATACTTTTAATAAAAAGTTGATTATTGTTTCTATGTATGTTTATCCATTGTCTAGTACCCATAGTACAAGCTCTGCTTAGTTTTGGCTAGATGGTGTTGTGTGTATGTGATAGAATATTATTATTATTAGCAAAACAGCATTATTCTTTTTATTCTATGTAGCTGACATTTTAACGTTATGTTTATGTACTTAGTGTTTTTTCTAAATATGAAAGCTAGAATAAAACTTTGTTTTACAGAAAAACATGGTTTAATTTGTCATAAAGATCTGAAAAGAAACCAAATAATAATTAACTAATTGTCTTATATACATAAAACTGGAACTGGACTGAAGGATATAATTTAATGTGTATTTTAAGGAATACGTATATACAGAACTACAATGTAAATAACGAGATAAAAAGTTGAAAAGTATGTTTTCAAGAGCAGTAATATTTTATGGTAAAACCATTGGATTGCAAGGTTTAGTCTCCAAATTTGATATCACGGTTTACATTCCAGACTTTTCGAAGCGACTTGTGTATAACCCTGTTTAAAAAGTGCCTATTACTAGGCACATCCATCTCCTGAGTATGAGAGGGCGTAGGTCACACGTCCACCTGGTCCGTGCAGATTGGCAAACTTTATACATCTTTGAAAACATTATTTAGAACTTTCATACATATATGACGTTGAACCCAATGATGACGTTTCTAAGATACTTACACGGTCTCCACGTGTTACATAAAATAGATAATATTAATAAATTATTCTATAAGTAGGTATAATAATATCTTTCTTAAATAAAAAACCTTTTCCGCTAGCTATTTGCCTAGTTTCCAAGAGTCACCTTGTTCATAGGAGACGACAATATATTCCAACGCTCATATCATGATTCACAACCGAAAATTGAATAAGCTTTCCAATAATTTTACTAGGCCATCATAAGAAAATATTTCTTCAAGTAAATTATCTTTAGATAAAAGCTCCGGTGACCCGTGAATCTTCGAAGGTCGGTTTCAGGGACAAAAGAGTGTTTCTTTTTGTGAATAAAAAAATTCAAATTACCGACGGCTTGAACAATATTATAATGGTTGTCCCCTGACATTTCCCCTTAAATAGGCACCTTGAGGACGCCATTTTGGTGTCAGCAATTCGTCTGTGACGTTGATTGACCCCTTGTTTAAAAGTTTTGTGTATAGGGTGCTGTTCGATCTTTGTTGTTGGGTTAATTAGTATGGTAACTTTGTTCGGATTTTGAAGTTGCATTGTGTATTTATTCGTTGTAGGGTCTTTGTAATGAGAGAGGTGAGGCTTAATCGAGCCGTCAAGCCACTGCTGAATATGGGCGTCTTACAATTTACACCTTAGTACCCAATCTTTTATCTTCCGCATCAAATCCTAGCCACCTTGTTATTGTGAGGCTCAGTAGAATCTCCATTCAAACATATACCATCTCGACTGGATTAAATTTCAATACTATGTATTTTACTGAATAGTATTGTGATTCCTGTGGTGAGTAGCATTGCAATAGAATATTTTAAAGCAAGGACTAATAGATAACTAGCAGGTATACTACAGCATCCGGCAGAGTTAGGAATCAAACTATATTACATTTTATAATTGAGAAACTTTATTTTCATTTTTAGATATTTTTACAATTTGATATCGAATTACTATGCACGATAGTTTTTTCTTAAGATCTTACAATTTACATATCGCGTTACTAGTATTTTTGTTAATCATTTCAGTTAAGCTAAATGCTTGTGTTAGAAGTAGGTTCACGTCACTAATGCAATAGACAGACATCGAACTCAAGACCTCACGAAAGCTCTTAACCATTGTCTTGTGATAAAGATAATGTAAAATTACTATATGTAAGTTAAAATAAACATTTTGTCAGTTTGGTTTAAGCAGACAAGTAATATAAGTCGAGTCCAGACTCCGTCCAAAATAGGAAAAATAAGTAACGATATCGATTCTTGGAGTTTAAATCGACATAATTATAGCTTTCAACAAAGAGTTTACAAAAAAAATACGGTTGTGGAAGAGTTTGTCTATGCTTCTATTTATGACGGTACGAACTTCAACGGAGAGCCGGTTTTCCTGAGAAAGTACCACCTTGTTACAGAGTGCCTAGTACGAGTTTGTTTTACGTTAACGCGATCGACACGTTTATGACGTTCGGCGCTCTGATTGGCCCGCTCCAAGCTCGTAACCAATCAGAGAGTGAAACGCGGTAAACGTGCGATCACGTTAACGTAAAAACAACTCGCACTAAGCACCCAGGAAACTGGCTTAAAAGTGGTCACACTGCTACTGCTATTTGCCATCTTGATGATATAAAACTATTTTTACAAATGAAAAGTCAAATGGTACGGAATCACAAAGTCAAACAGCCTATAAAATCATACGTCAGTCAGTACTACGAGTTCTCGCTACATCGCGACGTTACGTGAATGTCATTAATAGTGACTTACTGTGTTACGTGACTAAACAGATATTGAGCCAATTACCGTCTCCAGGCTCGTTAGCGATGAGAAACTCGACCGTGGTAGTGGTTGTTTTATGTTTCTTATAATTAAACAAGGCTTTTGACAAAGGAAATGTTTGATCGAGTTGATTTTGTTTGTGAGTTTACTTCCGCGGTTTATAGGGTCAACAGATTTAAAACGTTTCGAAAATCGAATGCTCGCAGTGTGGTTGTTTTGCTAATTGGAAACAAAATTTGACGATAAAAAATTGTGTTAAATTTATTTTTATTTCAACCCTACGAGCAATGGAGCTGGCAGAAATTTCTTAGGTAAATTTTGAAGAGTTTGGATTTTGCTACTTTGACAAATAATAAATATATGTACAATCCGGTTGCAGCAGGAAACGTTTTTTTAATAAATGGCTGGGAGCATTTTAGATGTAATTCATTGTTGATTACTAAAGTTCATAATTTGGTATCCATTCCCTTTGCCATCTATCAAGCTCGTTTTAAATGACGTGCTGAAACGAAAAAGTTCTTGTAGATAAATTCTAAGAGTATTTTCTCTGACACGGCATTCAAACTTACTACCAGTTGGCAGACTCGTCATGCTTATGCCAATGAACCAAATTATGCAGTCCACAAATAAATATATACCAAATGAATATAAATTATCAATATTAATTAAAACCAAACATAAATTTGTAAAATTGAGCTTTTTACAACGAGGTCAGCTGAATACAGAAGCGCGTTTGTTGGTCGCTTTTTACTTTATTAAAACAAAATGGAGGTATCTTTGATGACAATCCGGCGGATTACTACACAGATAAAAGGAAAAAGTCCATTGTTTCATATTAATAAAGATGAAAAGCTCTTTTTGGTTCAGTGGCTTCGTAACTTGTGAAGGCCGCAATTAGATATCTGTATTGAACAAAATTATTAACCTGGTAACTTTTTGGTACCAAAAGACCGTTGTATAGAAGAAATATGTCAATAAAAATAAAATAATTCAATATCCATTATTTAGAAGTCAGTCACTACTGAAAAGAAACTTGAATATCTGATTGTCTCGACGCGAGAGAGGCATCATTAATTAAATTAAATTCACGATATCTCTGTCGCGAATTAAAAATAATTAAATTTGTATAGTCCAAGTCAAAATCATTTATTCATTTAGGGCACAAAGTAACACTTATGAACGTCAAAATATATAGGTTAGTGAGTTTACTAAGTTACTAAAGCTACATTTAGGTTAGTTGCTAGGTTCAGACAAAGAGTTGAGCCTATGAGAAGAAACCTGCAAGAAACTCATGGCCACTCTTTTAATTCGTCAATTAAATATAATTTCAGTATTTTACAACTCATATCAAGGTGTTGCAGCCATTATGCCATATATTACTGACTATATAAATCTAAAGTTTATAACAATAATTATAAATGAATAATAAAATGACCGAATAATGAGATGAAATAATAAAGATTTAGTGGAATTATTTAATATTAATCTGTAATAGACAGTAGGATGGCATGAAGGCGCATACACTTACATTTTGTGACAATGCAAAGGCAGTCCGGCACTAAATGCGATTGTGCATTCATAAGTTTAATTTTATTATCAATAATAATTGAAATGGGAAGTACGATATTTAAAAACATCACAAATAATCACGAGGTACCTTTACATTACTAAATTGACTTATAGGTAGTACAAAACTTTAATCCTGTATAGAACAAGCAACTAGTTCCATGAGTTTTTGTCATTCAAGTAGTCGTTGACTGAATAATAACTCTTCCGACTTAGCTGTGTTCTAACGGCACTTTTAAATTGAAATAAAGGTAAATTTATTATATTAATGGGTAATTTATTAAAGAAACGTGAACTTTATGTAATCGATGATACGGACCTACTAACTTATGCCTATTTCTGGTGTTTAAATTATGTATATCACTATTCTTATTATATAAGTGAATATTATGTAAACATAATATTCACTTATAAACAAAATCTTAGCAAATATATATTGCGACGCAACAGTAAGTATGCCTATTTTTTTAAATCGCTCTTTCAGAGAAATTCGTGGACCTAAATTATAAATGCTACGTACTACACGTTTTTGGAGAATAAAAATGGTTTCTATGTCAGCTGCCTTGCCCCAAATAATATACCACTAGACATGACACTGTGAAAATAACTAAAATATACTAGTCTCGCAGTGTCTATACCCGTAAGCTGTCACACTTTCCGAATTGCGTATGCGGCTGAGCTAAGTTTCCCTGCAAGACACGATATTTGTGCGCCCTACTGAACGTTATGATCGAAAGTTAAACCCAAAAAAACGGTAGATTGAACTAAAGTAATAATTTCATTATTTAAATTTATATTTACATTAGAACTCTTTACATTTGGCAATGTAAACTTGATACATTTAGTTTTTTAGACGATATACGAATCTGATGGTTTTTGGATGGTTAGGTTCGAGAAATTTTCTGTAACAGCAAGCATGCCTGGTAAATAGCAAAACGTTCGCCACATCTACGTGGGACCTGAAACTAAAGGTCGTGAAATTTGGATTTAAACTTTGTTTATATTTTGGAGACTATGATTTTATATTTATACGATTAATGCGGCAAACAAGCATACGGGCTCACCTGATGGTAAGTGGTTACCGTAGCCTATAGACGCCTGCAGCACCAGAGGCATCACTTGCGCGTTGCCGACCCTTTAGGAAAGGAAGTGCGAAGGAGAAGGAGCGGGAAGGGGTAAAGAGGGTGATCGGGCCTCCGGCACTCTCACTCACCGAACGAAACACAATAGTAGGAATACTACTATTTCACGTCGATATTCTGTAAGAGGGTAGTCCTTCCCCGGTCAAGCCGGCTCATTCATGCGGATATCAGCGAGGCTCTACTACTGAATGTATTTATCAGAAACCAAAGGAGGCCTACGCTAATGATTTTACTACGGTATACTCAAATTCTGTTAGTGGATTCACGTTACGTCGAAACATTATTGGTTCATCATCAATAACATATGGTTTATTAAATCGAATACACTAATGAGCGATTTACGATAGGCAAATAAATATGTGAAATGCAGTAAATATGTGAAATGCCAGAGTCAAGCGAAGACATTGCTGTCATCTACCATTCAGTAGTATAATTATAAGATTATTTACTGACTCTCACGAGTTTATTTTTAAAGCGACAACAATATTATAGCAGGCTTTAAACCTGCTGCCTTGAGAAACCGTGTAGTCGCTCTGCCAACTATACTATTCATGGTTCTTCGTCAAGGATTAAAATTTGCCTATGTGTTTTATGATATTTTAGTTGCCAAACACAGAGGCAGTTGGCACAGTTGCGTGTTCTTTGTGTCCGTCGTATGAATGTTTGTAAAGTCCCCCGCGATACAGGAATTATATCTAGTGCAGGAGTTGTCTTTTTAAGAAAAAAAGCGACGACATTGCTTGTCAAGGTCACAGTTTTAAGACCTGCTATATGGACTGTCTTTTTCCTCTGTTTTAAATTACATTCTACCTTTGCATGGGAAAAGCATCCTTACTAATATTATAAACGTGGAAGTGTGTTAGTTTGTTTGTTTGACATTAGTCTTAACTACTCGACCTATTATAATTAAATTTTGCATACTCGTTGTTAGGGGTACAAAAAAGGACATAGAGTACCCTTCATCTAGGAAAAACGTATGATAACTGAGAGATAATCGTTTTATTAATAAAATAAAATAAATCTAAGTGAATAAAATTTTACAGCAGACTTATATAACTTAACCTACTGTTTTTGTTCTGTATCACGGTGTACATAAGCGCAACGAAATACTAATATTAATTATAGCAAAGCACCTCTCCCCATTACATAAACGAGTCATTCAGTTCCCCAATTAATTTTACGGCATCTCTTTAAAAATTGTTGATGAGAAAAATTGGAAGCTATCCAGGTGGACCGTTTTTGGGTACCGCAGATATAGGGTGATTACTGAAGGGGTTTTTCATAATGATAAATAAATTTTAATAAATATTTAATTATTCGCTTTATTGATGAAGAAAATACGGTCTTTGCATAATGTTTACCTTTTGATGTTTCGACCAGGTAACACAGGCTGTGGTCACTAGCTGACTGGTTCGGCGACGTCATGGCTCCCTTTATGAGACAGATGAATCTTCATCCACCCTTACTATGCGTATATTTTTATTTCCCTTGTACCGTCACGTACGTATACCCTATACTCACGGTATTCCTATTACATATGGTAGTCGACGCGTCCGTAAAATGCGATTTACCCGACAGCATACTTTTTGCAGTCGGGTAAATTAAAAATTTATAAATTTGCGTATTATTCATCATCGGCTTTCATTTATTAATAAATTTGCGTATTAAAGCCGATGGGCTTTCATGGATTCCACGTCGCTAATGAATGAAAATGAACCATTTTTTCTATTTAAATTGCCGAGTTTTTCTATTTCAACAGCTTCACGCACTACTCTTGAATAAAACTGGCGATCGTTGGAGTAGACTTCTTGGACGATGAAATTCGATGTAATGATTAGTATACGATTCCAGTACGTTATGTTCGGCAACGCGACACTTTAAAAGTTAATATTAAAAAATACTAGTATAAATAGATGCAGACACCTTATTGACATCCATTGCCACAGTATAAGAAATCTCACTTGGGAATATATAGCTATAAGAAAACAAATACATTGAATAACAAGAATTTATGACATAGGTATATGTTATTAGAGGTAGGTGCCTATTTTTTGATTTAAAAGAAAACATTATCATTACTTTGGCATCTAGCTCTGTGTCGCGAGGACTATTTCAAATTATATAATTGTCTATTGGACTATGTACATAAACAACAACTAGACTCAGAATAACAATATATGGATCAAACAAATAAATTTCCTTCATGGGATTCGTATCTACGACACTTAGCGCAATGGCACCCCTCGTCGCAGGCGACCGTTATTTCATCTTTGCAGGCCATAATTAAGCACAATATCGATTGATCTCTTATAAAAATTATACAATACAGCAATGTTTTATAAACATTGTACAAAAGCCTACTGTACTAGTTCAGGCATCGAACCCGGGTCTACATTACGCAACCGCATATTGACGTGGCAGTAGCTTTGTAATTTAAAAATCCCCCACCGTCTTTAATATATTACCTGCTTGGGGTGTATTTCTCCGCCTGTCTTTGTTAATTTGCTCTTAAACGGCTGAGTCGTTCCGATTAATGAAACGTCATCCGTATTTCCTCAGCTTAGAGGGGACGTCATTATATCTGAAAAGTAAATTGAGAAACGCAAACGGAAATGACTTAAGAAATGCACGTTTAACGTTTAAGCAAATTATTTGGTGAACGGACATAATTTTTGTTGGCAGTGAAAGAAAGAAAACAAGAATAAATACACAAATTATATATACAGCGAGTGATTGTAAGGTGTGGTCGTATTTAAGGGGCCCTAAAATATGAAGGTTTCATTAATTAAAATACTAGATTTGCACGCAGCATCGTTCGTATTAATCTATATTTTGTCAATTTATATCCACCGGGAACAGTCATTTTTCCTGGACGAAAGATACCCTATGTCCTATCCTGTACCCTCAGGTAACGTGTATGAGAAATTTTATGATCGGTCGAATAGTTAAGGCGAGAAAGCGTAACAAACAAACAGTAAGATTGGCATGTATAATATTAATTATAATCTTACTAAAGGCTTAATACGATAGGTAGTTACAATACTCAGTATGTTTAGTAAATGTAGTGTGACGTTATATTTGGTCAATCATGCTTTAGAGACGGGGTTGACTAGGAAATTTATTTAGCGGAGATAATTAAAACATTTACTACACAATTAAAAGGTTTGTAATTCCATATACAAAACTTAGTACAGAATTTTCTAGACAATAATTAACAGCAGCAGTAGAAACGGGCCCGAAGCAGGCGCGGCCGGGTTTTTATTTGCAGCCGCGAGGGGGGAGGAAGTGGCGCTTCCACTCCAGCGCAAACGCAGCTGCTGAACTCGACCGGTCCGCGTGACAGTAGGTTTCTATTGTAAAACATAGTTATTCATAAACTGTTTGTAAAGTTCTACAGCATCGCTGTTAGTAAATTATCATCCCTATGCATTTTATCAACGACGCTGTTAAGATTTTTATTTATAACGGAATTATAAGAATCATATAAAGTATGAAAATAATCGTAAGTGATTAAAAAATATTTTTTGGATAGTTTGGTGACGAATAAGCTCATGTCTTGCGCAGAGTTGAAACTCCTGTCAATGCATATTTTGTATCTCGCCCGATTCCCATGACGCAGCTGTCCGTCACCAGAGGGTCCGGTTCTGTCAATCTTTTTCTATTGCAATAGTTGCGGTAGACAATCCGAGGGTGCGTGATAGGTCTTTCCCGTTTTGCAATTTATCTCTATAATGGATTACCGCCAAGTAACACCTTGTTCGATATTTTAAAATAGAACTTAGTATAATAATTAATTTCTACATTATTTCGAAAAGATTGTTCCTGAATTTAAGATTTCGTTTTTGATAATCTTAATGTTCTCCGGACCGAATTTCGATCACGGCGGCCAGTCTTAACGGAGATTGGCCATCTGCGTAGGAGATATTATAGTGCACAAGTATGTGCGCAAACACAAGTGCACTCTCTGTTCCCTAACTCCCATGATCCGATGGGACGGATAATCTGACACGACCGGAGAGAGATCAGGCGCAGGACCAATGGCTTTACGTGCTTTCCGAGGCACGGGGGTGTCTAACATCGCCAACTTCCTAACTCCGGGCTAGTATTGAGATTTCTTAACAGGAAAACCCAATAACTTTTTGTTGGCCCGACACGGGATTCGAACCCGAGACCTCATGCACAGCAGTCGCATTCACTACCGCTGCTCCACGGAGCTACTTTTATTTACAAGCACATTTTAACATTTCTGACGATTTTACCGTAAGGCATTTTGGGTCACATATTACAAATAATCTTATTGCGTTAGGAGTGGGTTCACGTTCATTTGGGTATCGAACTCACGACCTTTTAATTACAAGACTATACCTTAAGTATTAGGTTATCGCTGCTTCGTATTTTTTATATACATCCAACGTAATTATCTAAATACTAGATGACCTGACAAACGTTGTTCTGCCATATAAATTATTTCTTAGCGGTATAAAATATACTGTACGATCTATTCTCACACCTACCAAATATTAGACCTCGATGGCGTAGTGGTTAGTGTAACCGACTACCACGGTTGAGGTCGCGGGTTCGATGCCCGCACAAGACAAATATTTGTGTGCATGAACATAGATGTTTGTCTCGGTCTGGGTGTTTCTATGTATAATAATATGTATGTATTTACAAAAAAAATATATATATGTATGTTTATCCATTGTCTAGCACCCATAGTACAAGCTCTGCTTAGTTTGGGCTAGATGGTGTTGTGTGTATGTGGTAGAATATTATTATTATTTTCTTTATTTAAATATTTTCAATACATTTTTCATTTTTAAATATACATATATCTATAAAAATACATATCATTTAAAAATATAAAATATATGGTACCCCACCGGCATCGGGAACAGGGTCCAAGCTGCTTATTATTATTATTCATAAAAATTTCATAAAAATCGGACAAGCCGTTTCGGAGGAGTGCGACCTCAAACACCGTGATTTTCACGAGATTTTGATATACCGGGTGTCCTAGAAACCGATGTCAAGCTGGAATCAGGTAACGGGCTAAGTTACCTGACTGGGACACCCTGTATACATATATATGTAGGTTTGTATATAGCTTTACTTTTTGATATATTATAATAAATTTATCTTTTTGTAGTTCTATTGTTCGAAAAACATTTATAGTTTTTTAATCGCGCCATATTGCAACACACAATTATCAGAGCACAGCCATAAGCTACACTATGTCTGTGTATTCATGGACATAGCGAGCACATTTTAAAAACAAAAACAAGAATATAAAGCGCTAAAAGACTGCACTTTAAATAGATTGGCTCGCCATCTTGTATCGTGGGAGGGTAAACAACTGACACTGTTTTTTGTTTCATTCACTCTCAGTCGTTTCGTTTTGATTTGGTTATTTTTATTTTTGTAAAATCTATATACCTATTAATACGTGAAGCAAAAACTTTATATGGGGTTTTACGAAAATTGCGCGGACGGAGGAGAATGAAATTTGGCACAGTTAAAGTTTATATGGAGAAAGAGGGGCGAATCCTAATATTTTTATAAAATATGCATCAGAAATACATTACATTAATGAAAAAACATTACACGCACACAACCATGCATTTGACACACGCAGTCGAATCGCGTTCGTAGTATTTCGGCATTATTCGTCTGACGTCGTACAATTTTTTGTAACTATGGTTACCCATACCTTATTTATATGTAATAAAAAAAACAGAAAACTAAGTAGCAAGCTTAGGAATTTTGGTTGAATTTTGACCACTAGGCGACCGCTAGTTTGTATTACTGTAGCAGCAATGTCGGCGGTAAGTCCTTACCATAGATTGTATCTGGAGACGTGATCTTTTTAATTTGCCCTATCTTGTCAACATACTAGTTTTTAAAGAAGCAATAGTTCGAATAATAAATTTAACCATGTTTTATATAAAAAAATAATATTTAAGGATTTAATTATAAAACACGTTTACAAATTTGTTTAATATTCAGCTACTTATGTTACTGACGTAAGAGGTTAATATCTTGTTGTCAGTCTAGAATAAAGAATGACTACAATACTTTAGAATGTAAAAAGTTATCTTATCTAATACGGAACCTTTGGCTAATAATTTATCTTAGCCAAATATTATTTTAAAGTGGGACATGTCATTTGGGTTAATTATTATTGGGAATTACTATTTTTGTCTGGAAATTTTTATAATTTAATAGCATAGCATTTAAGCAGCGATAGCTCAGTGGGGAGACCAACAGACTGCAATGCAGAGGGTCTCGGGTTCGAACCCACGTCGCGCACCTCTAACTTTCAGAAGTTATATAACTTTTCGAAATTATGTGCGTATTGATTGACAATTATCGCCTGCTCCGTGCCTCGGAGAGCACGTTCCACGTCCCGGCTCCATGAACATCTATGGCAGTCGTTATTGGGAAGTCAGTGCCCTATAATATCCTGACACTAGTCTAGCCTTAGGGTATCGTTAGTCTTCGAGATATTTAACATAAAAAACGGTTCCATCAGGACATTAGAACAATGAAAGAAAGATACCAAGGCCGATGCGACAGCCATATTATGACGGCAGACTATTGCTTGAGTTTAATAAGGGATTGTCCTGAACATAAACAATAGAAAAGCTTACAGATAAAGTTTTTCCTAATATTCTTTTTATGATTTTTTGTTAATAGCGTATGTATAAAGTTTTCTTGTCGTTATTATATAACCGCTTCTAAAATATATATTTAATATGTAATTGTATTTTCATTTCGACCTTCTTTCAGTCATATAGTTATAAAGTCTTATCTAGTCAATTTAACAAATTTGATATTTTCCTCGTATTCAGCATACTGAACTTACACAAAATTGACTTCAACTTACCATGTCGCAAAATGATTGTTTCCCAGTGTTATCATTATAGGGTATCTGTCATCCTGAAAATAGTACTATGATTAAACGAACCTATATTTAAGCGAGCGAAGCCGCGGGAAACATCTAGTATTCTGTAAACAATATTTTAAAATTTAATTTATCGTAGCTAAAGCAACTCAGAAGCGATAGCTCATTAGGGAGACCAACAGACTGTAATGCAGAGAGTCTCGGGCCCGAACCCACGTCGCGCACTTCTAACTTTCGGAAATGACATGACTTTTCGAAATTATGTGCGTATTGATTGACAATTATCGCCTGCTCCGTGCCTCGGAGAACACGTTCCACGTCCCGGCTCCATGAACATCTATGGCAGTCGTTATTGGGAAGTCAGTGCCCTATAATATCCTGACACTAGTCTAGCCTTAGGGTATCGTTAGTCTTCGGGTTGCGGAGGTCAGGTGGCAGCCGCTCGGTGTAAAAATTGATTTCCAGTCAAATCCGGTTAGACTAGAAAAGCCGACCCCAAGTGACTTGGGAATTATAAAGGCTAGGGAGAAGAAGAATTTTTGTAATTTAATGTGCATCATGTTTTTATTTTAAATTTAACTGTCTGTTACAATTCGTACTTATATCCCGGTACATCTCTTTTGTTTGCTTTATTCACTGTTATTTTACGCATATGTAGCATGCTCAACGCTTGTCAGTTAAAAGAACTTTAAACTGGGTGATTTTCCAGAATGTCTTTGATCTGGACAGAGAACACCAAATAACACTGAACTGAAGGCGTATGTATAAAGGTATGCGTTCTTATAATCTGAATAGGAAAAATTCATTGTCAATGACAACCACCGATACATTATTGAACTTCAATGTACCGATTACAATCAGTTTACTTGATTTAAATTTTCATCAGCATATCACAACGTAAAGCATTTTACGTATAATAATAATAATAATATTCTACCACATTACTACACTGACTGCTTGTGTCATATGCATGGTTGTGTGCGTGTAGTGTTTTTTCATTAATTTAATGTAGTTCTAATGCATATTTTATATAAATATTTGGATTCGCTACTCCTTCTCCATATAAACCAGCAGCGGTAGTGAATGCGACTGCTGTGCATGAGGTCTCGGATTGGAATCCCGGGTCGGGCCAACAAAAAGTTATTGGATTTTTCTGTTAAGAAATCTCAATACGAGCCCGGAGTTAGGAAGTTGGCGGTGTTAGACACCCCCGTGCCTCAGAAAGCACTTAAAGCCGTTGGTCCTGCGCCTGATCTCTCTCCGGTCGTGTCGGATTATTCGAGCCATCGGATCATGAGAGTTAGGGAACAGAGAGTGCACTTGTGTTTGCGCACACACTTGTGCACTATAATATCTTATGCGCCGATGGCCAGTCTCCGTTAAGATTGGCCGCCGTGACCGAAATTCGGTCTTTAACTATGCCAAATTTCATACTCCTCCGACCGCGCAATTTTCGTAAAAAGGGGTACAAAGTTTTTGCTTCACTTATTAATATATAGATTAAATCAACGAACGCATGTAAAACCCCGAGTCAGGACAACTATTTTTAAATCATACAAATATTTGTGCCATGGGACATTGGCGACCAGTTAAACTATTAATATTATATACAATACTTTTTTTTTTTAACTAATTGTAATAATATTCTACCTCATACACACAACATCATCTAGCCCAAACTAAGCAGAGCTTGTATTATGGGTACTAGACAATGGATAAACATACATATATACTTTTTTTTGTAAATACGTACATATTATACATAGAAACACCCAGACCAAGACAAACATCCATGTTCATGCACACAAATGTTTGACTTGTGCGGGAATCGTACTCGCGACCTTAGGCGTAGCAGTCGGTTACACTAACCACTACGCCACTGAGGCCGACAAGTATATAGATCATACACATATTATAGTCTGAAGCTATATCTCCATAGGGGCAGACAGAGGTGTATTACACTCATTATACGCTTGCTGATTTAGAACCCACGTATTGAGACGCAGGAATCGAACCCGTGAATTTATGCACAGCCATCGCATGCATTAACGCCGTGCTCACGAGGCAATATATACATATATATTAAAGAACTATATATAAGAAAATAAAAATATTTTTTATTATAGTCTCGTGCAAATGAAACCCATTGCATACTGCATTTGCAGTGACCTTTAAGAATGTGCCCGCCGTTAAATCAAGACCGACATAAGACATTAATTTATGCCATCCAGTCACGAATGTTCTGTGGAGGTAAATCTCACAAATCTACCTGACAAAAGCCACTTAAGCCAAGTCTTAGCTCGCCTTAGAACACCTACGTGCTAGAAATGTTTTTATATCTTAAGTAAATTAAGTCTCGAGAAACGTAATGTTTTTAAAAGAATAATGGCTTTTGTGCTTGTCTCGGATCACAAGTACAAGTTAAGGCGCCTACTTGCGTGGGTTGCACTAGTAATACGTTACTTGTGCATCCCACGCAAGCACGCTGCGAATGATTCTCGCGTAGCTTGCGCAAATAGCCCACGTTAGTTATACTTTACTTTTAGTCCACGTTTTTCTTGTCTTCTTTTGTAAACTGCAAACTCATTATATAGTCATTCAATTATCGCTTTCAGACAATATTTGTTTTCTAATAAAGCTAGTTCCTATATCAAGAAATTAGTTTTTGTAGCTAGTGACGGTTAAATTTAGACATATCCTAACTAATATTATAAATGCGAATGTGAGTTTGTTTGCTTGTTGCGCTTTCAAGCCGTAACTACTCGACCGATCATTATAAAGGAGACCGACCACCTTGTATGGGACCCTGGCCTGGGCGTGAACAATTTTATATTGTAATAACAATATTAATTTTCAGTAGCCTAAACTAAGTAGAAAACATTATTCTATGAAGTATCAAGTTCATTAAATAATAAAATAAAACACAAAATAGCAAACACAAAATCACGTCCATACCCACTATACGAGCGAACAAACGCAACGCGAATGATGGAAACAGAATTGATAGATAAGTCAAGTGTTTCTAGAATATGAAAATAAATTACCCAACACACTTTACAATATTGTTATATTTTATCAAATACCATATCATTTTTACATTAATTATTATTGTCGTATTCAAAATATGAATTTATTAAATAATGAAAAAAATATCAACGTATTTTCAGATTTCGTTAATATTTCTAAATGTGATTTTTTTACACAGTTTGATGTTTTTGATTTTTTTCCACTGTTTTTTTACTAGGCAACACTAACAAGCCATGTGGATTGTCCATTTCAGTTACACATTTTAAACCAAATTAAAATATTTTAAAAATCTCTCTTATTATACGTCAATTTCACACGACTGGATAGTAACCAATATTTATTATATATTAAAATAAAACTTTTAATATTTTACTTTGTTTATAAGACCATTGTCCACGTTCAAGCCGAATATGGACGGTCTCCTTTGCATACACGTTGTCAGGGGAACTGAAAAGGACATACACGTTAGACTAAAAACTGTTTTCTTAAGGCAAATCCAGAAGCAGATATATATTTTGACAAACCTAGCGTAATATACAAAAATGTGTTGCTTGTCTTAAATAAAATAGTAAGGTAGGACTCCATATATCAGCAAAGTTATAGGCAATTAAGTTTGGATTGCTATACAGAAAAAAGATCTTATTATAAATATAGTGTATATTAATATTTAATTATCGTTGATGCTTCTTGTGTATTTTAATTTGTATGTTTAGTATAGATATAAGCGATTTGGCTGTAAATACCGTAAGCTTATATTTTATAAATAAATAATTATACTGGGCAATATAAAAAGGGTAGTATTTAACTGATCCTCAATTTTTTGCCTTTGTTCCACCAAAAATACTAATTGCACAGCAAAATATATTCAAAGAAATCAAACTAAGTCGACGGAGCCTCGCTTCGCCTCCTATTTTTGTCTGGGTTTCACAAAGAACCTAACATAACCTAACCCTTCCGAGATGGAATGCAGTGATTTAGGGCGTATAGATGTTCGTTATGATATATTTTAGTGAGCATATTTTGCTGTGCAATTTTTGATGGTCAAAATATTTAATCCACAAAAAAAATATTTCTGCGGCATTAATTTTGTTACTGGTTTTAATAAAAAACTTTATCAGTCATACCGGAAATGTATTTACTTTGTATGGATTGACTCTGGTTCTTGAGATATTCAACATAAAAAACGGTTCCATCAGGACATTAGAGCAATGAAAGAAAGATACCAAGGCCGATGGGACAGCCATATTATGATGGCAGGCTATTGCAAGAGTTTAATAAGGGATTGTCCTGAACATAAACACAATAGAAAAATCTTACAGATAATGATTTTTCTAATATATTTTTTTATGATTTTTTGATAATAGCCTATCTATTAAGTTTTCTTGTCGTTATTATATAACCGCTTCTAAAATATGTATTTAATATGTAATTGTATTTTCATTTTGACCTTCTTTCAGTCATATAGTTATAAAGTCTTATGTCATAAACTAGAGTCAATTTAACAAATCTGATATTTTCTCGTATTCAGCATACTGAACTTACACAAAATTGACTTCAACTTACCATGCCGCAAAATGACTGTTCCCCAGTGTTATCATTATAGGGTACCTGTCATCCTGAAAATAGTACTATGATTAACCGAACCTATATTTAAGCGAGCGAAGCCGCGGGAAACATCTAGTATTCTGAAAACAATATTTTAAAATTTATGGTAGCTAAAGCAACTCAGCAGCGATAGCTCAGTAGGGAGACCAACAGACTGCAATGCAGAGGGTCTCGGGTCCGAACCCACGTCGCGAACTTCTAACTTTCGGAAGTTATATGACTTCGAAATTATGTGCGTATTGATTGACGAATATCGCCTGCTCCGTGCCTCGGAGAGCACGTTAAGCTGTCGGTCCCGGCCGCCATGAACATCTATGGCAGTCGTTATTGGAAAGTCAGTGCCCTATAATATCTTGACGCTGGTCTAGCCTTACGGTATCGTTAGCCTTCGGGTTGCGGAGGTCAGGTGGCAGCTGCTCCGTGTAAAAACTGATATCCAGTCAAATCCGGTCAGACCAGAAAAGCCGACCCCAAGTGACTTGGGTGAGACCCCAAGTGATAAAGGCTAGGGAGAAGAAGTAACTAAAGCAACTCATTACTTGATACAGGAATTCAAGTCAAATAAAAAACAATACATAGAGAGCGGTATATATATATTACATACAGCTACTACACGCTTTATTTTATTTCTTAATAATAAAAGTAAGAAAATTGTCTATATATGTAATTACCAAATCCATAAAAATCTTATTCCATATTACTATAGTGGCAAACAAATTGGATATAATCCGCTGTTTCCGTAAGTGGTTATTGTATGCCTACTTGAACTGGGATATTTATTGGGCTTTGCCGAAACTGTGTAAAACATAAAACCACTATAACTGCCACATAAGATTCTCATTAATACAAGCAATAAAAGTATTTAAAAATAGAGCTAAGAGCATTAGGATATTTGCTCGTAGAGCATTCCAGAACATACGTTGAAATAAAACATAGTTTTAAAAGAAATTGCGCAAGTTCTACTTGTAATGAATGCAAAAACATGTCTTGTCTGTTCGTCGCTTTCACTCAAAAAGAAGTAATGTAACTGCGTTTCTTTTTTAATAGAGATATGAAAAACTCAGTCGGTTTATTGTGTAGTAAATTATTTAAGAAAATACACGGTTATAATTATAATTACTAGATTATACTCGCAACCTCGTGGATCCGTAGACCAATTTATTTTTCTCACAGACCTTATTTTATATTAGACAACGGGTCTTAATCGCGTTGGTAATGTCGTAGTTACGGTCAGAGACACGCCGTGACCACCATCGATGCAAGTCGGTGGCAACGTCGGGAAATAAAAAGGTATTTATTAATTATTTTAAATAGATTCTAACGCAATTAATACTCTTTGTCTTGTATAATATTAAGTATGCAAGCAAATCAAGTAAAGTAAGTTATTAAACATTTCTTTTCACAATTTACTCACAAGATAAAAAGTTAAGGCGTAGGGTATTATTATATATTGTGTATATCATATGCACCTTAACTGCAGTTTTAATAAACGTATTGAAATAAAGCGTAGATTAGATGTTAAGTTGAAACCTTAGCTATTAAATGGTGAAAATCGATAAAAAATTCGTATTGTGGTGATTGCATAATGCTCGAATAAACAAACAAACAGAAAGCAATAACAAGAAAACGAAACATAGGACGAAAAAATAATAACTTTTTGTTGAAATTAAATTACTATTGAAATTAAACACTTTATATAACATTCGCGTAAACATAAGACAATATTATTAAATTACTATTTACGGATTATTTATCGGATACCCGATTTATATAAAATACACCATTTTAGGAGGAACCGCAATGCAATCTCTGAATAGTAGTTTACCTTTCATGTAAAACATAAGCGTCAACGTACGACAATATTTTACAATCTTTTGGATTAAAATACCTTAGTTAATGCATATGCGTTAATTAAAAACCTTTAACATACAGACGTAGCATTTCAGCTTTATTATTATCATCATCTATATCTTAATATTTAATAAAACACATACTTATGACTAGCAGACGCGCGAAGCGGCAGTTGGCTGGTAAGTAAACTTAACCTCAATTTCGAATCTTTAATATGACCTAGAATACGTGCAATTAATTTAGAAATAAGCCTATCATCCTACGTATATTACACTTGTGTATAAGCCTATGAGTCTCAGAGATAAAATCATAAGATATTTTCAAGCATACACTTTCAAGTACTAAAATTCGGAGGTCCAATATTAAGGACGATGAACTCAGCGTTCCAGTTTAAAAAGCGAGGCTTATTTGTTTTTAAATAATATGTGTAGGCGCTTTGCGTTCAGGATGGGATTATACTCATTTATGTGTTTACATATGTACATAGGCATATACCCGCGAAGGGGTATAAAGAGGTCATCAAAAATGTTTTCAGGTCCCATGTAAAAAGAGCTAAGTCTATTGCTGTTAATATATTAAATACTAAAAAACTAAAATCTAAATAATTAGTTTTTGTATCACTATTACTACATATTATAAACCAAAGTTGCCTGCCGCGTCTGTCTGTCTGTCTGTTTGCGATAAACTAAAAAACTACTAAACGAATTTTCATGCGGTTTTCGCCAATAGACAGAGTAATTTATGAGGGAGGTTTATGTGTATAATTTGTTAAGGTTTTGTACTACCCATGCGAAGCCGGGGCGGGTTGCTAGTACAATATAATTTAATCTCTCTTTAATCCTTTCCATTTCCCCAGGTATCGAATATCTGATAGACATTTTTCTCAGATGGAATGACAAACTGACATGATCGGCAAGAGATCAATGACAGTATCTGTGCTGCTATACTATGAAAACTTCTTGATAAACTCGATAACTTACTGTTGGCGCGATCTGGTCCTTAAAGCTCCCAACAGTCGTATTAACTATTAAGATAAGTGTATCTTAGATCTTACAATTCGCTGGCTGCCAGGTAACTTACTAATGTAAAATCATTTTCATCAATTTTCTATTTCCTGCAACTCTCTTCAGTTTTATCCAGCGTATTTTCCCATCACGTTTAAATCTTCCACTAGCTAAATATAAAGACAGTAAATGTCTCAAGAAACTAACCAGCGTAAAGTCAAGCTCGTAGGTTCCTGTTTATTTTGCGGGTAGAACAATATTGTTTCGTGTTCTGTACAGTCGGGTGAATGTAAAGAGTAACAAACCTTTTGCAGTTCGGTTTGTTTCGATTCGTTTTGTTCACGGGTACGTTTTTTAATATGTTGGGGATCCAATTGAATCTCTTCGATGTATAGAAATAGATTGGTTTATTTTTACGACGGATGATATTGGTAGTGCTTTTGTTATGTTTGATCTGTTAATTAGATACAGTAAGTTTTAAATATGGGGTCTAATTGGTTGTTATACATGTCAATTACTGCAGTTTTAAGCTGTATTAAAATTATTTAATTGCTTTTAAATTTAAATTATTTAATTCTTGAGTAATATTGCCGCAAAATTCCTAACTAATATTATAAATCCGAAGTTGAGTTAGTTTATTACGCTTTTACGCGAGATCTCATGATGGTCGGTTGAGTAGTTAGGGCATGATTAACTACCCGACCAATCATTATAAAATCTTGTAAACAAGTTGTCAAGGGTACAAAAAAGAGTTAAGAGGCTACATTTAATCTATAAAATAAGTACCGTAACCGAGAGAAAGCTAGTATAACTATATATACTGTTAGGAATCAGAAGTGAAACAGCTTAAAAATAAGACTCACTTTCACCTTTAAATAATCATTGATTTATCAATCATATCGATGTCGAAGTGAGTCATTGCGCGCCGAGCGCTTCTAAATATAACCCGCTAGCACAGTACATAAATATACAGTATACAATACTGTACCTTTGAACTGTACTCGGCCGTATCTTTGAAATAAATGCCTACAGCCGCGCGGTACGTAAACATGCGATAGGGCTGCACACCAACAGCATTTTACTTAAATCTGCCTACTTTGAGTTTCTATCTATTTTTGTGATTGTAAATATTTTTTATTTAATTTAAACAAATAAAATACTTTGTGAATGGAATAGGAAGTGTTCAATAAAAATGCATGTTGTTTTTTGATTGGTAGATTTAATTTAAAAAAAACATGTTTATGTTAGATTTAAGACTTAATAACAAATTGGTCTTATAAATTTGCGACTGAAAAATATTTGCGCCTCGACTCAGACGTAAGGAATGCTTTATTATTATATTTTAAAGTATAAAAAATCCGCATTCGAATATAAAGCTTAATTAAAAATTGTTTTGGGAAACATGGAATATCTTTTACTTGGTTATAGATACCTGCAGCTACTTTACGATTTATATGTTTAGTTTAAAAAGAAGTTCGCGCGGTTACTGTTTAAAAACAACACACTGTACTTATTCTTATCTATGTTCGCGACTGGTTGCGTGCCGAGCGCATGCCGACGCCGAGGCGCGTAGGTATGACTCGAGTTCCGACCGTTTGTATGAAGATAGGTTACTGTATATTTATGTACTGTGCCGCTAGATCGGACGGTTCGTGGCTTTATTTGTTTACGTCGCATTCCGCAACCAACAATACATTATTTTAAGTTCAATGAATTATAATTTAGTCTCTTAGTTACAAGCACAATAATTCTGGTCAGACGGTTGTCTGCAGAAAGCAGTAAATTTTGCTGAAGCTTGCCTTCTATTGTGTTGGTGAGTAATTATTATACTAGTAATTAGGACAATCAATGGATAGCCTGAGATCCGTATAGCAAATACCTCATAACTTTAGTATAATACACTTTTATAATGTAAATATAGAGTAAAGTGTATCTTCAGCCTCCAGAGGTTATTTAAACGCATTCAATTAATATATTAATGAAATTAATTACGCGAATAATTTATTATCGCTATTCTAACAAAGTAATATATTAAAATAACTGATTACTTTTAATATTATACTGTTGGTTATGAAAGGTGTCGTAAACGAGTGACGATCATCCGATCGAGTGGCTTATAAAAGCGTGCTCGGCGCGCATCGAGTCACTTTGACATCGAGCGGCTAACGGGGTGGACGTGTAGTGTGATCGTTGATGAGTGATATGAATTATTATCTCTAACTATATTTGTGAATGCATCTCTTTAATTAGCGGTTACAATAACCATCTTGAATAATTCAATGATTATTTAAAGGTAAAAGAACATTTGTTTTTTTTTTAAGCTGTTCCTCTACATTTTTCTTGCAGTACCATTATCTCCAAATTGTACGCACACGAAGCTATATTCAAACAAAACATTGTTTTCGCAGCAGACTGTACCAAGACAGGGAAAGAAAGATAACAAATAATATATTTCGCCATTTACAATAAACCGAGTTCAGACATTATCTAAATATAGGAGGATAATATATAATATTATAAAACTTACAGTTGCCGTACCGTATTTATTTGTATGAGAACATGCTATATTTGGTGTACGGCTACGATATTATTGTAAGCGATAAGCGTGTTAGACAAGACAAATACATTTTTTCTTGTTCAAAACACTTCAAGTCCTTAAATGTGTATATCTTATCTGCCTAAATGAAGAAGGAAAGTTAATTAATTTGACAAAAACAATAATAACAGGTTAAATAATAAAAAAATGTACCAAATGAGACCTAGATCAGCATATTACAGTCTATATTAAATGGTCATAAAACAAAAAACTTTTTAGGCTAAAACACTATCATAAAAATAATACGCCTTTTTCTAAGTAATAAACACAAACTATTAAAAAGAACCACCATTATTAAGAATAATGAAAAGGTTACTCTAAATAACTTTTCTTTAAGCCCGCCATTTTATCAAATATTTTGCGTCTTACAACTGTCATCAGCCAACACTCCAACATTCAAAAAGTCCAAAATAAGATTCCGTTCTAAAACCAGGATATAAAATTAAATATCCGGAAAGAATCAAGGCGTTATCTGTAATAGAAATCTCTGGATTTATCGGCTTGTGGCTGTGGGTTTGTACTGGCTTTGGAATGAAATATAGGCTGTACAGCGGTGGCCGTTGCCTTTACTTCGTTTTTTTCCATAGACAACACTACGCGGTGTATTGGCGCGCTTTTCGAAGCGCTTTTTGCTGTTTATTTTTTATAAAAGCTGTATGTGTTTTGTTTTGGTTATCCATTTTTGGATTTCGTTGATGGAATACGGGTTAAAATATAGATTGGTTTTACGTTTAACGTTTGTGATAAAAAGATTAACTACTAATCCAATGATTGGGGTTAAAGTAAACGCCGATTTTATGTACTCCATAATTTTGATGGTTTTTGTTGGAATTCGAAAAAACGATTAGGTGTTTTGTGGAAGGTCTTATAGGTGGCTTTATAATATGGGACTTTGCAGTAATTATAAAGAAGCATACGACAACCCTACTAATATCATAATTATGACAGCAAATGCAGATATTTGTTACTTAATCACGCGTCAACCGATTGGTTAAATGATTTTTGTATGACAGTTGGTACACAGACCATATCTTGGATTCGTACATAATTATTCTATCCCAGTGTGTTCTTTTGGTTTCTAATTCTAGTAAAAAAGCCAGGGCCAGTATTTGTTTATAAATGTAGAAACACTCAAGATTCTATGCAACGCGAAATATACTAAAGGTTTAATATATTCTGCCAAGACTGTACTTACACAAATTCTTAAGTCTTATTTAGTATAGTACTTATTATTACCGCAGCTTGCAGATAATTATTAAGATACAAAATTACAAACTACACGTCAATTTTAAAAAGAGAAGATTTTTGCTGCTTTTGACAGAGGTCGTATCGTCATTAGCAATCGTCGAGTGTTGTGGAGAGAAGGAGAGGTGTTCTATATCCACATTTCGCCAACTATGGTTTTGGGTCCTATTTGTTAAGTGGCTAGCCTGTGCCTGCCTATTGCCCGGGCACAGGCTTTGTTCTGCCGCTGAAAATTTCTGGATAGACAACCCTGTAGCACTTTGCTCCTACTGGGAACCAAACTAGGGATCTTATGCACAGCAGTCGCCTTTACATGTTGCGTAACATCAGTATTTAGATTGAAAATGTTTTAAAAACACGTACCAACATTGTTCGCCTTTGCAATGTTTTATTTTTGTACTAAATATAATTATTTATTTTAAAACTTTATGCACATAATAGTACAATGGCGGACTTAATGCCAAGGGCATTATCTACCAGTCGATCTCAGGATGATGCAGAGATAAAAAGAAGTAGGTGCATACAGTAACGAGAAACATACATGTAAAAATACTAAAGAATATCACAATAGTAATTATATATTACACTAGCTGATCCACGCAGCTTCGTCTGCTTCACATAAGAGAATTTGCCCCGTTTTTGCAACGTTTTTCATTAATGCTCTGCTCCTATTGGTTGTACCGTGATGTTATATAACCTATAGCCTTCCTCGATAAATGGGCTATCCAACACTGAAAGAATTTTTCAATTCGGACCAGTAGTTCCTGAGATTAGCGCGTTCAAGCAAAAAAACAAACAAACTCTTCAGCTTTATAATATTAGTATAGATAATATATACTAATATTATTATATTATTATTATCAATAAACATATTATATAATATAAATAAAATACATACAAATATATATATGTATCTATATATATAAAGATACATGCATACCTACATACATACGTATTATATTACTAATGAGATGAATCCAATAAACTGTCGAGGAGAAGAGCACGCACTTTTACCTTGACAGTGTAACGGTTTGTGGCCATCCTGACTTAGTGAGGGAGCGCAATCCATAGTATAACGAACTGGACGAGGAAGGAAGAATACAGGAAACCAGATTTATGGGAGGGACAAAGTAAGAGGAGGTTATTAGTAGAACGAAGATTTCTATCATGATTGGAACACATGTATTGGAAAAGGCAGGTTAAATAAGTGCGGGCAATTGGTGAGGTTGGAATAGAAAATAATGTCGTAAGGGCACGCAAACTACGGCGTTGACGAATGGGTAACCATTTTAAAGTGGATATATGATATAAAATATGGTCATATTTATTAAGTAGATTTGCATTCAGGTTATAGTAAAACACATCACCATAGTCAAAGATCAAAGTCTGCACAAGCATTATTTTTGTCTTAGATGGGAGATAATAAATAAATTGAACAAGATCGAAAAAGGTAACAATAGCTGCTAACGTTGATGCGTGAAAAATTTACTTAGCCATTTGATATGAATACCTTTTCTTACCGTTGAGGTTAATTTACCCAACATAAGAGAAGTGAGGTCATCGACCTTTGTATTTTTCAAGTAAAAACGCCGTCAGTGTGCGATTAAGTTTCATACCAATGCCGTAGGGGCGTCGCTGTATATATACGATATGAATACAATAAAAACCTTTTTTCCTTTTTCATTCTGGAGGTAAGTTGCTGGTTTAACAAAGGATCTACAAAGGAAAAAAAATCTAAACATCTCTTAAGCCCACCTAACTATGAGGAAGGCCGTCAAGGGGGAAATAATAATTCCAATTTTATTGGGAATGTCCTTCAACAAGATTTTTCCATACGATGAAAGCAATTTATGTGATAACGTTCGGGGAAATTGCTTTCTGCCCTTTCTTTGCGTCTATTGAATTTATTGCTCGATTCAGTCTGAATGATATTTATGGTACAACTACAGTTGGCTACGGTAATTTATTATATCCTATCAAAAACTCTATCGGAGACCTATCGGAACGCGCACATTTGTTGCTGAATGTATGCCTTATTTTTCGCCATATATAACTATAGTGGATAATATGAATATAGTTTATAAAATTGATAGGTTTTTCAAAATCATAAATCTTTATGCACATAAAAACCATTGAATACTTTTTGGACGTGTAACTTTAAAATATTGTTATAATAAAATAAAAAGAAATACATTTTTTTCATTGTAAATATGGCATTTCGAGGAGAAGAGCTGTCATGAGAAGAAGCTGGCAAGAAACTCATGGCCGTTCATTTTAATCACCACTCATTATTCAGAATATTTCATTTCATAGTATGTTGAGAAATAGCCATAATATGGGTAGGCAAGTTCAATGCCAAGCACTTTTATCTTCTTTATTGATGTTTAATTTCTGTCTTAGATTTATTAAAGCTTAGGTTGTGTTTTTGGTTTTCAAAATCACAGTCAAAAATCATTTGGATCACAAAGTAACACTTATGGATAATAGATTGGATAGTGAGTTTACTAAGTTATTAAAGCTACTTTTAAGTTAGTTGCTAGGTTCAAGCAACGGGTAGAGCCTATGAGAAGATACCTGCAAGAAAGTCGCATCTACTCTTTTGAATCGCCACTTAAATGTAATTTTAATACTTAACAACTTATATTAACAAGGTGTTACAGCCATTATAAATTAATATAATATTTCTAAAATACGTCATTGATATGCTATCAATGACGTGTCAATATTAAACTCATGTCTAGTGATTTGATTGGTTGTTGCTAATTTAAGATCTATCCACACATATCAGGGCCGTGCCTCGGACGTGACAGGGCCGTGGCTGTGCTAGTACAATGAAGCTCCGTCGCCGTGCCGGCCTGGGCACGGACGTTTATATGAACTCGTTCAGAGTTCATATAAAATGTACACACCGATATTTTTTTGCACTTGTGACGGGGCATGGTCCGTCCACGTCCCGGGCACGACCTTGATATGTGTGTATAGATCTTTAATTTCTTGATCATAGCAGTTGACATGAGGGTGACCGTGTGTTAAAAAAATGTTGTATTTAATTGCCTTTCAGGAGCCTGGCATGCTGGTACGGTAGATCAATACAACATTTAGGGTAAGTGTTAAGAAAACGAAAAACAAAAAAAGGGATTTTAGTAAGAATATTTATGAAGAATAAATTTATCCTAGATTTAATTAACGAGTAACAGCATTGTGGGCTGTGCATTATTACTAGTCTAGTTAATCCCTCCAACGAAGCTAAGTGCTTCTGCTAGAAGTGGTTCTTAAATAATACTATTACGTAAGATGTTTAAATATCAAAGAAAACGTTATAGAAAATAAGATTAGTTTACTAAATCAGCTCTTAACAAAAACAAAATTTTTCTGGCGTATTTTTTATCTATAAATACATAGACTCATAGCTTCGGGAGTAGGCAATGGTTCATTATACTCGCTTCACCAAGTATGAATTTGAAATTAAACACTTTATACGGATTTTGCCGCGTTTTATTTTACTTTAAAACACTTTTATTATATAATTTTGAAACTCTAACACTACTATTATTTAACTTTACTACTATTTAGACTATTTAATTTAATTAAAACTATTTATATTTAAGTTTACAGTTTGCCCCGACGTTCCGGTTGCTTTACAGCAGCCATGTTCACGGGGAGTTCAGTCTCCCTCGACAAAATCCGTGTAATGTGTTTAATTCCAATGTATAACATTCGCGTAAACATAAGACAATATTATATGACTTTGATCTTACGTAATAGAGTGTGACGCTATTGCCGCCTACTACTACTGAATTTTTTTAACATATTATATCAGTTTACCCATCTGGTAAGCGAACCCGAGACATTGTGCACAGCACTCAGACGTCGTATTCACTACCTTTGCGCCACCAAGGCACTCACACATACAAATACTATAAATGCGAAAGTAGATGGGTTATACGCTCATTTTCGTACATAATATTCTTGCCTATCACGATGACGTCATAAGTATCATGCATATATCTCTCTTACTGACCCACTTTTTTAACCATCACTCTCTCTCTATCTGCCTTTTTTATTTCCTATACACTTTTCGAAGCAGTAGCATTTCATTATCCCTGAACTCATATCTACGTCTTAAAATATATTTATGCAACGCACCTAAGCATGCACGCCTATACTCGTATGGTCAAAGTAAAGCATAAGAGCATTTTTTCTACCATAGACAAAGAAAACTGACTTATAAAAGTGAAACTTGCATCTTCTAATAACACATAAATAACACACAGCCTCCAACATTGTTATACTTAGAAATATTTGTTATGTTATACATTTTCTTTCCCAGTATTAAGTAGTGGCTAAGTAGTCCGTCTGGAAATAATAGTCGTAGCGTTTTAGTCTAGGTCGTAAACTCGAGTGCGTTGAGGGTTATTATGATGCCGCTATATGACTATATGAGTAAGTTATTCGTAATTTTGATAACTTTCTGTAATGGTCTAACCCTAAAATACGAATGCCTTCTTGACGTAATAGGTACGTAATATTATATGAGATATAGGTGCTAAATATATTAAGTGTTGTGAGTTGTTAACTTATAAGGTGTAATGGTTGATAAAATATTCAATATTATAACTTGGTAATTAAAACGCATTGAGATAATATATTATGAACTACGTACTAGAGGTGACCTTCAGTAATAATTTCTTACGTTAACGCGAATGGTATACATTGAGACCATGATCATGGATAGAGTTTAGTCTCCAAAAGCAACCGAAAGTCGGGGAAAATAAAACCTAAATCATAGTTTAATCATTAAACTTAAATAATAATAATATTCTATCACATACACACAACACCATCTAGCCCAAACTAAGCAGAGCTTGTACTATGGGTACTAGACAATGGATAAACATACAACATAATATACACTTTTTTTTTGTAAATACATACATATTATACATAGAAACACCCAGACCAAGACAAACATCCATGTTCATGCACAAAAATGCTTGACTTGTGCGGGAATCGAACCCGCGACCTCAGGCGTCGCAGTCGGTTACACTAACCACTAAGCCATCCAGGCGGACAAATAGACGTAAAGTTTAAAGTATTAATAGATACAAAATTATGTAATAATAGTGCTTTTTAAAATAAACAACGCGATATAAGCCGTATAAAGCGATTTTAATCACAAGTTTTTTTTTGTAACATTGCTTAGAGTGCATGCTCTAACTTAGTAAGTTATTGCAACGACACGAATGAGTGCATAATTTTAATATATAAAATATGCCATTACGTTTATGCTTAATTAATATTGCATTCAAACGTATTTTCCAGTAATTGCCTGGCTAAGATTGAGTTATTTATAAAGCTTGCACTCTAACTTGTGTTACAATAAAATATTAACTCAAGTTGTCTCTGTTAGTACGTAGTACTTTATAACTCGATATTAAAACGGTAATAAGACAGGGTATCAAATAAGCACACAGTCCGATTACCGAGAGTCCGACAGCCTCATAAGTCGATTAACACTCCTGAGATTTTGAAGTGGTCTATTATTCACAATAGTGGTAATTTATCATCTTTTACAGCATCAACAGTTAAAGGATAGTTATTTTAGTCACAATTTATTACTATTCGAGAATAATAAGTAGATTTTAATTCATAAAATACTGTTACAAAATTGTGTAATGTTCAGCGACTTATGTAGTTGACCGTACCTGCTGAACGCATAGTTCCGTAACTGTACAATGAATGACACATAGCACTGCATTGATGCAAAAAATAGAGACAAATTTCAGTCCCTATCGTAGGACCACTATTAGCTCAGGTAGCATAAGGACGCACAATATAGACGCTTTGTACGCCAAGAGCATCACACGCGCTTTGCCGTCCATTTGTATTTTTTTGTACATTGTAGTACGTAAGTATGTCCGCAAACACAAGTGCACTTTCTGTTCCCTAACTCTCGTGATTTGGTATGACGGCAATCCGACACAACCGGAGAGAGATCAGGCGCAGGACCGGCGGTTTTACATGCCTTCTGAAGCACGGGATTGACTATCACAATTTCTTAACTCCGGGCTGCTATTGAGATTCCTTAGCAGAAAATACGAATTACTTTTTCCCTACAGAAAATCTGGGTATCATTTTACTCGACCTATGGATTAAATCCATAATTTCATGACTATAAATTACTGTTGCGACAGTTTTCAATGGTGCTTGTAGTCCAAAAAAACATTAAATTAAAAGCTTTATTGAAAAAGCCACAGTGAGTAAGTGAAGTCATTGAATATATATTATCAAGGATGAGCCTTAGTTATTTTCCTCCCATAATACCATATTACCTTATTTTCCTGTTAGCAAAATCCTCAATTATCACTCGGATCAGGAAAATAGGTACCTATCCAATAAATATAATTGATTGGTAATATTGACTTGCAACGTGGCTGGTATTACGAATATTTCTTCAGAACTAACAAATGACGTTTATTCATCTACTATTGGTATTATATTTAGTTTGTACTAGTTTTTTCTCGTGGTTTCACCCGCAAAAGTCCCGTTCCCATGGGAATATCGGGATAAAAGGCGTATGTGTGAATGAATCTTCAGCTATCTACATACCAAGTTTCATCGCAATCGGTCCAGTAGTTTTTGCGTGAAAGAGTAACAAACATCCATACATCCTTGCAAACTTTCGCGTTTATAATATTAATAATAAGGATTGTAGCACGAATCGTGTAATGGTTTTAGTGGTCGTCTTGTAACTGCCGATGCGCTAAGTGGGTTCGATCACCATACAAGACAAACATTTGTGAGGTCCATAAATATTTGTCCCGAATCTCGGTATTCTTTGTCTCCGTTTGAATGTTTGTGGAGTCCCCTGCGACACAGGAATTGTTCCTAGTGCGGGAATTGTCTTTTAAAGAAAGAAAAGAAAAAATAATTAAACTACTATATACGGATTTTATCGCGTTGTTTATTTAACACTCCTTTACATAATTTAGAAACTATTAGTCTCCTCAGCAACCGTAACGTCGAGGAAAGTGTAAACTTAAATACAAATAGTTTTAATAGTTTTAATAATTTAATTAGCTTGAAATTAGAAAATTTTATCAGTAGTATAGTAGTGTAATAGTTTCTAAATTATGTAATAGAGTGTTAAATAAACAACGCGATAAAATCCGTATACCTATAGTAGTTTAATTTTCAATGAATAACATTCGCGTAAACAGAAGACAATATTAAGAAAAATAAATGATATAGTTATTTATACGACTTGTTGGCTAGCTAATAAGCATACAACAAATTGTGGCAAGCGATATTCGCAGTCTATCAATGCTAGCAACACCAAAAGCAAGCCAGCAAGACACAGACGTGTTGTTAACCCTTTAAATCACACGTCAGTTATATGTGCATTCGTGCGTGCATGCGTGCTTAAGTGAGTGCCTGCGTGCGCGTGTGTATCTGTGTGTGGCTAGTTAGCGTGCCGAAGAAATATGTAAACTGTAAAATCATTATCTTCTCGACGCAGTCACTAAAACAAACAAGCTTCGATAAATGAAAACTAAATTATACAAGTAAAATTATAGCGTTCAACGTATCAAACACACATGAAACTTATTATGGCTGCTATATATCGACGCCATTGATAATTATAATTATATTGAATAATATTCAAAAATAACTGCAAACAAAACAATGCTTATATCTAAAATGTGTTTCAAATATTACCTCACGCCGTTCGCCCCGAGCTTCACATACGGCTGTGCAAATGAGCTTCACGAAAGAAGCGGCAGATGGCGTTCACGTCTCATTTCTCACCGATGCAGCGATGTTCCGCATCATTCACCGGTGCACCGTTTTGTGGTTCATCTTAGAAGGTGACGTAGTACAAGTTATAGGTATATTTATCAACATCTATACTTATATAAGGCTAGCAATTTGAAATGTGCTGTTGGAGAAGTATGGAAATGGTAAACTAGACTTAAAGAAAATTGTTACGTATAGTTAATGAGGAACGACAGTTATTGAGAACAATATATAATTGGAGAGGAACGTAAATTGGCCACTTGATATGAGAAAAAGAAATTAATTTTTTTTTTTTTAATTTAATGATGGTGAGGAACGGGAAGATGGACGTCCCTTTGTCCAACAGGTGAAGGAATAAGTGGGCGGCGGGCCGTATCAAGAGATTATAAGGAAATGAGAAGACACACATATTATGTATGTTTCGATTACTCCAACGACAAAAGCTACGCTCTTAAATAAAAGCAGAAGAAGAATACTAATATATATAATGAGAAAGGATTTAGGCTATTTCACATCAAGCCATGAGCCACGGGAGCGACGCAGTAATCATGAACGTGAAGACCAGAAAGAGCTAATAATAGTAATAATTTGATATATAGTTAGTTTTTTTTTTTTTTTTTTTTTTTTTAGTACAGAATGTGCTTACGGCCGTTTATGATTTTAATTATACTGGGTGATTATGAGTTAAGATCATTATATACATGCATTCCGATATCAGTTTAAGCAAACTTTATTATAATAATTCAGTCCTGTATTAAACTTTACCACTGCTGGGCACGGGTCTCTTCTCAATGTGAGAAGGGCTAGGCCTCCACAATGCTGGTCCAGTGCGGGTTGCCAGAATTCACATATCATAGAGAACATTATGTAGAACTCTCAGACATGTAGGTTTCCTCACGATCTTTTCCTTCACCATTAAAGTGAGCGATAATTAACTATTTAATACGCACAAAACTTTGAAAAGTCAGAGATGCGTGCCCTGGGATCAAACTCGAGAACTCGGCGTAGCAGTCCAACGCTCTCCCATTAGGCTATCGCTGCTTTTTATTTTATTAAACAAACAAAAAATGTAATTGTAATTGTTTTGTCTTTTAATTTTTTTAACGTAGTGGAATGCTTTGACTTATTCCTCTCCGCGGGGTGACGGAGAGGTTATGTCGGACTCACCGAGGAAAGATGGTGAGCGACATCCCGGTATAACCGCAATCGGCGGAGCCGCGCGAATCGCTTTCACAATCGCGACCCCGCCGAGGTTTCGGCCCGTCGCGCCGTATGAAATATACATATATATATATTCAGGTGATTTTATAAGATTTTGATTGCTTTGTTTTATTTTTAATGTAATGTATGTAATTATTACACCAAAAAAATAAAACCGGATTTGTTTGGTGATACCTATAATATATGGCGGTTGCTGATCGCCTGTTGTAATTGTTCACATACTGTATAGATCCTACGAGAATACCAGCGTTGCAATTTAAACTGCAAAAGTAGCTGACGCAGGTTCCTAATTTAGTCTCCATACTGTATATCTTTATATTTTATTGTAGAGATACACATAAAATGTTTTCTTTCTTTCTTTCATATTATACAGCTTAAACCAAATGAGATCCTTCTGTATCATCAGTATATTGAGGTTATAAAAATATCATCGATCAATCATGTGATATTTATGTATTGCCAATATACGACTTCTTATTCCGCATATTATTACGAAAAAAGCTCACAAGGTCATTATTTTATCTGTGTAAATAAAACTATTATTACGCCTGACGTGGTACAGAGACTAGTCTTGAGAATTGCCGATGAGCCCAAACTCACAGTCGGTATTAAGCCACTAAGTCTCAGAAGAGACTTTGCCTCCCCTGTGTGTTCTACCACTTGTATAATGGATTGTGTTCAGAGGAGTTGTTTGAGATGATGCCCTCAGCTACTTTTTATCATCGCACCACTCACCATCAGCAGGGATTTCATTCTCACATCCTACAACCTAATTGGTGCCGCACCAAGCGGTTCCAAACGATGACTACAGTATGGAGTTCTTAAAAAAGGGTGTTATAAGGTTTTTATAGGGCCGGCAACGCGCGAATGATGTTTGTGGTGTTGCAGGCGTCCATAGGCTGCGGTGACCACTTACCATCAGGTGGTGGTATGCTTGTTTGCCACATTAGATGTATAAGAAAAAAAAACAATAACGTATTCTACGAAAATTTTAGCTTCTGTGCTCCCAATCATTGGTATCATTGGTAGCTACAAAGAATATCTTCTAATAGAAAAACCCATACTTTATATAATACTAGATAACGAGCCTTACTCGCGATTAAGTATTTAACGGTGAAAATACCTTTTGACTGCCCTACGTTTCGACGGATTTGCATAACCCTGTAAAGCTTGATCTACTTAGGAATCGAAACTGGAACCAATCGACCGTAACAACACATTAAATATGTGTGGTGGCTTTAAATAGGTGCCCAATCAATAAGTCAAATATCAAAGACAATTAAATGTTATTCTACTCTGTAGCTCAGTATTTAATTATTACACAAACGATTCTAACCGCTACTGCATCTTTGTATCTCATACCTTATTACTCTCAGCGGCATTGCCGGCATTAAAAGTATTCTATGCATTCATACAAGTTATTCCGCTCTATCTGTGCACCAAAGTACGTCAAAATTCGTTCAACAGTTGAAGCGTGAATGAGTAACAAACATCCAAACATATACCCAAACTTTCTCATTTATAATATTATTATAGTTAGATATAATACAAAGCTATCTATTTCCGACATTATGTACAATATGGGAACACACTCCACCCTGCGTAGAATTATCAACAACACGAGTGTTCTATACAGACATATATACATGTACGTATCATGTGGTTTTCTTTGTGTTTGACGCAATACGAATCTATTTCGGTATGTTGTCGGCGGTATTGCATATTCGGTCATGTGTACAATAGCTTTTTGGCTTTTCCTTCTGTGTTCGTGATTGGGAATAGCGTTTATTCCTGAAGCATTTGTGTGTGTATTGGATGTTCTTTGGAAATTAATTGACGCAGTCTTCTGCGACAAATTAACAGACTAGAAATATCGATTTCCGGAGTCCATACCAGAAATTATAATTATTTTTTTGAAATTAAACTTTTGGTAGGTTTTCGGTCACGGGGAGACCATGGCTGCTGAAAAGCAACCGAAACGTCGGGGAGAGTGTAAACCTAAATATAAATAGTTTTAATAGTTTAAATAATTTTATTAGTTTATAAATTAGTAAAATTCAATAGTAGTAGTAGTGTAATAGTTTCAAAATTATGTAATGCAGTGTTAAATAAACAACGCGATAAAATTCGTATATAGTTGTTTAATTTTAATGAATAACATTCGCGTCAACAGAAGACAATATTAAGAAATGAATTTGTTTGGCTGTGACGCTGACTTTCATATTAGTCTAAAAGTCAATTAGTCTAGCTAAAATACTCTATTCAAAATGTTTACGTATATAAGTACATAGTCTTTCGCCTATACAAGCAAACTCTCGCCTACTATTCATTAAGGTATACACCTGATAGAGTAGCTAGATGTGTATAACATCGATATTACAACAGGTATGATTTTCGGTACTTAGTATAAGACATGCATATTAAACAGTTAATTATCGCTCACGTTATATTTAAAGATAAGCCGGCGACTGTCTTTTTATATTGGCAAGATGTACGGTTTCTAAAGGATCTAGAAAACACGCGAGCAATGCTCTAGGTAAAAGCTGGTGTAATATAAATCCAAACTATATCAAAGAAGTACACTTAAATTAGTCGTTATGCCACTGTGTCAGATGACTTCCCGTCACTAGATGTCACTACAAGTCCTTTATTTCATTTTTACCCGACTACGGCGAAGCCAAAAGGATAGGCAATGATTTCGGCAGTCTGTGTATGTATGTTTGTATGTTCCACCGTAGCGCCTTTTAATGAATGAGGTGTCAATAGATTCGTAATAATGCCCCGGGTGACATAAGCAATATAAATTTTATCAAAATTTTATATGAAGGAATTTAAACCTCAGATTCTAACCTCGAAAAAAAGTGTAAAACCTATAACCCGACTACGTAAAAAAGGGGTCTAAAATGGACGAAACAAGAAAATAATTCAGATAGAAATCCAGAAATGCATAGATACAAAAATGGTCAAGATAGAGCCGTGGTCGCATCTACTGTATACCTACGATGATTATGTGGGTGCCAGGAACAGCTCCATTGAGCAATGCTGTGGGTAAAAGCTGGTGTAGTATAAATCCAAACTACATCACAAAAAGTACACTTAAATTAATCGTTATACCACTATTTCAGTTGATTTCTCGTCACTAGATGTCGCTACAAGTCCTTTATTTCATTTTCAATAAAGCGCACACTGAAGACGGGCTGCGGCCATATTTTTCTTTCATTCCGCTATTTTACTAGAGTATATTTTCATCCATGGTTTGTGGACAACACAGGTGTCGCCTGTCACCGTGCTATCATAAATAACTCGGTAGAGAATTTTTCATCTAGCAAGCCGTTGTTTTGAAAATAAACTTACTGTTGTCGTGCTATAAAGGGGAAAGGAAGTTTGTCGATATTTTGAGAGAACTTATTAACACGGTATAACATTTACAGCGTGTAACAGTAAAATGTGGTCACGTTTTAAGGTTGTATATTGTTTTCTATGACTAGGTATTACATATTATACAATTTTGAGTCTCACACTCTCAACATGTTTAAGAAACTCATATGGAATAATAACATAAGACTAGAACACGGGCTTCAAAATTATTATAATATGTAATGGCTCTCGAAGGTGCTCATACGAAGTTCAAATCTTTAGCAAATTCTTAAGTAAATATGTAAAACATTCATATTTTTCGTGTATTTGCACTTGTTGACCGAGCTCGCGAGTAACTCTATCCACAGCAGTCATTCATTACTACTGCGTTGCTCAGCTACTCAAAGATAATAAGAATAGAAGATATTGAATTCACAAATATGGGTACAAGTGTTGGCTTCATGACCAACGAGAGTAAAGACAGCGTGATATACAAAATGATAACTTGAGACTCGAATCAATGATCTCATAATCAACGGTAAACATAAGTCACTGCACGGATGCCGTAGTGGTCTCAATAATCGTTTCGCCATTGCCAATGCGCCGAATGTTGTGTTTGATTCAAACACGAGACAAGAAATTGTAAGATCCAACAGTAGTTATTTCGAGTCTAGATGTTTTATGGCCGTTTTATTTAGGTTTTAATTTATTCTATTTATAAATTAATTCCTAAAGCGGCAGTTGTCCTTCTAAAGAACAGAAATTAAAAAAACAATACTTATACTACCGAACCAACCAAGCAGTAACACTAATAACACTGATCGTAAATCCCATGAGAGGTTGTGTATGTTTGTATATTTCAGTAAATCTATCTAAAGGTTGTCAATCGATGGGAAACATGGGTTATGGGATCTCCCTTGGGAGTTACCTTTGTAGTACTTTCTTGATTTTATGTTCCATGTATCTCTAATGTATAGTTCTGTATAAAAAGGATCGTTGTTGTTTTCTGTTAAAGTAGGGGTCATGATTGCCAAGTGAGTATTTGTCTGTGGCCGATTGCGGTGTCCAGGGTTATTTTCCAATGTCGGGGAAATGATTAATGCACTGGATGTATGCTTGCTGGGCTTAGATCTTAAGTTGAAACTCAAACTATCTACTATGCATCCCGCACTAATTTAATCAAGTGGTTTATGCATTGAGTTTGAAGAAGCAAACAAACAATAAGAAAAATAAAAGTTCGCCGGGTTCAGAAAATCTTAGATTAATCTAGATTAATATTTTTTTATATATGTTTAATGTAGAGAAACAGCTTCATTAGGATTTTATGGTAGTGCTAGCTAGCTCTTGCGAGCAGTATTGATTTCTGTATAAATGGTACCCCATGTCCTTTTCTGTATCCTTGACAACGTGTATGCGAAATTTCATGATGATCGGACGAGTAGTTAAGGCGTGAAATCGTAACAAATAAACAAAAAAACTCACATACCCATTTGTATTGTAAATGCGAATCAACAATTTATTTATTTATTATATGGATTGCTTACAGTAAATACATTCATACATGTTGTATAACATATAATAATAATGTCCTCCAGACCGAATTTCGGCTACGGCAGCCAGTTTTCGTTAAGACCGAAATTCGGTCTGCGCAGGAGATATTATAGTGCACAAGTGTGTGCGCAAACACAATTGCACTCCCTGTTCCCTAACTCTCATGATCCGATGGGACAGTAATCCAACACGACCGGAGAGAGATCACGCGCAGGACTAACGGCTTTACGTGCTCTCCGAGGCACGGGGGTGTCTAACACCGCCAACTTCCTAACTCCGGGCTGCTATTGAGATTTCTTAACAGAAAAATCCAATAACTTTTTGTTGGCCCTACCCGGGATTCGAAACCGAAACCTCATGCACAGCAGTCACATTCACTACCACCGCGCCATGGAGGCACCGAGGTCTTAAATAAATGTACAACCAATTAATAAGCAAACACAGTGTGCACACATATACATTTTTTAAAATGCTATTTTTCGTTTTAGCTGAGATAGATGACTTTGAAGGCTTACATAGGATTGAGATACAAGTTGAACACTCAGCAGACCTTAGTGTCTAATCAGACGTAGGTAAGGTCAGATACGATCAGTCTCCATAGCCTATATATTTCCTAAATAAGAAACATTCAAATAAACTCCAACGAATATTATTTTAAATCCTGTACCAACACTTTAAGCTTCGTGCAAAGATTTTATACGAGTGTATTCACTAGGATTTTCTAGCGAAAAATGTTAAACTCAAGGTAGCTCCAAGGATTGAGGACATAAATATATACAAAGCGGTGAAACGATTTGTGGAAAAGGTCGAGTATTATATAAGAGAGCTTTGTGCGGAGGTCTAGAAGACTGTTAACCTAAATTTGGGCGGTGTGCTGAAAGTGAACTTAGGGGCTTCACTATATTGGAAAGCTGATGTATTAAAGTCAACTTCTTTAGCTGCTAACACCAGGCTAAGCTTTTCAAGAAGCTTGTGGGTAAAGCATCGTTAATAGGCGTTGATTAAGTTATCAGCTTAACTTCTTTGGGATATTTATACATGGTCGGACGGTCGTCTAGTGGTCAAGATTTCAACGCCTTTTAACGCTTTGATTTCCTTCTCCATATAAACATTTTGACTGCACGAATGGCGCAGTGATTTAAGTGGTTGCCTTGGTATGCTACTACGCTGAGTGTTGTGGGTTCGAATCCCACACAGAATGAAATTTTGTGTGATACAGAAATGGTTGTTCTGAGTTTGGATGTTCTTCGTGTTCTTTGTTTGAATGTTAGTAAAGCCCTCCGTGGCATAGAAAAGAAGAAACAAAAATACCTATGTTAAATCTAGTACTCCTCCGTACTTAGAAAAGGTATATAGTTTTGGATTTGTCTTAGTCTCGTATAAGTAATGGGTTAAGTGGTTACCTCGACACTGTCATTGCGCCGAGTGTTATAGGTTCGATTCCCACACAGAACAAACATCATCGTGTCCAAGTTGTGTTTACACGTATTTAAGGCAATAAAGATTTTTGACTTTGACTTTAAACTTTGATCTGTGAAATCTACGAATGGTTGTTCCGAGTCTAGTCGTTCTTTGTGGCCGATGGTTGAAGTCAACCGCGACGCAGGACTTATGTAGGCATGATTCCTGTGAAGCAGGAGTCGAGAGTATGTTTTTAAAAAGGTAACCAAAAAAATATATATACGTCGCGTACGGCATATCAATATAGTTGTCAATAAAACGAATCTGCTACAGGGTTATCGTCGCAAGCACCTTTTCCTGTTACCGGTTAACCTACTTTTCAGAACATCCCCTTTTTAAACAAATGTAAGTGGTTGCCGCCATTATACTACACCATCAGAGTCTGAAATCCATAAATTCTGATTAGTTCTATTCTGATTATAATTTATTATTTTACGCTTGAGTGTGTTCAGCGGTATATTATGATAAAACGGCTGCTGCACTTCAAAGGAATGTTTGTAGCCTTTAAGAAGAATGCATTTTGTTATAATTTTTTGCATCTTTATATATTATGAAGGTACGAGGTATATTTTAATACTAAGTTGACTTCTCAAACTAGGCGAAGTCATCTCTAATCTAAGATTATAAGAGTGCCCTATCAACAGTAATGTCCAAAAGCTGTGTAGTAAATCTACATGACGTGATACCCACTTGTACACACAAAGAATAACGCTTATATCCTAGAATGGGTGGATATGGTCGTGCGTTACTCTCACATCTGAAAGAAAGAAAGAATATTGTCTTCTGTTTACGCGAATGTTATTCATTGAAATGAAACTACTATATACGGATTTTATCACGTTGTTAATTTAACACTGTATTACATAATTTTGAAACTGTTACAATACTACTATTATTGAATTTTACTAATTTATACAACAGGGGACCAACCACTACCTGTGATTTGACAAACCACAGATTCTCGCTAAAGAACACCGATTCCTACCAAGGATGCTTCGCCAGGCTATTGAAATCAAAAAACATCCTAATTTCAATAGAGACGATGGTTGGAATGTACCTCCAGCTTGGGATCCAACAAAATGGGTGTGGTTAGTAGCCAACCTGTTGTCAAGAGTTGTTCAAGCCGCTCCGTAGGCCTCTGACATGGTTTAACGACTGTTGTCAATTTGGCAACAACCGGGACCGACTTTTAACGTGCCCTCCGAAGCACGGAGACGCTTAGATGAAATACCACTAAGCGGTCACCCATCTATAGACTGACCGCACCCAACGTTGCTTAACCTCGCTAATCGTTTACCGATAAGTGAGTGCAGCTGGCTATGAGCGCCCAATTGGGATCCAGTAATTCAAATAGTCAAACCCAAGAAGAAGCAAACCACAGCTTGACTTCATGATACTTTGAGCTCATTCTGCGTAAATAGAAACACCAATGATTAAATTATGGTCGGCTACTTTGAAATAACTACACTGGAACATTTAGACAACTACCATTTTAATCTCCCTGTGACCATGGCTGCTGAAAAGCAACCGAAACGTCGGGGAAAGTGTAAACCTAAATATAAATAGTTTTAATAATTTTATTAACTTATAAATTAGTAAAATTCAATAATAGTAGTAGTGTAACAGTTTCAAAATTATGTAATACAGTGTTAAATAAACAAAGCGATAAAATACATATATAGTAGTTTAATTTCAAAGAAAGAAAGAAAGCAATAAAAATATTTTTATATGTATCTCCTTTACACAATACAATAAAATATAAATATATACAGAGTAGTATATAGTATAGAGACGAAATGAGGTATCGGCGTCAGCTATTGTTGTAGTTGAAACTGCAACACTGGTATTCTCGCAGGAGCTATACAGTATGTGAGCAAATTACAACAGATGAACAGCAAATAAAACAATATACAACGATTATTACCGTTCAAACACTGTAAATGCTCTCCTTATTTGAAAATCAATAAAAGTAGCAAAACAATCGATATCTTAAAATATATATTACTCGCCAGTTATTGTATTAAGCCCACGTAATAGAAGACCCTTACGGTCTACCGTGTTCAGTTCCAGATTCCGTGCTCCTGCTGAACATTTTTTGATAGAAATCTCCAATAACAAAGCTCGAGTCAGGTATCGAGTCCAAGAGCTCAAACATAGTAGTCATATTCACTACCATGGCAGGTGCCACCTGTAGAATCTTTTAATGTTCATGACTTATTTTTACTTTGGTGGCAAAAGTGTTTAATGAAGCAAGTGTAGGCTCCCTGAGTTAATTTTACCATATTTATGTGATATTAATATATAAACTTTACTTTACACTTCACTATTTACATTACATATTTATCTATTTACATATTATATTAATAATGTTACGTGCTGGGTTCGACGGATAAGAATATAAAACAATATTACCGAATAAAACGTTTTATTCTAGCCCGCAATAAAATTTAAAATACAACAAACACTATACTACACTTTTCCACTATAACTGCTTCAAACTCCGTAGTATTTTTGCTTCCGTTCGCTTCGATGAATATTTGACCGCTTACGACTGTAAACTGATTCGGCGGTGCGCGTGCGCTCTATTTATACGCGGATAAAGCGTTTCTGGAGTTTTCCAGAAAAGCCATACCCGGTATGCAACAGTATGATGATTCGAGAATGTGCCAGCGTTCTCTCTACTCTACTCGTACCGACAACTACGTAGTTTCGTAAGATGTCAATAGATGGTGCTGTAATAAATTATTAGATGGAAATGTCGAGTCGTGTAACAATAATAAAACATGTGTACATCCTGGCGGTACCGGTTTGTCGATACACCAATATCGATAATGGGCTATCGACGAGGCCTAGACCCTATCACCACTCCTAAGTACATAGCGGTTATATATTTACTAACCGCGTGTGCACGCGCAGAGGTCAAAGCAGTCATAAAAGGACCACGACGCGGAGCGCTTGCCACACGCTTATGTAAACGCCTATGTATCTTTCGTATTTCTGCCGCATTAAACATTATATCTTCTATATCTTAATGCTTTTGACTTTGAACTGTATTCTGTGCTTGTGCTTGTCTATTCTACTCTTTAGTGCCTTTTGAACTTTTGTGTATGTGTCTACGGACCTGGACAATATATGCTGTAACCGTGAGTGGAGTAATTTTTATTCTATATACCCTAACGTAGCCACATTACCTACACAAGTATGTATGTTAAGCAAAGAACCCACTAAAAGCGGATCTCACTCGTACATGTGACCTCGAAAAATATACAGACTTAGTTTCATCATTAGGTTTTGCGTCGTCCCCGCTTTGTTAGAAAATCACATAAGTTGTATTAATAACGTAAAAGAAAATTTCACCGCCTATTCGTATCTCATTCACCGCTAAATCACAGAGTCAATTTAGAAGAAATTTTGTTAGATACAAAATTTAATTATCACCGACTCAGGAATTTTAAGAAAATGCCGCTTAATAATAGAATGCGAAGGAAGTTTGTGAAGAAGTTTGGATGTGTTACTTAATAACAATATGTAGGTAAACCGCAAAATGAATTTAGATGAAATATGGTACACCGATGGACCATGATACTTTATCCACCATTATCCCAATAGACTTTCTTGTGAGGAAACTAAGAAATGTAAAACTAGTAAGTCAATAATATGAAAATATCGTCAGTTCAACGGGTTGATACAAGTATAATAATATCAAACCTGTATTAAACTGTCTCACTGCTGGGCACAGGCCTTCTCAGCTTGAGAAGGGTTAGGCCATAGTCCACAACTCAGAATGTGGGTTAGTAGACTTCACATATCTTTGTGAACATTATGGAGAATACTCAGACATGCTGGTCACGTCACGATGTTTTTTCACGAGCGATAATTAACTATTTAAAACGCAAATAACTTCGAAGAGCCATAGTTGCGCGCCTTGGGAACTTAAGTCCCCTGCATGGCAGTCCAAGGATGTCCTGCCAGTTTCACCTCGTATTTTACAAAATTCTCAACATTTTGAGGGAATGTTTGTTATAAAGTAATATATTTAGCATCGCGCGGCTCGGTAGTCTCGGTACAGGTGCACGGTACAGGTTGCGCGCTGTCTCCTGCGTCATTTCCCATCGCACTGTAGCATGTCTCGAGTGCGGGACAATGATATGACACCACTTATATGTTATATGTAGTGTTCTATAAGGCTATAAACATTTAGGATGTCTGAGAGGACATCGGTTCATGTCTGCATGATTTTTGTAGTGTTCTATAAGATAATAAACATTTAGGATTCTTTAGTTGGCGTCGGTACATGGAAGGAATAGATTTAGAACAGTATTAACATTTATATATTTATGAAACATATTACAAACTTAACGGTTTATTTTTATATTAAGCAGAAATTTGAAAATAAACTCACATCTTATTGTAGCTTCCCTTTCATTTTTCAGTTTGCTGTTTAACATTTTATAGTTTGATGTTATTATTTGAATTACTTGTATGTTTTTGAAAAGCCACGTATAAGAGTTAACCTAAATATAAAATCAAATCAGCTGTGATTAGATTGCTGTTGTTTAATGCGTTGTGGCTGGTTTACTTTCTGTAGTACACTACAAAAGACGAAGGACCGGTTTGAAACTGTGCCGGCTATTTTCCTAATAATATGGACTGGTACAGAGAGTAGCTTCATAGGGCAACCCCTAAACATTTTGCTCGCCGAAGAATCCGATTGAAACGTACAACTACGCGGTCACATTACCTTCCTGGACCAGCAAGGAATTATTTCACTACCGCTTCAATGTCATCAATCAATAAAATTAAACTACTATTACTTTATGCAATAAATATAACGTAAAGAAAATGAGTGCTCTGATATACCATTCCATGCAGATCGTCCTCATACCGTTATCTTAGCTCAATGCGAGGCGTCTAACGTTACACAAAGAAAAATATCCCTTCTATCATTTGCATAAAGTTTATTTTCATTTCATATGATGAACGTTGGAAATGCTCGGGAAATTCAAGGTGGAGAAATATTTTCATTGCGTTTCGTCCAACGTCGTATGCTCAGAGTTTCTAGGAATGTTTTTGTTAAGAAATACTTTCCTCAACAAGAAATGTTGAAAACAAAAGATTCATTTAATTGGCACTGCTTGCGTTGTATGTATACAGAAAATAAACTGTTTTCTATTTAAATATATGTTTATTGTATTTTAGATTTGCGTCTTAATTTCACTTTCTACGAAACTGGCATTTCTGTCTTGCATATTTAACTCTTATACAGTCTATATTTATTGACTATTTTCTATATTTACACTCATATTATCTAAAGCCTGTTTGCCTGAGGGCTGGGCTGAAACTATGGCTTATAATAATATAATATTCTATTACATACACACAACGCCATCTAGCCAAAACTAAGCTGAGCTTGTACTATGGGTACTAGACAATGGATAAACATACATATATATATATTTTTTTTTTAGTAAACTCATACATATTATACATAGAAACACCCAGACCAAGACAAACATCCATGTTCATGCACACAAATGTTTGACTCGTGCGGGAATCGAACCCGCGACCTCAGGCGTGGCAGTCGGTTACACTAACCACTACGCCATCGACTATACTTATACGCTTTACATTAATTTATTTAAATTAAGGAGCGCAGTTTTAGTTGTACATTCTTAAAGTACTCTTTAAGCATGTACTTCTAAAACTGCGCTTCTTAACATACACGTTACAACTCGTAGCTTTATCTGAGAATCAAACCTGGGATCTCAGGTTCGGTAGGTGCATTAATGACTAATATAATTCTAATATTATTGTTACACGCAACTGTAAATGACTCCTGTATTGCAAGTGATCATTATCCTATTTACTGCCATCGATTACCATCAAGCGGGCGCTTCCCGTACGCTCGTTTGCCACTTTGGCAGTATAAAGAAATTAACATAGAATAACGCGGCGTCGTTAATTTACAAAAGCCATATTTTACCGAACACCGAAATAATATTAGCCCGAACATTTTAGTTCACCTTAATTCGTATATTAACATCTCTTAATGTGGACTTCGTAGCAAAATTTAACTTCCTCCAAGCAAAAGCTCATGTCACACTGCGTCATACGAGCGAGTAAATGCTATTGGACAATAGGAAATATATTGAAAAGAGCTATAAATTACTATAAATTAAGTTGCGTGCATACATAGCGTGTTCATATGTATATATCATATAATTATTATGCTGCGTGCCTATTATGATCTTTTATTTTGCTTACTGTGTATTTTTTTACCCATGTTAACTGTTTATTTGATAAATTTTGTGCTGTCGCATTTCGTTCGAGCAACATAATAGGTCTGCACTGAAAATTCGCGCTTTATTGGGGGCCCCTATCGACCACAATACAGCATATGCTGAGTGCGTACCAATTTGTCACAGATATTATGTATAAGTTTGTTGTTGTATTTACTGTTTTTATTTTAAGCGACTTTCTTTGTATTGTATCTGTGGCAAATAAACGTATTTTTTTTCTTTCTATATTTTAGGACTCGCGTAATAGGTGCGAACATAATTATTGTCGTCTACATATTGTCAGGTTCAGTAACTGATAAAGTGATTTTTGTAACAGACAAACACAATACCAATTTGTGAGTCGAAGTTGGCGCCCTTGTAATTTGCCAATAAATAAGTAGGGACCCACTGGACCTACAAGATAATCTTTACCTAATAAAGTAAAAGATATTTTTGTTTTAAACTATTCCATAACTTTATAATTTTTAAGGGTGGACAATCATCAAATGATTTGCTCTGTGCGAAACGAAGGAGTATATCCACAGAACAAATAAGAGTAGTGTGGGTATCAGATTTGATAAACTATACCTGTCTCTTACCCTGTACATTCTGGGGTTACGAGATTCCTTTCGTAATGCTCCACAACACTGTTCCATACCCTTAGATTTGACTTAAAGACCATTGACAATGACAGTGATATATCTTATTAAGACTATTAGTTTGTCCACAGTCTAACCGTTAAATTGATAAAAAAAAAATTGCATATTGAATAATTAAACAGAGATAAGTTAGCACACAAAGATCATTGCATCATTCATCTAGAAGCGATACACAAACTTACCTCGGAAATAAAAATAACAATTAGAAATGTCTCTGCCCAAATTCGTATGTCAATTCTTCGTCATTTAAGTATTATTGATAAAAATAAATTGTGATCGAATATTTGAAACATGATTTGATAATAACAAATTATATGATCTAAACTCTCGAATATTTAGTGGCAATTACACTTAGAGCCGATTTTTCAATCGTCAGATAACTTTTATCTGGGGAATATGTTTGACGTTTTGACAGCTTTTGTATAGAAAATATGTCATACCGCCATATTTACTCTTCAGATAAAAGTTATCTGACGATTGAAAAACCGGCCTTTAGCTAGTTAATACCGTTAATAAATTTGCAGCTAAAATCGCTACTCGCTCTCAGTACCACAGCGCTCAAAGCTTAATATTTTTTCTAGCTAAGTACACCAGCTATCTAGCCGGAGACGTTACCTGAATTAATTACACGGCTAATGAAATTTTTTACTTTACAACGCGAAAACGTGGTTCGCTCATAGGAGTTTTTGTTTTTAATTAACAAAGTCTTTAGGGTTCATAGAAGATTTAAAGAGACATTACTTATTGTCTTATCGTTCTAGATGAATGCCGTAAGTGTAAAGTAGATTAGAAATCAAACCCAAATCTATAAAAAGTCTAAGAACAAAGACTTTTAAAGTGTCTTAGCGTTTTCAGAGGATAGTTTAGTAACGGAATTTTTCAAGAGTTTTAGCTTGGCTGATGATGTTAGGCAGTCTCGTATTCTTTAAAACATAAACATAGCTGGGGAAAGAAGTTGAGGTTTGTCTAAATGTTGGTTGGGGTATATTCCTACGCATTCATTCCAATGTTATAATTGCGAAAGTAACTCTCTCTGTTCGTTTTCATGGCTCAACATTACTCTACAACTAAACTGATTTTAATGGAATTTGGATTTATGATACTTAGTACCAAGTAAAAAAAATCATAGATGCCATCGCTGCCAGTTATTACAGAACTTATTTCTGGTTTAAAAGTACGCTATATATTGTACACCTAACAACGTGTATGTGAAATTTCATGGTGATCGGTCATGCATTTAAGACGTGAAAGCGTAACAAATAAACTCACATTGGCATTTATAATATTAGTTAGGATTAGGATTATCTAGTCTTGTCTCTTATTACGTCTTGTAACAAAATTACATATAACTGGATTAATACGTCAAATAAAACATGTAAACAAGAATCTAAACACTAAATTTACCTAATTTTACTTGACATACGGAACCATATCCGCAGTACATTTAAGCTCCGTCAATTTTTAAATGGAATTACATTTTGTCTAATCCGTGCCTGTGGCGACAATTAGCTTGGCTCCTTGCTTCAAAGATTTAGAATTAAAATTTTATAAGAAAAGCAATTTGGTTAACAGTACTTATGAGCTTTTCTGTTTTTTTACGAAACAGACAAGATATTCTTACCATAAAAAGATTTTAGAAGGTAGCAGTATTATACAGGGTGATTTTGAAATCGTGTAATTCCTTTTAACCACACATTCTACTGGTGATATAGAATAACCCTGACAATATTTTTTCTTAATTAGAATAATGGTTTCGGCAAAATTAGAGTACAGATTTTTTTCATGAAATGATTTCATATAGTCATATTTTAACCACCTGACACAATCTTAATATTTTACTAATTTAAAAATAATAACATAACAATAACTGATGTCGTAAATAATAAGGGGCAATAAAAAGGACCGCCCGTTATTATTTACGACATTAATTATTAATATGTTTTTTTATTTTAATTGGTAAAAAATTAAAATTGCCTCGGTTGGTTAACATATGACTATCTGACACCATTTCACGAAAAAAACGGTACAATAATTTTTCAAAAAATATAATTCTAATTAAATCAAATTATGGTCAGGGTTATTCTATATCACCAGTAGAATGCGTGGTTAAAAGGAATTACATGATTTCAAAATCACCCTGTATACTATGAGCTTATGAAGATAACTTGTACATATAGAATGTGAAATAAATTTAGGCTTATGTTTCGGCTGGCCGACCGTGAGGTTCGATTCCTAGGTCGGATATTTTAATTCATTATTTTAGTAATTTCTAAGTGTAGACGACAAAAAAGAAGCTCAGACAAAATTTGGTTGCTAGCACCTCTGGCTACCACTTCAAGGATTACCGGCGTAAGTCCTGTTTGTGCATAATATGTAAGTAAAATAATAACGTGTAGGCATATTTAAAAGGTGCCTTGCATGATAAATGGTGCAAGAACCATATTTTTGCTTGAAAATCTCAATGACAAATAATAAACCATATTTTCACCTAATCATGTAAGAACCTCTAGTGGACTGCGGTGGGCTGATTGATTGATTGATTGATGTAAGAACCCACTGACAATTAAATAAGGCCTAGTCAGATTTTCAAACGTGATCATGTCGAACGATATCCTTAAAAATCCTGCGATAAGAATAAAATCATTAAAGTCTAAATATAATATAAGCAGGTTCAACATAGTTTCCAAGTAGCAAAGAAGCACCAACTAAGTACCGACCTAACATATGTAACATATTGTCTAGTACCCATAGTACAAGCTCTGCTTAGTTTGGGCTAGATGGTGTTGTGTGTATGTGGTAGAATATTATTATTATTATTATTATTATATAAATAACTATGTGTCATATTATTTCTGTGCATTGCTTATAAACTGCCTGAGGTATCTAACACAGACACGTATTTGGTCTCCAACCATATTCATAATATTAGCCCTGTTTATACATAATATGCAGTCCTACTGGGCACGGGCCTCTTCACAGCGTGAGATGGGAGATGACATATCTGGCCATGCTGGCCCAATGCGTGTTGGTAGACTTTACATAATATCTACGAGAACATTTCTCCTATTATTCTCAAAAAATGATAAATTAAGAATTAGTATTTGAATGACAATCGACCTCATTAGTTAAAAAGGAATTTGAAAATGGAAAATCCAGAAGAAATTAATTATTGAAGACTCCTGATTAAAGTAATGAGGACGTTGGATAAAATATTCCGTAAAATTTGTATAAAGGTTAGGATATTATTAAAGTTTTTGAATTGTTCGAAACGATTTAAGTTGAGGAACATTCAAATCATTTGTTTTTGGAAAGACAACTACAGCATTGGTAAAATTACTGTATCGCGAGAGACTATACAACATTTAAAAAATGGACATAAAGAACAACCAGACTCGGAAAAACCATGGCTGGTGTAGTGAACGAACCTATAAGACTAGACGTACTGGCAGTGGCGAGGCAGCTACTTAACGCTACGTAATGATTGATACCAAGATTGTTGCCACAATTTATAGATAGTGAATAAATAAAGGATAGGAAGCCTTTCAGTTCTTAAACCCAAACCACATCAAGCGTGGCCATGTATTTTTGAACCAGACGGCCAATTCTCGTAATACTGTCCTGTACTGTAAAATGGAGTTCCGAGTCAGTCAAAATAGAGTATGTGCAGTCTCGGTGTCAAAGTGAGTGGTTGTGTTTTCCGAGTACGTTACTCGTTAGATCGGCACAATACACAATATAAGTCTAGTTTATTATTAAATTGTTTATTGACATTTGATTTGATTTAGATTTCTTTTTTAAATATATTATTTCTTTTGTTTTAGTATCTAATAACTATTCTAAATTTATACATGTCCTAAGGTAGAGTTTATTGAACCAAATTTTAAAATGCTTCTAACAAGCATCTATATATCTATATCTATAGCATAATCGCATTTAATCAGTCGATATAGTGATGATAATAATCTACTAGATTAGTTAATCTCCTTAAGCATTGCAAGATGTCACATCATCACAACATCGTCAATTTTGGTCAGTGTTGCAAATAATCTCATATACAAAATGAGTTTAAGTTGCTGTACCTTTTCATAGTTACTGAATCTTACATTATCTCAGTTACAAAGAAAAACTCAGGTTTCCCAGGTAGAACAATTAGTCTGGATTTTATTAATTAATACAATTATCTTCAACTTTAACTCAAACTTTTCTACGTCTTATTAAATCGACTCTTTTACTAATTAAAAATCAATATCAGGTAGTTCGTCGTACACTGGAACTGGTCGTATAGAGATTAAGATTTTATAAAAGAACTTTTTAAATTTATTAGGTAACTTTAAAGGATTTAACTCAGTATTCTCGTAAAGAAAGCAAAGAAATAATGTCTATCTAATAATAATATCTGGACGTATATAAAATAGATTTGGTGTTATAACAAATACAAAAATCACAAGTCTCTTATGTATTACTGATATTGTAATTATTTATAAAATACGTAAATAAGTCTGTTAATAATAAAATTATATCTTATTTAAATTTATATTCATATTTGCTGTAGGTTCTATAGTTTAAGTACAATAGAATGACCGGTTGCTTCGTGTAGAGACTTGATTTGGTTATTCGCTAAAGCAGTAATATTAAAGATATAGTCATATAAACTAAATAGATACATAAAAAAAATTATAAAATTTTCGGAACTTATTAGGGGTGGACTGCTTGCGTCGTAATATTACTTTGAATTAATTAGGTCTGTCATTGCAGGTATATTATTCAAATGAATATACAATAAATAAAGGTTTAGTTAGGTTAGGTTAGGAACAGTACTTTTTTTTTAGATAGTGGTACCCTATGTCCTTTTCTGTACCCCTGACAGCGTGTATGCTAAATTTCATGACGATCTGTTAAGTAGTTAAGGCATGAAAGCGTAACAAACAAACAAATTAACATTTGTGTTTATAGTTAGTTAGGATTAAGAAGTTAGGATACCAAAATGACAATTTAATGATTGGCCATTTTTGCTCCCATTAGTAGAATCAAGTAAGCAAATCAAAATTCGATATTCGATATTTTAATACGTACTAGTGGTCGCCTAGTGGTCAAAATTCGACGAAAATTCCTAAGCTTGCTTTTTTGTTTTCTTTTTTCTCTATTACATATAAATAAGGTATAGGTAACCATAGTAACAAAGAATTGTGCGACGTCTGACGAACAATGTCGAAATACTATGAACTCGATTCGACTGCGTGTGTCAAATGCATGATTGTGTGCGTGTAGTCTATTTTCATTAATTTAATGTATTTCTCATGCATATTTTATAATATTAGGATTCGCCCCTCCTTCTCCATATTAACTTTAAGTGTGCCAAATTCCATACTCCTCCGTCCGCGCAATTTTCGTAAAAAGGGGTACAAAGTTTTTGCTTCACGTATTAATATATAGATGTGTTGTAAATCCGTCCCTGGGCCCCGTGTGGTACAGCACAGCTGGTGTTTGGGCGCGTCACCGAGACGAGTTATATTCATAAACTCTGTCTTCCCGTACCTTAGAGCCAAGTCTTAGGTGAGATTAATTTACTTTAGATGCGCTGTACTTATACTATATACAGTACGTTCTTGTCAAACAAGTGTAAGTTATGAAGCTGCCTTACAAAGTAGTAATATGTGCAAATCTAGCCAAAATTACTTTGACCAGATTGGATATATACTAGATTAAATGCAGTTTAAGAGAGTTGATGAAGTAGGAGAGATATCAGGAGGAAAGGACTGTAGCGCGTTGAGATCTGTATCAGTAGGTCTATCATACGAATGAATATCTTAACTTATTATTATAATTGCGAATGTGAGTTTGTATGTTTGTTACACTTTACCACCTTAACTACTCGACCGATCGTCATGAAATTTTGGATACACGTTATCAAGGAATCAGAAAAGGACGTAAGATAGTCTTCATTTAGAAAAAAATAATATTTCTAACCTAATTTACTCCATTTACTCGAGCGAAGCCGCGGAATAATCTAGTTAAATCTATCTAAATGATGTTTTTTCTCTCGCGCTACTTCAAATTTTAGGAATAATAAGACCGAATAACTAAAAATTTTACACATGCATGTTTTTTTGGAATTTGTACTGAGACCCTTTCAGCTTAGTGTTGGTTAATTGCTAAGATCAAGTATCGGACATAGTTATACATTCATTTATGGTCGTAGTATACAAGAAAGTTATACATGGTAATAAAAAAAAAACACATATCTCAGGTAGTAGTTAGGATAGATTTTTTCATATTTTATTCTGAACAGCCTTCAGTTCTACTATAAGACATTTCAAGGTTATCCATTAATTACCGGACACCCTGTATATATAACTATGTCCGATACTTGATCTTAGAAATTAACCAACACTAAGCTGAAAGGGTTTCAGTACAAATATTGTAAAACCCATAATAGGGTCAACTATAATACCTATCGTGAACGTTAAGCGGAGGTGCGTGATGACCCAACAATTGGTAGGAAAACATAAATTACATGATACATAATCCATTCTTTGTGCCTTTTAGTCGTAAATCAACTTCACGCTCGTTTATATCTAAGACGTAAATAAAGATTTATTTGTTCAATTAGAGGCAATACAAAATATTAAAAAAGATTCAATGCGACTATTGTGCATAAGGTTTCGGATCACATTTTTGGGCAAAGGGTTATTGCGTTTTTCTCTCAATAAATTCTCAGTAACACGAAGACGACAAGAGACCCGCCCCCTATTACGTCAAGGCAAAAACCGTAGTTGTTTAAACTTATATTACTTTAGTTTTCAGCGTGGACTACATAATACATATGTATGTAATACGATAATAATATTGGCCATATATGTATATAAACTGTCCCACTGCTGGGCACGGGTTTTAGTGTGAAAATGGTCAGGCCACAGTTCACCATGCCAGAATTCACATTATGGAGACCTCTTAGACATGCAGGCTTCTTTACGATCTTGCTTGCTTCCTTATTGTTAAAGAAAGCAATATAATTAACTATTTAATACGCACATATATTTAAAAAGTCAGAGGTGCCTTCGTGCCACAAACAATCTTCTAAGAGAAATGTTGTCGGACACGGGAAGTAAACCTGAGAACCTACGAAACAATAAGCAGATAATTAGGTATACCAATTAATCAACAAAGATTGATTTCGAATGTAACGTATTTGTTAAAATAATATATTAAAATGTCTCTCGAACCTATTAGGTACCCTATAAAGCATATTTGAAACGGTTTGACAGTGGATGGGACGATTTGCGAGCTTAAAGTCATGTGTATATTCAATTACGTACCTAAATGTGATACTAGAATGGATACAGAAAGATTTTGCTTGTAAGGCTTGTCACTATAACCCTTGTCTTTTCCCTTCGGTATATTAATTTAGGACCGTTTTCATGTTATCTAAATAATTTAAGCAAACAAGTATTTTTTAAATAAGATTCTATTTTAAATTTTCACAACATTATTCACCATTTTTGGAGTACACCTTAACATGGGCCTTCATAAACACAATTAACGAACATAAAGTACACGTAGACTCAGAACAATCGTTGGTGAATTTCTCAAGTGATTGTCTGACGTGGGATTAGAACCCACAACACCCAGTGCAGTGACAAGGTAAGAGCTTGCCCGCTGCGCCGTCGGTGCAGTCGAGCACATTATCAATTATAAAGAATGGAAATTGACGTTACTTGAGGAAATGCTTTGTAATAAAATAAAATATTTGATAAATTTGTCCTCTCAAATATTCTTTTACATTGTAAATTAGGTAGTGCCTACGTTTATGTTTTTATGTGTGTTGTATACATTAAGCCAAATGCAACAGATAGTGACTACATGCAATGGTTTTGTAAAGTTGAGAGTTTTGTATGTACTTTTAAGGCGCCTATTATAATTTTCGGTGATTTAAATTTAAATAGTGCATCCACGAATGTCAGCAATTATTATTGCTATTTTTTGTCCTACTGTAACCTGTCTGAAAAAAATGTGATACAGAATGTACATGGAGGCATGTTAGATGTCGTTCTGGTCCGGAAAAGTGATGAGATGTGTAAAGTTCGTGTGTTAGCTACAGATGGAATAGTTCCCCCCGACGCCTACCATCCTCCGTTGGACGTTGAGGTAAGAATCGACACAACTCATCGATCTGATCATCTGCAGCCTAGTAATATAAGTCCAGCTAAAGACTGGAATTTTAATAAATGTGACTTCGAGAAGTTATATTCTTTGTTCTCAGAATGTTCTTGGGGGACGGTGTTAGAAGCTAGTAACGTTCTTGATGCTACTGCCGAATTATACAATATTGTTTATAGCATATTTAATGAGTGTATGCCTAAAAAAATACGTAAAAGCTCTGCAAATTGTCGCTATCCCGTGTGGTTTTCCAGGGACATAATTTGTGACATTAAATATAAGGCCAAGTTACACTCGTCGTGGAAACGTACTCAAAGCAAAGAGTCTTATAAATCGTTTTCAGAACTTAGAGCTGACCTTAAATTACGTGTAGCGGCAGCCTATGCATCATATATTGGCTCCATTGAAGGCAGCATTCGGTTTAACCCTCGTCAGTTCTGGCGTCATATCTCAAGTTTACGTACCAAAGGAGGATTTGAACCCACCATCTCTTACAATGGTTCAAGTTTTTCTGCTGTAGGGGCGGCTCAAGCTTTTGCTAACTTCTTCGCTGGCGTGTTTTTGCCAGATATCCCGGTGCTTGATACCAATTTAATAAACACACAGGATACTAAATACAACAGTAACTATGTGAATATTTACCAAATCACACCTAGTGATGTCACCTGGGCTATAAATAAATTGAAACTGGGTAGTTCTGCTGGTCCTGATGGTATCCCGTCAACAGTTATTAAGCATTCTAATAAGATCTTTTGTATTCCCTTGTGCCACATTTTTAACCTGGCATTAAAATCTGGACACTACCCACCCCAGTGGAAATTGTCAAGGGTAACCCCGATACCAAAGAGCTCTGACAAGTCTAAGGTAGAGGAATATAGACCGATTGCTGTCTTGTCAACTCCTGCAAAGGTGTTTGAAATAATAATCCACAAATACGTACTTGCACAAGTGGACAAACTTCTTTGTAACGAACAGCACGGTTTTAGACCAAAGCGGTCAGTGGATTCCAATTTACTAACCTTAGTAGATTATTTGTCCACTGTATTGGACGGGGGTTCACAAGTAGACGTGCTGTATTTTGACTTCCGGAGGGCGTTTGATAGAGTCAATAATGACATACTACTGGCCAAACTTAGCGCTATCGGTTTTGCTCCTGGACTACTCCAGCTACTTGCTGACTATCTCCGCGATAGACAGCAGTTTGTCAGACTTGGTGTTTATGAGTCTAAGCCCTATCACACGCGCTCTGGTGTGAGCCAGGGATCCATACTTGGACCCCTGTTGTTCTTGCTCATGATCAATGATCTTCCTTCAGTTCTGCAGCACACCCGTTGCTTAATGTATGCCGACGACCTTAAAGTTTATATGGAGGTTAGGTCTGAAACTGACTGTTCAGCTATACAGCATGATATCGATTCTTTATATCAGTGGAGCCACACGAACAAGATGGATTTTAACCCCACTAAATGCTATGTTGTAAGTTTCGGTCGTGTGCGACACCCAATTGAACACGACTACAAGATACTTGGTCAGAGCATAAATCAGTCAACCACCATTAAGGATTTGGGTGTCACTTTTGACCGTAAATTAACATTCCACGATCATGTAACTGCACTAGCAAAAGAATCTTTTAGACGTTTAGGTTTCATACTGAGGAATTCCCATGACTTTAGTAGCTATCCAGTTATAAAATTGATTTATGGTGCTTTGGTTCGCTGCAAACTAGAGAGTGCTGGGTGTGTGTGGAACCCACATGAAAAAAAGTACATTCTTCTGCTTGAGAAAGTACAAAAGGCTTTCCTTAGGTACCTATACATGCGTATCCATGGATACTATCCACTTATGTACCCTACACACTTTCTTCTGGGTAGCCTATGCTATAACTCCTTAGAGGTAAGGCGTGAGATGAACCAACTCACAGTAATGTGTAAAATCCTCAGAGGTAAGATTGATGCACCGGATCTTCATGATGAGTTGTGTCGATTATATGTCCCTAATAATTACCGTCGTAACCGGAAACATGTTTTGTTCGCCGTACCGTCATGTCGCACTGTGGCTCGTGCAAAGTCACCCATACCGCGCACCCAGTCTGCTCTCAACACTCTCCTTAGTGCCAATCCGGACTGTGACTTGTTTGCGGACGGATGGCATGTAATTATGTTGGTGTGTTTGCGATTCTGTGAAAGGAATCGCATACACACTAACTAAACTTATTTTTGTGTATTGATTGTGTTTCGTGTATTGTGTTTTGTTTATACATTATGATTGTTAGTTCTTTTTTTTTTCTGTGTATATTTTAATTTTGTTGAATTTATTTGTGTGTTCCATTTAATTATTGTTTTTTTCCTCTTTGTTGTTATTTATGTGTGTGTTACCAACTATGGTTTTGTGTTAATTAATGTAATTGGTGTTATACCGTTTTAATTAATTAATTAAATAAATAAATAAAATAAATTTACTGTAAGACATTAGGTTGGCTAAAATTATGCAAATCTAGCACCACAGCGGTTTTAGTTTAATGCAAATTATGATAGATATTTCTCATACCACCGAACATTACGCCAATTATCTGATTTCGCAATCTATGTCATCGGATTTCGAATATATGGATGACATTGTATTCAATGTAGCACAAATGTTGCTTGATATCAAGTTCATACAAAAATGGTGACATCTCATTTAGTTGTATTGAGGGCTCACTTTAAATATTGTTACGTGCTGGGTTCGACGGATAAGAATGTAAACAATATTACCGACTAAAAAAAGTTTTATTCTAACACACAATTAAATTTAAAACACAACAAACACTATATTACACTTTTCACACTATAATTGCTTCAAACTCCGTAGTATTTTCGCTTCCATTCGCTCCGATGAATACTTGACCGCTTACGATTGTAAACTGACTCGGCGAGCGCTGGCCTTCCCCTTTTATACGCGGTTAGAGTGTTTCCGGAGTTTTCTAGAAACGTCATACCCGGTACGTAACAGTACGAAGATTCGAGAATGTGCCAGCGTCCTTTCTACTCTTCTCGTACCGACGAAATAGTACCGTAAGACGTCAATAGATGACGCTGTAATAAATTATTAGACGGAACTGCCGAGTCTTCCCCACAATGCCGATAGATGGCACTGCGTGTATCAATATCATACTAACTTTTAGGTGTAACAGTACTTTTTCTAACATAAAATATAGACTATGTTACTCGGTGATAATATAGCTTTCTAATGGTGAAAGATTTTTAAAATCGTTTTTGTGGATTTTGAGTAAAATCATTACAAACAAACAAAAATTAAATGTTTCCTCTTTATGATATCAGTATAGATAATGGTGGCAGAGAGACTAATTAAAGGCAAACTTAAATTGAATAGGTTGATATATAAATATGTGTTACGTGTACACAAATGTTATTCATGGAAATTAAACTACTTTATACGGACTTTATTTCTCCGTGAACATGGCTGCTGAAAAGCAATCGAAACGTTGAATAAAGTGTAAATTTAAATCTAAATAGTTTTAATAATTTATATAATCTAAATATAAGTCAAGTTTAACAGTAGAAATGTAATAGTTTTAAAATTATGTAATTAAAGGCGTAGTGGTTACTGTAACTGACTGCTACGCCTGAGGTCACGGGTTCGATTACCGCACAAGTCAAACATTTGTGTGTATGATCATGGATGTTTGTCTTGGTCTGGGTGTTTCTATGTATAATATGTATTTATTTACAAAAAATAAGTATATATGTATTTTTATCTATTGTTTAGTACCCATAGTACAAGCTCTGCTTAGTTTGGGCTAGATGGTGGTGTGTGGATGTGATAGAATATCATTATTATTATATAAATATATACCGTGATAAAAACCGTATAAAGTAGTTTGATATTAATGAAAAGGTTAGCTGCACGGATGAATCGATGTATAAGTGGTCTATTCGCCATTACCAGTTGTTCTGAGTCGAGGTTTATTTGTATCTTGTTTTGATATTTGTAAAGTCTTCTATGATTATCTATAGTTTGGCAGTAGCCAGTAGTAGTATTCTTTATACAAAAGAATAAACTCATTTTTTTTTTAAATAATATGCTTTTGTATTTTCATTATTTAGTAAGCAGCCTGCCATCACACCGATTTTGTTAAATTTCTAACCGGCCACCCGGAATTATTCATGAGAGCCATTTAAAAGTAGACAGACAAATAAACAGTCAGACGGTGTGAGTTTAGTAAATTCTAATCCAGCGCCTATTTAATTTTAACTATTTAGATTTAACGTCGGTATACCTCATTATTCTAATGCAATAGGCTGGCTCGTTCATCCCATACCATAACATTACGCTCGTGATTTTGGGCGACGATGAGGTCCCTGGTATGATTTCTGTATCAGGCAAAGTCGGGCTATAAATTTCATAAAATGTTTGAAAATTCTCATAACAGGGCTTTCAAGGTGGTAGTCAGAACGGATCGAATTTATTACACCGAATCACGATTCACTTGTGTTTTACTGCTTCTGCATCGACCGCAGCGCTATCTACCATAACAATAAACTTACCGATAAAATATCACTATCAAAGTTCTTCAAATCTTTTTTTTTATACTATAAAAGTGGCAATCTTGCATACCTGATCGCAAGTGGTCACCGTAGCCTATGGACGCCTGCAACACCAGAGGCATCACTTGCGTGCTGCCGACTCTGTAAAAACCTTTTAACACCCCTTTTTGAAGAACTTCATACTGTTGTCTTGTGGGAAAACCTCGGAAGGGAGTTCATTCCATATCTTTTCAGAATATTCGAGAATACTATTTATTCATTGCAACTATAATGTCCAATCACTGACGCACATACCGACCTATATATATCAAAGCGATCTTTATGCCTCATTGAATCTCATGATTGATTAAGTCATAAAATATTTTTTACATAACAGACATGTAAACTAAGTAGTTATAGAAGTCAGTACTGAAGAAATGCTGGTCCTCAGTGTGGTTCTGTCCTTGTATTTTACGGTAGTGAAAACGGCTGAACCTGTTATTAGTTGCAGGGTAAATTTTGCTTTTTATCTGAAGTTAGTTAAAACAATAAAAATATTTTGTACTAATATTGTCCGACAGACAAAATTTTGGTCAAAGAAGTTTTAACGGAGACAAACCATCTGTGAAGGGGATATATTCTACAAGTGCCTTCTCTCATGGACTGATGGGATGTTAATCAAAAACGATAGAAGAGTGATCAGGCACTCCAGGCTGGTACTGAGAATTTCTTTGTAAGAAAAACAAAGAATCATATAATAACGTGCGGCTTGGGATATTATAATATAATTAATAATTTTAATCCCAGATAAGTATTCTAGCCGTTTAGGTGGCGGCATGCTTAAACTATTAGTGACTAGTTATTTATTTTCAGTTAGTTCAGGAAGGCCATTTAGAATTTCATCATAATTTAGCTGTCTATTGATTCGGTTCAATGTTTTTGTACTATATTTGCAACTCAGATATCTTTTTTCTATTTTTGTAATCATAAATTGAAAAGAAACCAATTAATAATGTAACGACTCCTATGGTTTAATGTTTTAAGTAACGCGAAATTATACTGATAAAATTGATATCTCTATAACTAGCTTTTGCATGTGGCACCGCCCGCGTGTTATATACCTACATCAATTAAAAGTAGCCTATGTCCCTCCCCAGGTTTTAAACTATATCTGTACCAAATGTTATCTAAATCGGTTGAGTGGTTTAACCGTGAAAAGGTAATAGACAGACAGACAGAGTTACTTTCAAATTTAGAATATTAAGTTATCTGACTGTTCAATTTGATCCGCAGGTCAGATTGGACCTTCAGTGATTTATATAAACTACAAGAAGTAAGAATCATATCATGTTATCCGTACAGTCAGCGATATGCTGACCTGCTTAATAGGTGTATTCTATTTTGTAGTTAATTGTGATTAAATCAACTATCGAGAATTTAAGCATGTCGATCGAGAATTTTTGCAAATATTCTTCTCAAAAATGAGAGTCTTGAAAATGTATGTCACTGGCTATATATTTAGGATATCTAATAACAAAACCTTGTCATACTCATATATACAGTTTTATAATTTAATGTATAGTTTCCAACACTTAACTACCAGTATCGCAGCAACCATCTTCGCCAAGATGGCGGCCTTTGTTTTGAAATCCCTCCGTGGCAGCACCAGCCTGTAGTGTTAGAAGAGCACCTCAACCATCTTAGAGAGAGGTGGAACGTCTCTTCTGCAAGACGACAACTCAGGTCATCCTCATTGGCGTTGGCTAACAGGTAATTTTATATGTCAAGCCTTGGAATACCCGGCATAATTAAAAATATATTCTATCTGGCCTCCGGTGTACTGCTGCGACTCAATTGATTAAAGTACATTTTATTTTACCTTAGCTGTTCTCCGCGATTCAACCTTACGGTTACCGTTGCTTGTAGCCTGATTTTATATACACTTTTAAATAAAGTATTTTAGTAATGGTGAAGGTATTATTAAAAGCATTTCAGTATTTTTAGGGTTATCGATTACAAGTAAATAAACAATTTTTTCGCTTTGTAGTATTGGTATAGATTATGGAGATGTGTGGATATTTGTAAAATAATCATAGTAAAGTAATATAGAGATTGGAATGTAATTTGGTACACAGGTAGACCCGAGCCAAGATTAACATATAAGACTCATTATCCCGATATGCATTTACATGGAATTACCGCAATCCCAGTTAAAGGCTAGTTTTACATAAATAAGTTTATAGTTAACCCTGATATGTTAGATCCATCTTTCTATTTCTATATTCTTTAAATTCAACCTCTAATGCTGCGGTTAGTCAATTTTTTTTACATCCACGTCCTTGTAAGTCTCTGCATGTAACATGTAATAAGAAACGATGGGGCTAACATATAACTACATTTATATATAAAAGGATATATATATATATATATATATATATATAATATCATACTTCACATATCTTCGAGAACAAGATAACATAAGATAGCAGCGATAGCTCAGTGGGGAGACCAACAGACTGCAATGCAGAGGGTCTCGGGTTCGAACCCACGTCGCGCACCTCTGACTTTTGGAAATTATATGACTTTTCGAAATTATGTGCGTATTGATTGACAATTATCGCCTGCTTCGAGACTCGGAGAGCACGTTAAGCCGTTGGTCTCGGCTGCCTTGAACATCTATGGCAGTCGTTATTGGGAATTCAGTGCCCTATAATATTCTGACACTGGTCTAGCCTTAGGGTATCGATAGCCTTCGGGTTGCGGAGGTCAAGTGGCAGCCGCTCTGTGTAAAAACTGATATTCTGTCAAATCCGGTTAGACCAGGAAAAACCAACCCCAAGTGACTTAGGAATAATAAAGGCTAGGGAGAAGACATATCTTCGAGAACATTATGGAGAACCAGACATGCAGGTTTCCTCACGATGTTTTCCTTCATCGTTAAATCAAACGATAATTACCTATTTAATACGCACATTGCTTCGAAAAGTTAGAGATGCGTGCCTTGGGATCGAACTTGAGACCTTTGCGTGGCAATCCAACGGCTTTCCACAAGGCTACGCTTAAAATCTCCTTCATAAATAAAGATTATTAAATTAAAATAAAATCTCATTTTTCTATGCAGTGAAATCTCTCGTTACATGGACACAGTATTGGCGCCATTCTTGGATACTTATCACAGGAACATACAGAACTCTTACCAGCAGTTGACTGGCAAGATACTGCGCAGGATCAAGGATGAGATCAACGCTGCTATACAGAAAAAACAGCAGATTTATACGGAGCTCACACAATTAGCTGATGAGTTGAAAGTGCCAGGTATGTACAATTATATACATATACATAGCATCACACCTATATTTTCAAAAGAGTAGGCAGAGGTATATTAATAATAATAATATATATAATATTCTATCACATACACATAACACCATCTAGTCCAGACTAAGCAGAGCTTGTACTATGGGTACTAGACAATGGGTAAACATACATATATACTATTTGTAAATACATACATATTATACATAGAAACACTTAGACCAAGACAAACATCCAAGTCAATGCACACAAATGTTTGAGTTGTGTGGGAATCGAACCCGTGACCTCAGGCGTGGCAGTCAGTTACACTAACCACTACCACCCTTAACTATATTTTTAATAAACACTTAATAGAAGCGACGCTATTGCCGTTTACCGTGCAGTTTTAGACTACGTGCGAGAGTCTTCCGTGAGAGATTTTTGACAGAAAACCCAATAAAACTTATCCCGACACGAGTATCAAACTCGAGACTTCATAGACAGTAGTCGCATACACCACGACTACGCTCAAAAGATCCAATTCTCGTGACAAACTGTGTAAGATAGAGTTCCGATATAGCCCCAGTGTCATTAACATCACAAATGGTATTTAGATTAAAATTAACGTCAAAAACATAGACCGCATTCCGTTCACATTTGACGTTTATTAAACTAGATCGGTACTTTATTTTCGACACCTTTAACGAGAATTGGCCCTAGCATCTGATCTAGTAGAAATATCACTAGATTGTTAATTTTGTACAGACTACTCTTTCAAATTAACTCAAATTTTGTATAGACTACTCTTTCATTCAATTCAATTATTTGAATGTATTTGCAGAACACCCAGATTAGAAACAACTTGTCATGGATCACGTAATTTGTTATCCCATGTGAGGATCGCATCCACAAAACTCGGCGCAGTGGCAATGTCAAGGTGTCTGATCACTTAAATCACCACGCCATTCTTGCAGTCTATTAAAGACATAGCTGTGATAACATTTGGTTCAAAGTCTGGTTTATAAAAGCTTGTAATTACATTTTAACGCAGGATCAATAGTTGCAGATTAAACCTACCTACTACCTTTAGTACTTTAGTCTCAAATTAGTAGCGTACAGTGGCTTCATTATGCGTTTGAATCATGACTATATAGCCTGCAGTACAATAGGTAGCCTGTAATTGCCGGTTGCTAATTAGAAGCTAAGAAAATCGTTAATAAATAGCTTGTCATCCTAGTTTAGCTGTGTGACTGGCAAACAGACAATATGGCAGTTGCGATAGGGAAGAGAACTTCGAATACATTTTAAGCATCATTTTAAAGCTAAAACGAGACGACATTTAATGTCATTTGTTACACATAATTAAAGATGCGAATTTTATGCATCTTTAATTACCTGAATCGATTACCAAGTTGAAAGAAAAGAAGAAGATTTAAATGCTACGTTCCAATATACAACAATTTGTGTGGTGATGATAAACGGTATATTTCTTCGTATTGACAATGCCCGTATTAGTAATAATTCCTGTAACATGGGAAAACAAACTTACATACAACGGACACGGGAAATACCCATATTTGGAACAACCGTTTGTACTCACTCAATTTGTTTGTACTGCGTGGGATTCGAACCTACAGCACTTTGCATTATATGGTATTATAATGATATATTAGCACTGACAAGGCGACCATTTTAACCAGGACCAAATGCGTGCAGTTAATTAGATTTTATGTAACAACAGTTAGCTTTAACAATTTAGCTTTAACCCTTACCAACTAAACTGGCCTCGCTTCGCTGTGTTTTAGTATACTATTTGTCCAGTTCCTATGGAAATTTCGGTATAAAAACTATATAAAGACACCCTTATATAGAAATGAAACGTCGCCGTCGCGTCGCGTAAAAATTTCATGTCAATCCATCAACTACTTTTTGAATTTTGGGAACATAAACACTGAAACTTTTCGTATACAGATATTAACTTAGTTTCTTTATATAGCTATGTGTGACGAAGAACGTCGCGCCTCCCGCACCTTGGCCAGCAGGCATGTAGCCTCCATATACGCATGCACTGAGGATGCTCGAGGTTCCATTGCCAAGATGGGCAAGTACGCTGAAGAGATGATAGGAATCACCAGGAACCACATGCAAGCAACTTTAGTAGACGCTACCAGGGCGTTTGAAGTCACTGGGGCGCAAAGGAGTGGACTACAAAAGTAAGGGCTTGAGGTGTTTTATCTGATTAATTAATTACATAACTCCTTTACATACTTAAAATTGTCTTAAGTTTACGGGAAAGATATTCATTGTTAATCGTTACATAGTATTGTACGTTGTGCTCTTGTTTAAGACTTCTTTCGCACTGAGTGCATATCCTGTGTCGCGGGGCCTTTAAAACATTTAAACGATGGACACAAAGACACAAAGGACACCCTGACTCAGCATAACTATGTAGTTGTGGACCACACAATTTTTTTCCTATGTGGGATTTAAACCCACTTTTAGCGTAATGAGTACGGTGGCGAGGTGACTTAGACGTATGTGCAAAAGCATTTGAATTATATTCTAATGTGATGGTAACCCTTTATTTAAGTATGTGCGTTTCGTCTTTGCGTCCATGCTAAGCAATTGCGCAAATATTTATTCGAATATCATTCGGGAACTAATTTTTTATGCGCGTCATTAACTATGTCAGAATTCTATATATTAACACACGAAGAGATACTTTGTAAGCTTTCTAAGTACCTATATATTGCGGGCAAGGAGGAGTGAGATATGGTACAGATAAAGTTTATATGAGGATAGAGTTCAAGAAACAAAAATTTTAATAATGTTGATGTATTACGGTTGAATTTTGGTTATCGGGCGACAGCTGGTTCTCATTAATACAATTTTTTTATCAGAACACAAAATACTGTGCAATAGTAACCCTAAATTAACCCTAAACTAGACAAGCCTTACAGTTGTTTTACCATTAACAAAATCCCTCTCGATACAGGGATTGCTTCGATTGCGACAATAATCAAGTGCAAAAAAAGAGAATAAAATCAGCATCTCCAAGAATGTTTTATTGTCTTTTAATATACTTCTCTGAACTGCTACAAATAGATTCTTTGCTGATCCCAAGTCCAATTCGTTTAATGTTTTCCCTTTATCTCCATCTAGGACAGATGTCACGACCTGTCTTCAAGAGCTGTCTAGAGCAGCAGTTCTCTTAGGCTATGAGCTGGACCTCAGTTTGACCAATGCGCGTCGGCACAACGAGCAGTCCTGCGAAAGACTGACAAGTTGCACTTCTAAGGCGAGGAAACATAGCGAAGAAGCAGTTACCCTTTTAAGAGACCAGCTATACCAATGCGTTTATGCTTGAAGATCTATCGAGGAGCACAGTATAGAAGAAGAAGGAACAAGCACAGAGCTTGTTCCTTCTTCTTCTATACTGTGCTAATTAATTGAAGTAAATCGACTACACCAGCTAAAGAGATTATAAACTTATTTCTAAAGTAAACCGATTTATTATTTTCCAAGCGACATTTGGCTTCACGTATTCATTTTGAAGAAGACTTGATGCTTATTTTTTAAAAGGTTAACGGTTACTAGCACTAACTGAAATAGTACTTTTGCCATATGAAAGGTTTTATAATATATTATGTTGTCCTTTTCTGCACTTCTACATATTTTGTGTTTAATTGTGTGCATAGAAGGTTTTAATGTAAACAGACAATATGGTTGTAACAGTCTATCGATTATGTATATTGAACTATAGCATTTTTAAACGTATTTAGAAAGAAAAAGAAATTATAATTTTGTCGAGTATAAAGAATTTTAATGCTATATACCAAGCGCTTTGCCAGACTCTACATTATTAAGTATTACTTCACACATATATGTACCTACGTAACTTAGAAAATTGATAGACTAGGCGTGACATTATTTTGAGGCTGCTATCTTCAAAGGCATGTAATACATCTACATATTGTCAACTATATTTTACGTCCGATGTAATAGAGAGCTAGGTAACCTAATGCCATATGCTATTGAAATTTTCTAACAGAACACCCAATAACGTTCCACTATAAAAGTGAATCCAGAACTTCACGATCGGCAAACATATGTATGTAAGTGCAAATTTATACCGCGAGATCAATGAGGCTGTATTATTAAAGCATAAATACATATCACTTACAGCTGGAAGCTATAATTAACCACTGATAATATATTTGACACTATCATAAGCTAATTTTAGCTACCTATTACAATAATTATGAGTTTAACAAGCATCAGGTCAAATGAACAGCCAACGTCCAAACAGTGGTCCGATATAACCAGACTACAATATTGGGATAGTGATTTTAACTCTAACAGTAATGTTAAAGTTTTGTTTTCACTAGAAAATATAATTAATAATAAAATAATTATAATTAAATATTACATTATTTAAGACATTTCCGCCTGTATATTCGCAAAGAGTTCTTATCTTATCTTGTGTGCGACACTTTGACCCAGTGGAATCTTTTGTGTCGACTTCCCCAATAACGACTGCCATAGATGTTCATGGCAGTCGGGACCCACGGCTTGACGTGCTCTCCGAGGCACGGAGCAGGCGATAATTGTCAATCAATACGCACATAATTTCGAAATGACTTTTATAACTTCCGAAAGTCAGAGGTGCGCGACGTGGGTTCGAACCCAAGACCCTCTGCATTGCAGTCTGTTGGTCTCCCCACTGAGCTATCGCTGCTCTTTTGCAAAGGGTTAAGCAATGGCGCTTTACAACTACATTTCGCCAACTATATTTTAGATTACTTGTTGATTTCCAGGCTCTGAGAATTTCTTGACAGAAAAACTCAATAAAATATTATCGACCCGAAAATAGAGCCCAGGTTCTCAAGATTAGCACGCAATCATAAGCGCAAATTTATGTCACGTCAATATTATAATTATTATAATAATAATAATTAATATTTATTGCAGACCAGGGTTCCTAAAGTGTTAGTAACAGACAAAATACTGAACCTAGTGTTAGTAACATTTCTATTTCACACGTAATATGACAGACTCGGTTTCTGGACACGATCTACGTCGTGTGTAGTCGTATCCAGCGCCCCACAATCGGACTGCCCCAACGATCACACAATGTGCTCAACATGCTGAGTGAGCTAGCATGCATTCTGCGTAGCAGGGAAGCACACCGTTTGTTATGAGTGTAACTTTTTACGAAAGCAATATTAAAACAACGTCAATCATAATTATTTTAAAATATATTGTTAAAGATAGCGCCTAACGAATTTTTGGCGGCTAAATTATCAATTTCATAGTTTATTTTCATTCAATTTTGATACTATTTTCACAATTAAGTTAGTTTATTGCTAATGCATCAAGCAAGGTTATCGCTCTACTATGATCAACGGACGCCAATGCCGCGTTGATATGTTTAAACATCATATTGCTCATTATTCAGAAACATATTGCGTTGATGCGCAACAAAACATCCCACAATAAAGCGGGCTTTAGCTCGGACAAACGTTAATTCGAATGCCATCACTCGTTTGATTCGAACGAACTAATTTAAATTCATTAGTGGGCCGGCGGCCATGTTGTCAAAATATTTGAATAATTCGATTTCGCTTTGTCGTATAACGGTAAATTAAAGGGTCTCCATGATTAGAAAGGACAGTGAAGGGACCAAGGTTGTGGAGCTGCGAGAGCTTATAATGAAGTTGGGCCATTTGGAGGGCATTTCAACGAATTAAAACAAAAGGTTAAAACGTTTTGTGTTTTATGCAAAAGGTATGTGAGTGAAAATGAACGGATTAATTTAATTATTTTGAAAAGAAGGATGTCATCTGGAAAACACGTGTTAAAATGTATTTGTAATTATTGTTTCAAAAATAGCCTACAATTCAGTTTAATCTGTTATTTATAGGTTGGTTAAAAGTAAGTGATAGAAATGCAGTTTTAAGCAAAGAAAGCATGAAATAGCGAGATTTTATGTTGTGTAAGGGTTTTTTGTGTGAAATAATACCAAACTCACAATCAGCAAATAAACAAAGATTTTTATTTGCTTTGCAAAAAGTTACATAACCAATAAGTATGATCTTGCTAACAAAATAACAATAAATATCTTAGGAAAAAACGATCTAGTATAACGGCTAGCTATGTTAACCCTATGGGTGTCGTATACTGCAAATATGTTGTGAGGACCGCTAGCGATACTAACACACCATACCTACAATACCCGACTGGAGTCTCAAACACGACAAGAAGCGGAGTAGGCTTGACCGACCTAAGTCGATGCAGAGCGTACAACCGGAGCGTGCCGTCCCTGAGTCTGGCGCTCCTAGCGGCTGCGCTAGCTTTTATAGGTGTTGCGGACGCGGCGGGGGCGCTGCGGTGGGGCTGCGCGCGATGTGTCGGACGACGCGGGAGTAGTGTTGTTACGTCGTCTTGCTCGGCGCGTTACAGTCTCCCCCTCTGGTCCTGAAGACGTCCCGGCGAGGAGACCAGTTGCTGTTCCGGTGTCTACCTGCTTCTTTGGTCTGCCACGTCTGCGCAAGGGTCTTTCAGGGTTAGGTAAATTTAAAGCTGAGCCCTGATATGGGCTCAGCGCAGAGGAATGATAAATACCCAAGCCGCTTTCTGGTTCTGACGGATGTGCCACTTCGTAAGAGCATGGCCCGTGCCGTCGCAGGATGATGTACGGCCCGTCACGACGTGGTGCCAGCTTTGCCGTGTGGTAGCGCGCTGCGTTGCTCAGGACATTGGCCGCGACCAAGACGTGGTCACCCGGTTGATAGGCAGGAGCAGGACGTCGATGCTCATCCGTCGACTTCTTTCTTGCTTCTTCCTTACTTTCTTGCACTTCCCTGGCTCTCTTCATTGTCTCTGCTAGTAAAATAAGTTTAGGGGTTATTTCGGGTATAAAATTTTCTGATGAAACTATCTGTCGAAGATCGTGTTTGACATCACCATACGTCCTTAATTCTCTGCCAAATGTGAGATATGCTGGAGTGTACCCTGTGCTAAGGCAGTTTGATGAATTCATAGCATATCTGATGCTTGGCAGTCTCTCTGCCCAGGAGCGATGATCGCCGTCCACCAAAATAGCGAGCTGTGTTTTTAGGTCTCGGTTCTTTCTTTCCACTGGGTTTGCTTCTGGGTGGTAGACAGGCGTAAATGCATGTTGAACATCGAGACAGTAAGCAAGCTTCTGCATTACTGAGCTAACAAATTGCGTTCCGTTGTCGCTTACCAATCTTCGAGGGACCCCATAACGCAAAAAAACTTCGTTCAGGAGAATGGTCGCACAAGCTTCTGCTGTAGCTTGTTCTAAGGCGAATAATTCAATCCATCGTGTAGCGACATCTTCTACGATGAAGATCCAGGTTTTATTATCTGTCGTTGGAGGGAGGGGCCCAAATAAGTCAAATGCTATTATTTCAAACCTTTGATTCATTACAGTAGTCTGTAATAGCCCTGCTGGCTTCAGATTACTAGGTTTATAACGTTGGCATTTGATACAATCCTTGACGTAGTTTTTAATTTCCTTTCGCATTCCCTTCCAATAATATCTACTAGCTATCCGTTGAAAGGTTTTATCAGCTCCATAATGACCAGCAGAGGGATCATCGTGATATTGCGTAAGTATGGTACTGGTTTCATGCTGAGGTATGACCAATTGAGCACTATCGTTGTCGCTATCTTGTATATAGCGATGAAGCATTCCACTGTTCATGATGTATCCTTTTCCTGACCAGTACACAGCATTTTCATCTCGAACGGGTTTCTCCAGTGCAGTAATGATAGTCTCTAAGTAGCTATCTTTCAATTGTTCTTTTCGTATCTCGGCTGCAGAACGGCGTGGCATATTTATGGACACGATACATATTCCATGATTTTCCTGTAGCTCGTTGCACGGAGGTCTTGAAAGGGCATCAGCAACTACGTTTGTTTTACCTGGGATATACTCGACCGATATATTATAGGGTTGAAGTTGTAATGCCCATCTGGCAAGTCGACCCGTAGGAGTTTTAATGGACATCAGCCACTTTAATGCTTGGTGGTCGGTAGCGATTACTGCAGAAGAACCTTCGACGTAGCCTCTAAACTTTGATACAGCCCATATGACGGCTAATGCCTCTCTCTCCGTAGTAGAATAATTCCTTTCTGCCTTAGTCAATAAACGGCTTGCATATTCCACGGGATGCTCGTCTGTACCCTCCCCCTGCACCAAAACAGCACCGATGGCGTAATCACTAGCGTCCGTTTTGATTATGTATGGTTTACTCATATCTGCTTGACGTAGGATTGGTGCACTGGTTAGGCATCGCTTGAGTTCATTGAAGGCATCTTCTTGATTAGATCCCCATTCCCAACTTGTGTTCTTTTTCGTCAAACGGGACAGTGGTTCCGTAATTTTTGCAAAATTTGGTACAAACCGACGGTACCAGGAACAAGTCTGAAGGAATGATTGTACCTGTTTAACATTCTTCGGCGCAGGTAAATCTAGTATAGCCGATATTTTTGTAGGATCTGTACATAATCCGGTCTTCGTGATTATATGTCCTAGATAGGGGATCTTTTCCTCGCAAAATCGACACTTTTGCTTGTTGACAACAACATTATTTTCCTGCAACAGATGGAAAACCTTATCCAGGTCTTGAAGGTGCCGTTCAAATGAGGGAGAAAACAGAATGAGATCATCCAAATATGCGAGCAGCTTTACCCTATCTAGTTGCAACTTCAATCTGTCAATAAAGCGCTGGAACGTTGCCGGAGCGTTACGCAATCCAAATGGCATTCGTGTGAATTGGTACAACCCAAAAGGTGTGACGAAAGCCGTTTTCTCTTGATCCTCATCACGTACCTTAATTTGCCAGTATCCTGCTCTAAGATCTAGGGATGACATGTAAGGCGTTGGTTTCGCTTCGTGTAGCAAATCGTCTATTCTGGGTAAGGGATACGCGTCAGCTACAGTTACTTTATTTAACTGGCGGTAATCTATACAGACCCTTATGTCGCCATTCTTCTTGGGGACCATTACGACAGGTGCTGCCCATGGAGATTTCGATGGCATGATAATGCCTTCCTTCAGCATTTGGTTAACCTCTTCTCGTAATATTTCTTTACGCTGTGGAGACATACGGTATGGAGGTACCGCAATTGGTTTGTGGTTTTCTGTTTCTATGTTATGCTCCACTAGGCTGGCTGGTTTTCCATTATTATTAAACACTGTAGCATAACATTCCAGTATATTATTTAACTGTCTAACCTCTTCAGCCATTGTAACCCCGATCATAGCAATATCAATATTTGGGCCAAACAATTGCTTGCTGTGTGGCGAGAGGGTTACTTCAGCGTTACCCACAGCTGCTTGCGCATCTTGAAACAGGATTCCGACAAACCTCGGAGAGTAGCCTGTGAGCATGGGTCCCCCTCGTGAAGGCGAGGCTGGTGGCGTCTGGAACTCAATCAATGGGGGTGGTCCGTACGATACAGTCGTGTCATTTTCATTAATCATCTGTGAACTAGGAGACGGAGTCATGAATATCGGGCTGATCATTGGCTCCAAAGAAGTCATTTTAGCTAACCTAGAAAACACTGCTTCGGTTTCCTCAGGTTCCATTTGTACCGTGGAGACGGATGCATCACATACCTCCTCATTATAGAGCTCATATTTCTTGCCGGGCTCATCCAAAAAGTGGAACAACAACTGCGGTAGGTTAAGCACTATACCCGCGTCTTGGATGAAATCTACTCCTAGGAGCGTTCGGTTATCGTGGGATTCTGGCAACACGATAAAACTTGTGGGGATTGTCCGACCACACAATGTGACTGGTACTACAGCCGTCTTAACTGGTTGTCTCCGTCGTAAGCCATCCGCAAGGGTAACCGTTGCATTTTTGACTTTGAATTCAACTCCTTTGATCTTTAAAACTCTATATAGTGAAGTTGATGCCACACTCATCTTTGCTCCGGAGTCAACATGAGCTTGACCAACGACACCAACGATGGATATCTTGACAGTTGGCCTAAGTCGCGACGCCTCAGCTACGGCTGTACTGAGTGAGTAAAATCCAACCTCCACTGTGCCAACTTTAGCCTTGTTGCACTTAAAACATTTACTTCTAACAACGCCGGGCTCCCCGCAACCATAACAGGTAATCTTATGACTCGGCGTTGGTGTGGGCCTTGTTGGAGTCGCTGTTGTTGTATTTACAGCTTTGGTCCTGTCTTTTATAGCTGATTTTTTGCGGCAGTCCTCTTCATTGTGGCCAAATGCACGGCAAAAGGTACACCGTGATCGTTTGCCTGCGGGAGTGGTGGGTGTTTCGACTCCTGATCTTGCAGCGACAGCTTCTTCAATTTGACGAACTTTTGTCAAGAACTCATCAAAAGTTGTAACAGAATCCCTAGGTATCCTGTCCCTTATTTGTATGTGTAGAGATGTATACAGGAGGTCCAGTCCTTGTGATGGAGTAAGATAAGGTTTCGGCAACTCTGCCATGAGAGCTCGTTTCTTGGCAACAAACAATTCGGTGCTTGCGGGACTCTTCTGCTTATCACACACAATCTCATTGTAGATTACATATGCTGGCCTCTTTGGTGCAAACGTCGTCCTTAATAAGGATACGGCCTCATTCCAATCGTGAATACTCTCTTTTACACCTAACCACCAGGTAGATGCATCGCCGACCAGCAACAATGTTAGCCCTTCTATGGCGTTGTCATCATTAATCGCCTCAATTTTTTTATAAGTGCAGACAGTTGATAAAAATGCTTCGACTAACGCGGTATTGCGAGAACCGTCGTAGCGAGCGGTGCATGCTGCGAAACTGCCTGACTTTTGAGTAGCTTGAGAACTGTCTCGACTGGCTAAGGTCTTCAGGAGTTCACGGAACTGATCATCAGAGAAGCTGATGTTTGTCATATTTCTTATATTCCTACGACTACGCCTAGGTAAAATATTATAAAGCTCAATCTTTGAAAAAGAAAAAAAAATATGCTATCAAAGTAAAATCTGCCTATCCCTAAGGCGGCTTAGCAAGGGAAAGGTAATAAAGAAAAGACTAAAAGCTATAAAGGTACCCCAAACAAAATAAACGTACTAAACTAAAACTAATAAAAAAAATATATATCTAAGGTGGGTAGATAAAAAAAAAATCTAAATATTATTAAACTAACATAGAAAGCCTCTAAGTTGGGCCGCCAATTGTAAGGGTTTTTTGTGTGAAATAATACCAAACTCACAATCAGCAAATAAACAAAGATTTTTATTTGCTTTGCAAAAAGTTACATAACCAATAAGTATGATCTTGCTAACAAAATAACAATAAATATCTTAGGAAAAAACGATCTAGTATAACGGCTAGCTATGTTAACCCTATGGGTGTCGTATACTGCAAATATGTTGTGAGGACCGCTAGCGATACTAACACACCATACCTACAATACCCGACTGGAGTCTCAAACACGACAAGAAGCGGAGTAGGCTTGACCGACCTAAGTCGATGCAGAGCGTACAACCGGAGCGTGCCGTCCCTGAGTCTGGCGCTCCTAGCGGCTGCGCTAGCTTTTATAGGTGTTGCGGACGCGGCGGGGGCGCTGCGGTGGGGCTGCGCGCGATGTGTCGGACGACGCGGGAGTAGTGTTGTTACGTCGTCTTGCTCGGCGCGTTACAGTTGGATTTTGAATTAATTTCGATAACTATTGGTGCCAAAATAGAGTACAAGTTAATTTGTCTATTATTTTATAGGTAGATCAAAGGCAAATGTTTTTAGAAATGGAGAAACGACAAAATTAAGTCATAATACCGGTGCGTTTTTACTAGTGTTATGTAAGAAAATATAGACATATACAAATATATATGATACTGACTGTCTGCGGCTGCATTTGCGTGAATCTTATTAAGCAAACAAACAGGTTTCTGTTTGTTTGCTTAATAAGATTCACGCAAATGCAGCCGCAGACAGTATATCAGGATAAAAGTATCCTACACGATAATTCAGAATTCAGTCTACCAATTTTTCCGCTTATGTTTAATTTTGTGAGAAACATCCAAATATCTACACAAACTTTTATAATTATAATTTCTTATTGTTTTTAAAGTCCCTACTTTACCCTTATAAATCCTTAATTTGAAGATAAGACCTTTATACTTAAAGCTCTAGATCAATACAGAAAATCAAATAAAATAAATTTTAAAATCCATGGCAAACCGTATTTGACATTAACAATGTTGATTCATTATTTCGCCAGACAGTTTGTGATCAAACTTCGTATTCTGGTCACAATTAATTAAGTAAACATGATAAAATTAGGCATTTTAAGTATCGCGCATGTTTGGGTCTCGACCTGGGACTTTAGACAAACAATAAAGTTGTGTATCGACTAATTAAATAAATAAGGTTAGCTACAAAACCAAGGGCTCCCGTTGCTTTCGTAGTTCTGAAGTTAGTTAGTATTTTCTCATTTCCTTATATAACGTCTTTGTTTTTTTTTATTCATCTATGTTGACAAACAAGCATACCACCCACCTGATAGTAAGTGGTCACCGTAGATCCGTCGAAATCCGTTGGTAAATGAGTTATATCTTTTGGTATTCTGAGCTATAATTTGTAAGCATTTTATAATTCGGTTAAGTAAGTCCTTATACTACGGTATTAACGTTGAGGTACTCAGTTCGTTGGAAATTTTCTCATAGTTCACTATTGCACCTTTGTTTCCATCACATTAAGAATTTTATAAAAGAGGATAGAAAATTGAGGTTTTAATTTCATAGAAATTGTCCTAATAGTACAAAATTGCAGATTTCATTTTCATTGACGTTGTAGCGACATTGCTGACGATTTAGTTTTGCATAGTCAGGCGCAAGTATACAGTAGCGCCGCGCGGCAGTCGTCTCCCCGCAACCACTAAGTTAGTAGTAGTTCAAATATTTATATTCTTCTTTCTTTTCGTGTAGTTAGTGGTCAACCTGTTGTCAAATGTTGTTCAAGCCCGTAGGCCTCTTACATGGCTTAACGACTGCTGTCAATTTGGCAACAACCGGGACCGACTTTTTACGTGTTCTCCGAAGCACGGAGACGCTCAGATGAAATACCACTAAGCGGTCACCCATCTATAGACTGACCGCAACCAACGTTGCTTAACCTCACTAATCGTTTACCGATCGGTGAGTGCAACTGGCTATAAGCGCCTCTATATTTATATTACAACTGGTACTAGCAGAATAAATATAGTATTCCATCAAGTCATTTTATTTGTCCACCTACAAGAATACATAAGATTACCCCTAGATTGGTGACTCCGACGTGAAACTAAAAGGTCAGCAGTGTTGCTACAATAACGTGTTTCTAACAGGATATATAACATAAAAATTGTATAAAGACCTGGTTGACATCAACTCTGATTGAATATCAACGTTTGTCACAACAGACATTTCAAACGTGATAAGTAGTAATTAAGTATTTAATATATTATCTAGAATTGAAGTACATATAAATAAGTATTTGAAATTATATAATAGAGATTGATACAGTAAACATTTTGCATGTGATATTTGCCTATAATTGATTGTGCAGTTAGATTTAAGATACAACAGACTGTAACAACATTTAGCGAACCTTCATTAAATAAATAAATAAAATGTTATTTAATATCAGCCCTGTATTAAACTGTCACACTGCTGAGCACGGGCCTCTTCTCAGTCCACCACGCTGGCCCAGTGCGGGTTGGCAGAATTCACATACATATCTTCGAGAACATTATGTAGAACTCTCAGACATGTAGGTTTTCTCACAATGTTTTCCTTCACCGTTAGAGCGAGCGGTTACTAATTATTGAATACGCATATAACTTCGAAAAGCCAGAGATGCGCGGTCTGGGATCGAGCTCAAGGTCTCTGTGCAGCAGTCCAGCCTCCTCCCACTTGGCTATCGCTGCTATAAAATGTTAATATTATTAAATGACACTCTGTCTCATCAGAGAATAATAATAATATAATAATAATAATAAGTTTATTTATTTTCTCTCACAAAGATATTTTTACAGAGGCAACTTAACTATGTACAAATATAGTAGTAACACAAATCAATGTGAGAGACTGGTGTCTGAACTAGGAGACCTGTATGACAGAACACCAGCCTCTCCTAACTCTGGACTAGTGGGTGTACAGATTAGTTTAGTTTAATGGTGAGAGTGCGTTAGTGCAAATGTCTGTGTGCGTGTATGTGTGTGTGTGTGAGTGAGTGGGTGCACGCGTGTGTGAGTGTTTGCGCATGTCTAACTAAGTGTGTGTATTTGTGTGGCAGTGCGTGCATCTGTGCATTTCTAAATAATGTAGAGAAGCTTACCAATCAACAAACAACCGTTTACCGACCAACAACTAACGATATAGACAGTGTTATACTACAAAGTATTGGCTACAAACCTGTTATTTCAATTTCAAAATGTTATTTATTTCATGGGTGTACGCAATTTGCTGGATTCAATATATTTATACATATTTATAAGGGAAAACGCCCGAAATCCCGCATCCATTTGCAACGCGGAAAATGTAGAGATATATGAATAATATAAGGTTTTGGTTTGGTGAAAATAATTATTGCAAAACGGACTTTTAAAACTCAATTTAAGTTATCTTTTAAGGTGGAAAATAGATCAATAAATAAAATGTTCATAGCTTAATATATGAGATGATATCATAGTGTGATTGGACAAACTGCTATTGTGCTTTACTGTCAATAAAATACTTGTAGCAGAATGGAGTCTTACCATCAGACTACGATAGGTTCGCCCTCTATGCGTGGGACCTAAACCATATGTGCTGAACACTTCTATTTGAGATGTTCTTAACAGAAAACCCAATAGCGCTTTTGCTTGAACCGGGAATGGAATCTGCGACTTAACAATCGCATGCAAATATAAGCGCAAACTTATGCTGAGGGCCGAATGATTTTATTTAAATAAGTATTAAAATAAAATATCTGTATTTCAGACATGAACACGTACATACATAAACAGTCCATAGGTTGTTTAGTGATGGGTTGCTAAGCTGAGGTGATGGGCTACTAAAACAGGAAATGTAAAAATTTTACCATGATACCAAAATGAATAAATAGTTTCTAGTTTGACTTTAATTTACATTTATTATCTAGCTTGTTTGACCAGACTGATCAAGTTGTGTAATGAATAGTAAAATTAATCTAAATTTACAATAATTAGTATTGACTTGTGATATGTCCAATTTATAAGCGATAGCCGATAGCCAATGCAAACATTTTATTTGTCAAATAGTTCTGATTTGAAGTTCATTTGGATGGAAAACAAATTCTATATGTATACAGTTCATAACGCATTCAACTAAAAATTAACCTTGTATAAAAATACGGATAGTTCATAATTGCTTGTCGACGCTGTTTTGTGATTATGTATGCCTTACTAACTGCTTCGCGTGGTTTTGCCAACGTTCACGATTACTGCTCCACATCCGCGAGGCGTAGCGTGCCTATTTTATATAGCCTATACTCATGCTCAAGCGAGCTGAGCTAATAAATGCAAAAATATGTAATTATATAACCCAACAAAAAATAAAACTATCTTTTAAGCTTTATTAGGAATTTGGGTTGAAAATTACTAGAATTCTTATTAACCCCTCCAGTTATCAAGAATACTGTTACACCCAGTGCCATCTCTTGGCATTGTGGGAAAGACTCGGCAGTTCCGTTTAATAATTTATAACAGCGCCACCTATTGAAGTCTTACGGAACTACGTAGTTCCTCGGTAAGAGAAGGGTAGAGGGAACGCTGGCACATTCTCGAATCTTCGTACTGTTTACATACTGGGTATGACGTTTCTGGAAAACTCCGGAAGCGCTTAAACCGCGTATAAAAGGGGAAAACTAGCGCTCGCCGAGTCAGTTTACAATCGTAAGCGGTCAAGTATACATCGAAGCGAACGGAAGAGAAAATACTACGGAGTTTTAAGCAGTTACAATGGAAATGTGTAGTATAGTGTTTGTTGTGTTTTAAATTTAATTGTGTGCTAGAATAAAACGTGTTTTAGTCGGTAATATTGTTTATATTCTTATCCCTCTGACCCAGCACGTAACAATACTTTTGTTAAGGTTCACGTCTGTAGTTCAATGGATTCGATACCGCGGCCTAGTGCGGAAGTTGTCGTTTTTAATTATAAATGCATAGTATCCTTTTTGCGTAAGCAATAACACTTCTACATTTACGTGTTATCATGTCCCTGTGAAATTTGATGACTACTTAGGATTTTACATACTGTTGAGCTATACTTAAGAATCACTAAGTTCGTCGTTTTAGTAACGTTCCTGGTCTCTCTATTCCAAACAAAAAGTTTAATTTCAAGTACTGCCTTGGTGGTGCAATAGTAGTGCATGCGACTGGGTACGATTTCCGGATCTAGCAAAATATTATTAGGTTTTTCTAGAAATTCATAGGAGCAGCATAAGGCCTGAATCTATACCTAGTAGATTACAATAGGCTTGCTGTCTATTACATAAGACCTTTGAGAGTGCCGGAGGCTTAATCACCCTCTTTCCCCTTCCCGCTCCTTCTCCTTCCCACATCCTTTTCCTCTTCTTACATTCCTAAGGGGTCGGCAACGCGCAAGTGATGCCTCTGGTGTTGCAGGCTTCCATAAGCTACGGTGATAACTTACCATCAGGTGGACCGTATGATTGTTTGCCACCACATGTGCTTAAAAAAATATTAAGACAATAGCTGGCGAAATGTTACTGTAATATCTCTGCTTAGCCCTTTGAGGATATAACCGTGAGACTATATACATATGTATGTAATTTCAAGGGTTAAACTGGCATTCACGCAGAAAGGCAACCACTCCACCGAAGCACCAGGAACGATGCCCGAACATTCACGGGCTTGGTGACTTTCATTTGAAGGAAATCGGAGTAAACTGCAAATGACTAAGCATTTATTATTTATTCCCCTTGACGTCCCTCGACCTTGTTGCGGCTCATATTATGTATGGACCCTTTCAGTTCTCGTATCAGAACCAACATTACTGGGTGTGATTGAGCATATACGTACATAATGTATATGACACATACTGCCTTTATACCTCCCAAGCTCGATTACCTCGAGTCAAGTGTTAAACGATTTTTAGACGTTCGCGATTGGTGCAAATCTACGTAAGTAAAAATCAAATCTTTCCTTTTTTTAACAGTAGTAATACTGTTATAAAAAGGAAGGATTTGATTCTTTTGTTTGTTTGTAAGGATTTAAAACGAAAACTAAAAAACCGATTTTAAAAATTATATCACCGATAGACGAGCAAAGTGGTATTAGGTTTTTGTTAGGCAATTCTCATTAGCAGCACGGAGTTTGGAATAGCCCGGTAGACGGCAATACCTCTCAGTCCGCTCACCTCCTCATACGTGTAACCCAAAAACATAACTGACGAAATCTGGTTGCAATAAATCTCTGTCTACCTCTTCCGGTTTATATTTCAAAGGCATCACCCGTACTAGGTATATGTTTTGTATCACGGGGGACTTTACATACATACAAACAATGACACAAAGAACACGGAAAACATTTGAGGTTCGAAAAAATTTAGCACGTGAGATTCCGACCCACAACACATGGCATAGAGGTATAGAGGCGATGGCGAGGCGACGCTTTTAATCATTACGCCATTCGTGCAGTCAAATGTTTCTACACAAATTATCGTTTGTTATATTGGTAGTACAGATGCTTTGGGGGAGCTTGTCAGTCCAGCTCATAGAAAGTCGGACAGCACTGAACTGAGGTGTTTATGAAGTACCGGGATGAGGCGGCATGAGGGCTCGTGATTGATTTTCGGGTCGGGCAAAGTTTTATTAGGTTTTCCGGCCGATGTCGATGAACTTTCTTTTGAGTAATGCTTCCTAATACTTTTACGCAATAATACTTCTTATCCCATCCACAGTTCCATTTACAGTTCTGCCCAACCTTCTGTGGACATCGTGAGGACTATAAATCTACGAATTCCATGGAAAAAACTCCCTGAACAAGCTACTAAGTGATTTCACTTTCCTATATGGAGCACATGAGCGAAGGACAATAAGAATTAATAATATACTCACAATTCAAAAACTTGGGACATCCCAGCGTTAAGTGTGAGGGGCATGCATAATACATGAATCTAGGGGCCGCGGGTTTGAGATCATAGTCTGTTCAAACATTTATCACTTAAACAACTTCCATGCGATATACTTAAGTATTGAATTGTAGAATTTATGATATGCTTTTGAAGGAGTAAGAGAATTGAAATACGTACCTATGTCTCGTTATATTCGAATGCTCGGCTCAGATGGCTGTTAGATTTTTTGTTTGGATATTTACAATGCAAAACTTTGCGTTACAACAAAACCGTGACTAACCTTGACTTTAATAACCTTAATACAAGCGCCTAAATTACTCTTGTTCTTTTCTTTTAAAAAGAAATTCTCCGCACTAGTTATAAATCTTGCGTCACGGGAGACTTTACAAACTTTCAAACATCGAGCAAACATTTAAACCCATAAAACCCAGCGCAGTATCAGTGGCGAGGCAAAGATTTAAACCACTACGCCATCCGTGCTGATGGAAGCAAGGAGTCAAGTCAAGTCCTACAAACCTTCAAGAAAAGAGCGTACTCCTTTTTAAAAGGCGGGCAACGCACTCCTCTGCTGTTGCGGGTATCCATGGCCGGCGGTAATCGCTTACCGATGCGATGCGTCTGTTCATTTGCCAACTATATCATAAAAAAAAAAATTACATACGAAGCTTCCTACTACAATAAACCCGTGTTCAAATGGATAACATTTTGTATTTGTAACAAACGATAACTCTCGCACTAGGAATAATTCCTGTGTTGCGAGGCACTTTACAAATATTTAGACAACGGACAGAAATTAAGTTGCTACCAACAATACCAATAATGCAATTCGGGCATATCCACGAACAAAAACAACTTTAACATAATCGATTCTAATATTAAAAATGCGAAATCAACTCAGTTTTCTTATTACCCTTTCACAACTAAATGGCTGAACGGATCGTGATGACATTTGGTGGGTGGTAGATTGTATCATGTGGAAGGATATAGACTAGCTTTTTATCCCAGTTTAAGCTTCTGTGGGGTTCGTGCGGGCAATACCATGGACAGAAACAAGTCCTAACTTTTACCTATTATAAATGCAAATGTGATTTTGTTTGTTTGTTATGCTGTCGCACCTTAACTACTAGAGCGATCACCATAAAATATATATTTTATTTTTATACAGCTAAGGTGGCAAACAAGCATACGGCCCACCTGATGGTAAGCGATCACCGTAGCCTATGGACGCCTGCAATACCAAAGGCATCAATTGCGCATTGCCGACCCTTTAGAAAAAAAAGGAAATAGGAAGGAGAAGGAATGGGAAGGGGAAAAGAGAGTGATTGGGCCTCCGGCACTCTCACTTACCGAACGAAACACAACAGTATTTCACTGCTATTTCACGTCGATATTCTGTGAGAGGGTAGTCCTTCCCCGGTCGAGCCGGCCCATTTATGCTGAATTCAATTTCGCATACTCGTTGTCAGGGGAACAAAAAAGGACATAGGGTACTTTGATCTAGAAAGAGGTACTGTTCCCGAGGGATAGAAATTTTATGGACAAAATCTATATTATCGCGAGCAAAGCCACGAGCAAAATTTAGTACAGTATAAAGAACTTAAATCGCTTCAATGAATAAAAGACAAAATATCTGTAAAGGTAACTTAAAGTAAAAACTTCGAAGCGTGTTCATATTTATTTCATTTTATACTACTTTTGAAATACATTTTGCATGCACTCACTTTTTTAACTGAAACTAAATGAATTTATTGTATTATCACCGGTTCTCGAAAGTTGAGTAAAATGCAGCCTATTCGAAATTCTGAAAGCGAGTGAAAATCGTATTAAAATATCACGTTTCATTTATATATACGGCTATATACCTAATATGGATTTACATATGAAGTTGGGAAATATACATAGAAATGGGAAAATCGGTAACATTGTGGTCTTCATATTATCTTATCTTATGTGGTGGCCAGTCAGTACAGACCGGTGACACTTCGACCCAGTGGGATCTTTTGTGTCGACTTCCCCAATAACGACTGCCATAGATGTTCATGGCAGTCGGGACCGACGGCTTAACGTGCTCTCCGAGGCACGGAGCAGGCAATAATTGTCAATCAATACGCACATAATTTCCAAAAGTCATATAACTTCTGAAAGTCAGAGGTGCGCGACGTGGGTTCGAACCCGAGACCCTCTGCATTGCAGTCTATTGGTCTCTCCACTGAGCTATCGCTGCTGGTCTTCATATTAACTATTGCATCAATATTTTTTGAAAGGCCAGTTTGAATTCTATATTTTATAATCATGTATTTGGGCCACTATGGTTAGTCTTAAATTAGCAAAAACATCAACCATTATGTAATTATGGCGAATTGAAAAATATGATTACGGACATATGATATAACTTTTATACAAATTAACATTTTCATTGAAAGCATTAGTTATACAAGATATAGAACATTTCAAAAGTCCTCGCTGCAACAAAACCATAATTGACCTTGACTTTAATGACCTTGAAACAAGTGCTTAAATCACTCTTAATTTTTTTCTTTCAAAAAGACAATTCTATTCTATATCTATTCTAAACTCAGTTCACATCCTGTGTCGCATTTAAAGGTTGGTCGATTTTAAGGGTTATTGATATTTATTATTAAATACTTATGTTATTATAGAGCAGCGGTAGCTCAGTGGAGAGACCAACAGACTGCAATGCAGAGGGTCTCGGGTTCGAACCCAAGTAGCGCACCTCTGACTTTCGGAAGTTATATGACTTTTCGAAATTATGTGCGTATTGATTGACAATTATCGCCTGCTCCGTGCCTCGGAGAACACGTTAAGGCTGCCATGAACATCTATGACAGTCGTTATTGGGGAAGTCGACACAAAAGATCCCACTGGGTCGAAGTGTCGCCGGTCTGTACTGACTGGCCCCCACACAAGATAAGATAAGGTAAGATAATAAATAAAAAAATAAAATAAATATATGTTTATTATTTTACTATAATATTTCAGATATTTACAAATATTATACATATATGTATAGTCTATTCTCGAAATATAAATGAATTTTTAAAATAACCATTGCCTTTTGTTCAGAAAACACGAAATTAGATGTAGGACATGAAGGGCGATTTCATACTTATACCTTATATAAATGTAATGGATGTTTATTTACATACACGTATATCAGGAGCGGTTTTATATTTATATGTGGTACCTTATGAATATAGTTAAATTACATTAATAAGATTTAGCATAGTTTTTACTTTTATATATACAATATTGTCTAACGCGTACATCCCCGAAAGCAGAACCCTTACTGGGTGTTTAGGTTCCTTGTAATAGACGGCGAGCTTATTACGTTTACCGGGCACAGTTACACTGTGCTATTGCTACTTAGAATTTTTGATAGAAAATCTCAATAAGACCCAGCTTGACTCGGGAATCAAATTCGAGATCTCACGCACAACAGTCGCGTACGTCGTGTATCTGAGCTTTGCAATAGAGGAAAAAGTTTAATAATCTATTTATTTAATCAATTAATATGGTTATATATATACCGATTACTAATTACACTAATTAATATAAAATAATATGAATATGCATTTGAAAAATGCCAATTTACAGCCTATTAATTTTTTTTTTTAAAAAGTGTTACATTTTGTGCTATTACCAGCGGCCCCACACTAGGCAAGCCTATCCTGTGGGTTGATTGATTTGCATCAACTGTACCTTAATTACTATTTTAAAGGGTGCTGATGGCATGTCTGAACTTGGCCAGAAATAACCAAGTAGTATTTAATAAATTTATTAATATACAAACATTATTAACAGTGTTTAGAGCTGTGTGCCACCAACTATAAAAATATTTTTGGTCGATCACCAAAAAACAGTTCCATATACACGTTACTAATTGTCACCATCAACAATACATTACAACCTTAAATTATGTACAATACCTTACTGTTACATCTGTTACACAGGCCAAGTTAATAGCCTATTACAGCAAAAAAGAAACAAATTAGTCGTACACAAAAAGTAACTTCAACTAACACATTAACTAAGTCACCACGTAAGTCCTCGAAACAAACGAGAAAACTCACCTAACTTAAAACTAGCAAGATTTCAACATCACACAACGACACATAAAGAAAAAGGACCATTATTTAACGTAGAACTTTCGTCATAAAGGTACGTAAGGAATAAAATATTCGTATAAAGTGGAGATAGTGTTCTCGTGGCACATAACTCTTGGCAAGATGGAGTACGCTCTCTGGAGGATTACGAGAGTACGCATTCATGAAGAGATGATATTTTTATGACAAATTCGTTAGGAGATCCGGTTTTGAATGCGTTGACTTGCTGGTTTTATTTGAATGTAGAATTTATTTGTTTTAAAGCTTCTTGTAAATAATTGGATGTGGGAACTTTTAAGACTGGCTTGTTGGGTTAAGTTGGCGGTTATGTTTGCGTATGATTGGGATAACTTCGGTTTGATTCTCGGCTCGGATGAAGTGTTATTTGGTTTTATTGTCATAAAAAATTGCTGTGTCTGGCCTTGGCTAAATTCCGTGTCGCTACAATTTTAAACGGACACATGAGTCCGGCAATAAGCCTTGTTACGTGAGACTTAAGAATATAGCCGTTAAAATGCTAATGCAATACATCTCTTTATATCCTTTTGGAACACATGCGTCAGTCTAAGCATGTAAGAAAATATTTTTAATGCCTTAAACTACTGTGAATTAACGTTTAGGGGATAGACAGATCAAAATATGTATTGATAAGAATAAGTACTGCATGCCGATATATCTATGATTCAGTTATTATATTGTAGTTTACTATTGATCGTGGGCCTAATAAATAAATTATATACGAGTACTTTGAAAAAAATAAACACCAAGACTATAAGACGAACACCATCTTAGTCTCCATAGCAGACCATAGCTGCTGAAAAGCAACAGAAATGTCAGAGAAAGTTGTTTGTTTGTTTGGTTGAACGCGCTAATCTCAAGAACTACTGGTTCGAATTGACAAATTATTTTAGTGTTGGGTAGCCTATTTGCTGAGAAAGGCTATATGTTATACCCGGCGACTCTACACGGGGGTTATCCGGTCGATGGCGCTTTACGGCGCACCGGTGTGGGCGGACTCCCTGACCGCTCAGTGCAGGACTCTCTTGCGGAGGCCGCAGAGAGTCATAGCGGTCAGGCTAATACGTGGATACCGCACGGTGTCGGCCGACGCAGCTTGTGCGTTGGCCGGAACACCACCGTGGGATTTGGAGGCTGAAGTGCTCGCCGAAGTGTTTGCAGTGAGTGAGGCGGTGTGGGAGGAGACGGGTTGTCGTCCCCTCCCGACAGTGATTGAGTGCGCGCGCAATCGAACCCATCAGGGCATGATTTTAAAGTGGAAGGCGCGGCTGGAGGTGCCCATGGCCGGTTTCAGAACCGTTGGGGCCCTCCAGCCGGTATTGGAGCGGTGGGCAGGGCGGCAGCATGGGACCCTTTCCTTCCGGCTAGTGCAGGTGTTGTCAGGGCACGGTTGCTTTGGCAAATACCTGCACACGGTCGCTAGGTAGAAACCGAGTCCCGTCTGCCACCACTGCGATTGTGAGGAGGACACGGCGCAGCACACGCTCGAGCAATGTTCTGCTTGGGCGGTGCAGCGCCGTGAACTCATTGAGGTTGTGGGTGAGGATCTCTCGCTGCCGGCCGTGATCAAAGCCATGGTCGACAGCGAGAGGAAGTGGGCAGCGGTCGCGTCCTTCTGCGAGGACGTCATCTCGCAGAAGGAGGCGGCGGAGCGGATCCGTGAAGAAAGTATCCTTGCGGATTCGAGTCGTCGCCGGCGAACCGGGCGGCGTAGGCGCGCTTACGCGCGCGTAATGCCGCCATAATGAAGGCCGCGGGCGGGAGAACGGGGATCTCCCGTCCGCCAGCCATTGAGTCGGTCCGACGCCCTATGTAGTGCCGGGGCGTCGCCGAGGAGTTGTAGACTGCTGAGCTGAGCTGACTGCTGTTGGTCGCTGAGGCAGTAATTTTACCAGCGGCCCATCCACTATACAAGGCAGCGAGCGTGCACACCGTGGGGTTTTGGTCCATAGGCCCGAAGTACGGGAGAGCCGGACATAACCCTCTCGCCTCCCCTTGTGGCAAGAGGGTATGCATCAGGTGCATTTACCCACGAAAAAAAAAAAAAAACACCAAAAGGCTGTAGGTTATACAATATGTAACAAAAACGCTGTTGTTCCTTTTAGGTGGGTTATCAGTATCACTGTTGAAATATAATTCAGTCATCTATTTTGTAAAAAGCGAAATTAAAAAACAAAACAAAATTTGAATAAATTTTAATAATGAAAAATAAAAAAGTTGTGTACCTCTTTAAAAATCGATGATGCGTGGCGCGTAGACCGCGTCCTCTGCACGTTGCGCTCGGGCATTCAAACATCTATTCCGCTCGGGTCACGATCTCATTTTATTTAGTTTAATAATTTAAAACGTTTAATCGTAGTAATCGTGTAACAGTTTAAAAATTATATAAAAGTAGTATATTTCATTTAAACCAAAAAAGAATCGGTATAAAGTAGTTTTAATTTCAATGTTTACCATTCCTAAACTGCGCTAAAATCTTTATAAAGTAGTTTAATTTCATTCGCGTAAATATAAGAGAAAATTACTTACGCCATATGGCCTTGCTAATATGCGCTACTAGAATAATATATATAATAATACATATATAACATTTTTGACAATAAACTAACGTTTATTGATATTATTAAAGTTTATAGAATTTAAGAATTATTCTTTTTCGGCGTATAATTCAAAAGATTACAGTCAGTCTTCAGTCTAAATACTGCACTACACTTATTTTTCTGTGTGGGGATCTAATCAGCAACACTTGGTGTGGTGTAGCAGCTATATGACATGAGGTGATAACTACCACCCCGGCAGAATAAATTAGCAAATAAAATTGTAATAAGTAAAAAGAAAAGCATAGAAGGTGCATTACGATTATACAAAACAATTGTTCATTAACATACAATTTACCACCGAAAACTTTAGCATAACCTTTATGTCCTTCTATAAATATTCATCTTGACGCAAACTATTTTATTGATTAACATTATTACGAGGTACGCAATGGTTTGCTACCAATACAATGCACAGCTCGCGTCCGCGCGCGGCATGCGTGCTCACACTGCCCACCCATCGCGTACGTGCCACGCCGTCTAGAACCCGAGTCCGCCGGGATTCATCTGATAATCGACTATAACCATCTTATTTTAAACATAAACAAATTACAACAACAAACGCGACCTCATTAGAAAAAATAAAATGTCTCGTAATTTCGTACTTACGTCCCTATAAGATAGCTTAGTAGTGTAGGTAGTAGGTACCCATCAATAATATCAAAATATATTCTAATTTAAATAAAAGAAAATTGAACGTAATCCTAAATCTGTAAGTTATCCGTAAACCTAGGTACTAGCAAAATAAGTTATCTTATTCGTTTGATTTTTATACTACGAACAAGGGCAAGTATGGCGCAGTGTCATTAGCCATACGGCAAGCGTTGTGAGTGTTTAATCTTCATATAAAATAATGCCTGCGTGTATTGCAAATAACTAGAAGATCCGAATATTTGTTATTTTTTAGTCAATGATCGTAACGTCATAGAGACACACAGTAAATGACCAACATTTATGCCGACTTGAATGAAATAAAAATCAGGGCGTTGAATAAGCCTTACCTTACAATTTTTCTCTCCTTAAAAGATGTAGCTCAAAATGGTCACAATATAACAGACAAATAAGGAGAGAGAGATTGTAAATAATATTCCATGGATACCTTATGGATTGTAATATTCCATGGATACCTTAAGTTCTAAACATCGGCGTTGTTTTATAAAATACGGCTTTAACAGGTATTGGCTGTATACTTCTAGTCAATATTAAGACACTCGAACACAGGAACAGAATAATGTTTGCATACGAACAGAATAGCGAGTCATCGAAAGTAATCTATATGTCGGAGCGTCAAGAAAATAATCATTGGAATGTAATTTATTTCTGTAATTGGAGTTGAATAAAGCGCCATCTATTGGTTTGTTACGTAACGTTAAGCGTAAGCTTGAGTGAGGTCGCCATAGAACCAATGTTTCAGAGTGACACTTATATCTGTCAGTGTCATATTGACGTTATATAAGCGCCGGCGACTTGTACGCGGACAACGGGTTGGGAGTCTTCTGCACTCACCCACAGTCCGCGTAAAGTTGTCAAGGCCATCTGAGGCCAACAACTAACACAAAAAAAAACAAAAATATGCGGACACATTCGGGTGGACGAACGGATCAGAGATAATCAAAGTCAACCTTTATTGTTTTATTTCTCTTGTATTTGCCTATTATTAGTATACGTATGAAGTATAATGCCTATATTTTGTTACTTGATCATGTCAAAAGCGAGTTGCCGTCCTACTCTCCGACATATAAAATAAACTACCCACTATAAATTTATAAATTTATTTGTAAATCTTTGCTTCTTGTTTCACCCTCAGGTTTTCATTTATTTAAGGAATGTTTTAATTTTTTTTAAATAAACTTTTGTGAATAGGGATTTAAAAACTGTTTAAAATAAATTTAACAAAATTTTATAATTATGAAATCTAGTTTATTTTAATTTTATAGTAGTGCACCGCCATCTATTACGATATATCTTAACTACTTAACAGATCTTGAATCGATTTCCGTAAGATGGCGTCTATTATCGTCGTATACCAGTTTAGTAATGACATGGGCACAGATAATATAATACTGGACTAGCATGGGTATGCATTTTTGCAGCTCATCGTACACACAGCGACACATGAACCTAGACTGTTTGGACTTTGAACTGTTAGAAGTTGAACGCTGCGAATCGTGCGAGAGAGTGCTTTAAATTTTTGTTATTTTGCCTCATTCACGCTGAACGGGACGCGAATATCTCTATCCTTACCATTACATCGACACCACTATGCATCGTCCCTTTCCATCAATTCTCTATTTTGTATGTAGCGTAGTTATGCGTATATAGGGTGTCTAACTTGATGTGTAGCCGTGTGTACATGTGCACCACGCGTCGATGTCGAACTAAAGTATAAAAGTAGGTCATTATTGCTAGTTACACTACGCACACTAAACCAGATAGAGATGAGATAATGGTAAATTAGGAAATTTGAAAAATATCGATTTACAAACATTATACGCCTTTAATGTTTATCCGTTTGTCCGTAGGTCCGGTTGTAAACTCTCGATATCGAGTTATTCTCAATGAATTTGTTTACTAAGGAACATCAAGTTCGAAGTTTAAAAAGTAATGTAGTAACATTACTTTTTATTTAATGTGATTAAATAAAGGCTTGTTAATATGTTTTATGAGTTATAGTATGTATATTATTTTGATGAGTTATCAAAATACTTAATTATCAAACAGTAGGAACTCGGGATTCATTTTGTAATAATTATAATCTTGATGCTATCACTCCCTAGCAGAGTAATATATAAGTCAATGCTCCCTAGTCAGTGTTTATACATTCATATTAGGTATTTTTTTCGAATAAAAGAACTGCTGATTCACATTTAGAAAATGCAAAATTGCAGAAACAAAATTGTGATTTTTCCTGAAGAAAAGTTTCAACGATTTTGTAACTCAGAATAATGGTCTATTTTAGTTTTCGGTACGCCGCGCGTCGTCTCTTACACCCAGTATATTGCTTAGATATGAATAAAATAAGATTGTAACTTATCGATGTCTCTAAAGAGAAGATATTTACCAAAATAATGTGAATGGTCTTTAGAAGACAATAGCATTTGCCCGTGGCTTCGCTCGCGTAAAAATAAATTATGTTACGTTAGGAACAGTACTTAAAAAATAAGATAATGCCTATGTTACTCGGTGATGATATGAGCTTTCGAATGGCGAAAGAATTTTTAAATTTGGTTGAGTTGTTTTTGAGTTAAACCATTACAAATAAAGAAACAAATCTTTACTCTTTATAATATAAGTATATACAGGATGTCCGGTAATTAATGGATAACCTTGAAATGTCTTATAGTAGAACTAAAGGGAACTAAACCAATGGATTTCATTCATTTATGGTCGTAGTATACAAGAAATTTACACATGGTTATTAAAAAAAAACACATATCTCAGGTAGTAGTTAGGATAGACTTTTTTTCATATTTTTTCTGAACGGCCATCAGTTCCACTATAAGACATTTCCATTTATTACCGGACATCCTGTATAGAAGCCAAATCAATTGTTTTCTAACTATCTGCCTGTATGTTAGTACGCGCATCGCGCAAAAAGTACATATTAAAAGTAAAATAATTGCGCGTTCCACAGTTGTACCTATTGCCGAAGATCTAAATTAAAATCTGGTGTATGTTTCTTCTGTTGCGCCGCCTAAAAGGCGAGGCTATTATGTGTGTTGCACTTTTTCTTACATGCAAAGAAAGGAAATATATACGAATACGAAGTCCCGGCTAAAAGCCAGTACACCATTAATGAAATTCATCATTACATCATCTTATTTTCTAAGTGTTCAACTCAAGGTCACGTACTATAATAGGCTCACGCTTATTGTCTGCATGGGCAGAGACTAAAGATTATCATTCTCAAAGTATTAGTTCGTTTTTATCATACGAAGAACAAACTAGCTACATTTGGTAGATATCAGCGTAAGCCTACGCAATCAATTTTACTATAAACCACCCATAAATAATGCTGAAACCATACAAACATCCGTTATCCTAATAAAAATTACACAAAAAATTAACGCTAACCGTATCAGTATATTTTCACCTCTTTTAACACATCGCGGGCGATTAATTCCGGCGAATGGGGTAAAGTTGCAAGTTGCGGTCATGACCGCACATTGCACGTTGCGCAGTGATAAACCGTTCGCGAGTTCGCTTGTAATAAAGTTGGCGAGTAAAGTATTTTGTTACGTCCGTTTATTGGTGCGTTTACCCTAGCTGAATGAGAATTAGCTCGGTTATTCTCTGCGGATCCGTGAATGGGAAAACTGTTTAGCATGTGGCGGCGTATTCTATAAAAAATCGTTGGGTAAGAGTCGGACTCAGTTACCTTGAAAGATATGTATAATATGTTATATATACATATCTATATTCTTGATGGTAAATTCTCAACGCAGCAAAAAAGAGTGTCTTGCGTCCATATTTATTTTACTATGTTTGAAGTTCTGAGCTGTTGTTGTGTCCAGACTTATTATTGTTATTGAGAATTTACTAACAGGAAAACTAGATAACATTTCGCCCGAGCCAGGAATCCACCTACGCTTTTAAGATCAACGTTTGGAGATGCACACAGACACCTAGACAGTCTAAGTTACCGATACTAGTATAAAATGTTATTTAGTTAAGTTAATGAATATGTACGGTAGATTGAATCTACTTAAAGTATCGATGTATATAAATGTTGATCACCGGCTGATTGAAACCGCATTATATGCAAACAAAATGTCTGGTTTAAAATCAGTGATAGATAAGGATAGTTTTATGTGCCGATTGTGGGATTTAATGATAATAATTAAATTGTTGGCTGCGGAATGCGACGAAAACAAGTAACGTCACAAATTGTCCGATCGACCAGATTATAATAGCGTGCTCGGCGCGCAATGACTCACTTTGACATCGACCGGCGGGCGGAGTGGACGTGCTGTGTGATCTTAATGCATTTTTTAAATTAGCGGTTACAATAACCATTTTGAATAATTCAATGATTATTTAAAGGTGAAAGTGCATTTGTTTTTTCTTTAAGTTGTTTTACCTTTGATTCCTAACTATATTATATGATGATATGCGCCAATGCTTAAGGATCTCGATAAAGAGTCAGCAAAATGTTTACCTGCTGTAATTTGATCTGAATTCTAACAAAAGAAAATGAGCATACGACACACCTGATGGTAAATGATAACCTTCGCTAGTAACCGATCTTTTGCTACCCAAAGGATGAAGATCCGTGAAAATACGGTACAGAGATAAAAAACAATTCAGGCGCTCGAAGTCGCTGGTAAAAGCTGGTAGATACTAAAATAATATAAAGTGACAATTTAAAAAACCATGAACATAACTTGTAAAATTATTTTCAAAGTTAACTTAAGTGCATTGGAATAATATCTCGGTTAAATGCAGACACCGAGCGAGCGCTTCTTTAATGTATTTTTTATTACTCGAACGTTACGTTGTAGCGAGCGTCAGTGTCTTGTACGAATATACTTAATATTGTAATTTTGTACTTCGAGAATTGATAATATAGGTGGGAAAGATGTTCATTCGCTCCACGCCTATAGCTCCAGGAGGTACGCAAAGGTATTACTTTTACCCATATTTCGCTATTTATGCTTTAAGTTCCCATGGAATATATTCAAACCTATTGCTGTCTATCAGGCACAGTTGTAGACAAAATCTAAGACTGCCCTGCAGTCACATCCACTATCGCTATGACAGTGCATAAACCGTGGCAGTATTGCGGGGAAAAATGTTCTTTTTATAACATGAGAAACAAGCGTACGGACTTTCTGATTGCCTGATGCTACGGTCGTTTATAAATATTGATAGGTACCGATATTGCTTCCTAAGGGGGAGGAATTAAAAACAGTATAAAAGGAAAGAAACAGGAGATATAGGTATATGAGCTACCGGTTTTATCAATTGCAAGAATTAAGGAAATATGTTACTACTCTTGCGCCGGTTTTCTGTAAGAGTATATCAACAAATAATTGACAGTGGCGAACCAAGTCCCGTAGCTCGTAAAATAATTATACCTGATGGTAAGCAGACGACGAGTAGAGACTTCCACACTAAGTCCTTAGTCCTCATGTGAAATGGTGCCAAGGTCTCTTCTACGACGGCCTAAGGCGGTGCCTTCTTTAGTCTTCTTAGCAACTTTGCTTATTTCGCGAATAATAACCACTACAGAGTCTAAAGTTCTTTAATTAAAACGTCTACTTACCAAACAAAATAAACAGCATTGACAATACAAGAAAAGTACAAAAAATATATATCTCTTGTTACACCCGATGATACCGTAATAGAAAACTATAATGGCTCGGAATATCTTTACAAATAAAACAGCTACGACGGTCTGGGGGGCCGCAAAAACTGCTCAGTATTCCGCCGCTGCGCCACAGGGACCAGAGGGGACAATGGTGTACAACAGGCGTATCGCCGAAGTATAAGTGGGCAAAGGGTTTGTGGAATTGCGATATTTTCTATGCTGTTGCTTCTGCGAAAATTAATGTGTCAATATAAACATAACACAATGAAAAAGCATTGTGTCTGGACGACAGCGTTCGGACGTCGACTTATATCAGCCCTGTATAAAAACTGTCCTACTGCTGGATACGAGCCACTTCTCACTGTAAAGAGAGGTTAGGTTATGTTACAGAATTTGCGGCTAGTGAGGGTTGGCAGACTTTAACATATTTTCCACAACTTTCAAACATGCAGTTTTCATCTGTTGTCGCTGTTTTTTTATCATTAAAACTAGAGATAATTAACTATTTATAAAGGTCACTGTATTGCTTATTCAAAGTGAAGATATTGATAAATAACAACCCGGTACAATTCCAGACTCCGTGCTGAACCTGATAGCAAGCAGCCATAAACGACAATGGCCCGCTATTAAATCATTATCATGAATATCACCGTCTACCTAAAACCATAGCTGGCGAATTGTGACAATAATATACTACTGCCTACCTCTTCAGGGGCATAAACGTTAGACTATGTGCCTATAGATATGACTTCATTTACTGTTAAAAATCCTTATTCTGAAACAGCCACTGATCGGCATGATAGAGGTAAAATATATTATGATTTTATACAACATTGAATTTAAAAGTCTAAAGTTCTGTTCAACGTAGAACTGAATCCATAGAGACACTTAGGACAATGTTTTCTGCCTCACGACATTTAAGGGAAACTCATTGCCTGCCAATTTACTGTCTCGAATTCGACCTTCTTACATGACCAAGTAAAAATTGTGTAAATGTTTGTTAGTGTGGTGCTTAAAGAAAATAAAATGCGTCGGTGGAATTCCAGGAAATTGTTGCAGTAACGTAGTCTACATTATGTTCTCTTTGATGAACATCATAAATAGCAAAATGATGACTGCATCAATCAGATTGCCTATCGACTGAATATGTTATATATGTGGTAGCAGCTATAAGGTAGTATTAGATCATAAACCATTATAAGTTTTTGGAAAGGCCTATCTTCACAGGCTATAAAGATCGGCCTTCCCAAAAAACTATTAATGTTAAGTTATAAATCAGTACGGTAGATTAAATTTACTTTAAAGAACCAACGTACATAAATTGAGCATCGTTGGAAAGGTGCTGCATATCCGGCAAAGGTAAAAAAAATCTCAATTAAAAAAGTCTGTGGTATGTTTGATTCTGGTTTCTAGTGGTATTTTATCTTAATTATATTGATGGCAAAGAAGCATACAGTCCATTTGGCAGTAAACGTGGCTTACATATATTCGCTAGCAATCGCAGAGGTATTCCTTATGTAGCGACTACATTATTACACGTATTCCGATAGAGCACATCTTAAGATAAGTTAAAATGCACACGCATGCAAATGTATACACGCGCCACACTAGTATATAAGCTTTACTTTTACTGAAATTAAACAGACTATAACACCATCTGAGTCTCGTTATACCTATTGCCAAAACGTAGGCAAAACTTACATTAATATTAATATTATTATTTTTATATTTCAGATTTAAACAGTTAGTAAGAAATGATATAATGGCTGAAAATTATAATTGGTGGAGACCAATGATAGAATTATGCACAGTTTCTTTTTTTTACCTTTTAATAGGTTGTTGTACATTGACGATTCAGTCGACGATGGAGCACGCTTGTCTAGAAGATACCTATTCACTTCTTTATTATGAGGTATGATCACATAAATCTAAGCTTAACTCTTTCCATCTAGACTTCTGTTAATAGTCTGCAATTCGTCAACAAGTCTCAATATAATTAAGGCGAACGGCACCTTTTCAATTGGTCGCTCGAACTTCTACGACGGAGTTGCTCGCGGTGATTTTATAACTGCAGCGATTGTTCTTCGGAGCTGCCACCGTTGGATTATGTTAAAAAGACCAAGTAGTGAGGAAGGTAAGTTCAGATTTGGTTAATGGTCTTACTAAGAAAATGGTTGGATGAATTTAAGTTTTGGCATTTAAAGTTGAGGTACGATTTTAGTATACTTAGTTTTTAATCGCAGAACTGGTGACCGTTAGGGAAACGTGTTATTCAGTAAAGACAGCGAACCAGCGACAGACTATGTGGAGTGAGGATGTTCCCTTAGTAGCTAGAACTAGTTCAGAGTGGTCACTGATCTTACTGAATGACGTGGAGTGTAGCTTTGATGGACTAATCCGACAAATGAAAACGAATGACAATAAATATGAATGAACTATATGGTGTTGTTTTATAAATATTTCAACGCGTACTCACTTAAGTAAATAGGTGAAATTTATAAGAAATTATTATCTTAACCGAAAAGACTCGAACACAGGGACAGAATAATACGAACAAAATAGCGAGACATCGAAAGTATCTATAAAATAATCTACCTACTATAAATTTATAAACTCATTTGTATTTTTAGCTTCTGTTTTACCCTGAAATGTGTTCTTTTTTTAAATAAACTATTGTGAATAGATATTAAAAGATTTTTAAAGTTAATTAAAATCGAGTTTATTAAGAAATCTACTTCTTTTTATTTTATAGTAGTGTATATATTGTATCGATTGCCGTTAGATGGGGCCAATTACCGGCTTATACCATTTTAGTTTTGAAATGGGTATGGAGTTTTGCAGCTCACTGTACATGCGAAATTAACTCTGTTTTGAATTTTTTCACAACTAAACGGCTGGACGGATATATTTATATATGAGATAGATTATAATATCTGGAAGAACATAGGACATAAGGTACCTTGAAAGATACCCTATGTTCTTCCAGGAAAAATAGGCTATTCCCGAGGTATAAAAAATTACATAACCTACAATTAAGAGGAGAGAAGCGGCAAGCAAAATGTAATAATCAACATATATAATAGTTAATAATGATGATAGGATTAGTACTATACTCCACTACGTTCGCTCGGTGCTCGGTGTGCGTTGATAGACTTGACACTATAAGGACGGGACGGGATCTTTAACAAACTCATAGAGAATTTTAACACTAATGTATTGTTTGCCTTTAACATTTTAAGCATAAACATCGTGGGAATATCCGTATTTTTTTTATACAACTAAGGTGGCACACAAGCATACGGCCCACCTGATGGTAAGTGGTCACCGTAGCCTATGGACGCCTGCAACACCAGAGGCATCACTTGCACGTTGCCGACACTGTAGGAAAGAAAGTGGGAATGCGAAGGAGCGGGAAGGGGGAAAGAGAATGACTGGGCCTACGGCACTCCTACTCACCAAATGAAACACAACAGTAGGAATACTGCTATTTCACGTCGATATTTTGTTAGAGGGTAGTCCTTCTCCGGTCGAACCGGCCCATTTATGCTGAAATAAGCTAGGCAAATGGCTTGGCAAATGTATTCTTAATAAGTTTTCACTTTTATAGCGAATGATAATAAGACATCGAATACGTTTTTGTTAAAACTGAGACACTAACTCGTGACCTAGATCGCTTTTAGCAAACCTATTTCCATATACCGAGCACAGTAGCAGTATCCGTGCTGCTGTAGAGAATTTCTAAACAGTAAATCTAATAACACATCTAATAAGAACGTAATTTAAGAAGGAGTATCATTTTGTTTCATTATGCTCAGCATGGTATATCAGGTAGCAAACATTTACGTAAACAAAAAAACGTAGGTTACAACGGATGTTCTTGGAAAACGTTTTCTCACTTCATCAGATAACGCGCGTTGCCCTTTTGCAGCTTTATATAAGTGAAAACAAAGTGCACTACGAATCGAAAGTGCTATCTTTAGATTGTACACATTTTTATGTACATTCATATATGTGACTAATACTCAAAGTCTACCTACCCCTTTAGGCAAAAGTATATGATACCCGTATTTCACCAGCAAAGTTTTTTAGTCCCACATATGTATATCTAAATTTGTTGCCACCTACCAGGCACAATTCCAGATTGCGTGCTGTTACTGAGAATATCATGACAGAAAAGCCTAATAACTCTTTGTCGGATCCGGGAATCGAACCAAATACCTCACGCACAGTAGCGTGGATGGCGTGGTGTTTTAGTTAAGTGATCGCCTCGCCAATGCCTCTACGCTGAGTGTTGTGGGTGCGATACCCACACGGGACAAAAATTCGTGTGATCCACAAATGGTTTTTCCGAGTCTGGGTGTTCTTTGTGTCCGTTGTTTGAAAATTTGTAGAGTCTCCCGCGACACAGGAAATATTCATAGCGCGGGAGTAGTCCATTTATGAAAGTAAGAAATATAACTAAGCATTTGTATTCACTATCGCTCTGTCTCCAAGTTCCTTCATAAATACCTTTATTTAATTTAGTCCGACTTTCTAGTTTCTGATTTAACAAGCTCGATCAAAGCATCTGCGCAGTGCAACCAATTTTCTAGCATCTGGTTTGACAAGCGCCGCCAAAGTATCTGCGCATCGCTACCAACATAGCAAAAAATAACGTGTAAAAGCCAATGTGTGTTACATATGTGTATGCACAATCACACCCAGTAATGTTGGCTCTGATACGAGAACTGAAAGGGTCCATACATAATATGACTCGCGACAAGGTCGAGGGACGTCGAGGGGAATAAATAATAAATGCTTAGTCATTTGCAGCTTACCCCGATTTCCGTCAAATGAAAGTCACCAGCCCGTGAATGTTCGGGCATCGTTCCTGGCGCTTCGGTGGAGTGGTCGCCTTTCTGCGTGAATGCAAGTTTGACCCTTGAAAGTATATACATACATACATAGTCGATTACATCTTTGAACGGGTTAACAGAGTTGTATTTTATCGTAATTGAATCCAGCTATTAGGCTAGACTATAACTGACTCAAACCGTTGTAACAAAAAGGCCTTTTATAAAATTAAAATTGTACTTTTCAAGAAAGATCGAGCAACCTCTCATCATCTATAATTGCCGCATTCAGAGACGTTTAATGATTATATTATATGTGATTATTGAGTATAACTCAACTATGTAAAATTTTAAAATAATATAGTTACCTAAGATTTGAAAACTCCCGCACTAAGAATAAATCTTGTGTCGCGGGGAACTTTACAAACATTTAAATAACGGAAACAAAACCATTTGTAGTCACATAAAGTTATGTCTCGTGAAACTTTGTGACAATTATACCGATATTTGATTTGATCTATAACCAAATTATATCATCGTCACAAAGTTTGTGAAGTTTTTAGGATATTTATTAGTCATCGCGTAAACCGTTCAAAGAATATGTTTGAAACCTAGCACATAGATAAACCATAAACTGGATTAACACATAGAATACTTTCATCCCTATATATTATGTTCTTGTGTAAACCACGCAGCAGAACCCGTGGGCAGAATCTAGTATAAAATAAAGCGACTGAAATAATAATTATACTGCAGTAATAATTTCCACACCATCGATTGAGGTTAACCTCGTGCAACACGACGAATGTTACAGTCTACATAATTAAATGTTTTCATTATATTTATTATTTTTATAATAATCTGTACAATTATTTTCTTTATCGTTTTAATGAATATTGTTCATTAATTTGGGTTGTTATTTTGAACTTCTCATGGATTTTACTTTTATTAGGAGATTAACTTATCGGTTGCGAGGTACAAGTTTGTTGCTTATGGCCGATAGTGAGACTCGGGTGTCATTAAACCAGTCAGTTAAAGAGTCTTTCTACTTAGAAAATCTTTGTAGTGGCATGGAGTTTGTCAACGTGCCCAATAGATGTCAATAGGTCTGCTGCCTATTTCGGGATACAAAGCTCGTCCAATGAGGATTTTGGTGATGAATAAATCCTTGAGGGATTAGCAGCAAATATATATCGATGCTATGCATGCTAGTTGGATGCTATGCACGTTACGGCATGATATGCATGTTATGTTTATTATGGTCGTTATGCATGTTACGCATAATAAGTATGTTATGAATGTTATACATGTTTTTATGCACATGTATGGTATGCATGCTATGCAGACAATGCATACTATGCACGCTTTGCATAATAAATCTTTGCCAGACCCGCTTTAAACTGGAATCTCATGCACAGTACTCGTATAAATTAACGCTACGCCACCTTAGCTGTCTAAAGAAATATAACAAAAATATAATGCGAAAGTACCTACAGAGTAAAATATACGCACATATATTAGAAGACATTAAAATAAAACTCTTAAGAATCTAAATGAGGGCCTCGTTTTTATGTAAATGGGATGCAAACCTGTGTCCTTTTGTTGGACCCCTTTCAGTAGGGACATGCACGCCCAAATATTTAGCGAACAATAAAATACGTATTTGGGTTTTAAGAAAAATTTATTGTGTTCTTTTTTAAGAAAACTTGAGTTTAGGAAGAAAGCAGCTTACTATTATATAATGTTTTGTGTGTATATGATGTTTATATTAATGGGATGAAATGTCGTTGTACCTTGGATAAAACATTTAGAAGGTCGTATGTCGGAGTTTCGTTTTTACTTTCTCATTAGTCGCTCCTTTGTATGTTTGACACCCGCTTTAACGTGTTATATCTTAATAATGTTTATTTTAATTACTTTTTTTTATCAATAAGTACCTAGTTATAATATTGTCTTCTGTTTACGCGAATGTTCGTTGTTTTGAAACTATTACACTACTACTACTATTGAATTTTACTAATTTATAAGCTAATAAAATTATTTAAACTATTAAATCTATTTATATTTAGGTTTACAATTTCTCCAACGTTTCGGTTGCTTTTCAGCAGCCATGGTCACGGCGAGACTATTAATAATAATATAATTTATTAGCTTATAAATTAGTAAAATTCAATAGTAGTAGTAGTGTAATAGTTTCAAAATTATGTGATACAGTGATAAATAAACAACGCGATAAAATCCGTATATAGTAGTTTAATTTCAATGAATAAGTATATATTTATAAACTATGTATGTTTTCGGTTAAAAATCCACGTTACTCCACTATTGATTTACCAAAACAAGAATAAGATCCTATTCCTATTTACAATTCTCTTGCTATCAACTATTAACTCCGTTAGAATGTGATAATTCATTAGAATTGTAAATAAAATTAGATTTGAACATATATGTATTATTATGTAGCAAGTACAGGTTTTCAAAGCTATACACTTGGTATTGTCTTATGTTTACGCGAATGTTATACATTGAAATTAAACACTTTATACGGATTTTATCGCGTTGTTTATTTTACTTTAAACACTGGTATTACATAATTTTGAAAACTCTAACACTACTATTATTGAAACACAACAATTTATATTTGAGTTTACACTTTGCAAAGTGTAAACTCAAATATAAATTGTTTTAATTAGAAAATATATAGATTAAATAGTAGTAAAATTTCAATAATAGTAGTGTTAGAGTTTTCAAAATTATGCTATACACTTGGCTTTATATTATCTTCATTATAATAATAATCTTTATTGAAGCCTATACTTATCGATAAAGATTACGGTGCTTTTGCACTGTCTTATGAACTAAATTTTAACCTATATCTTAAACAAAGGTCTAATAATCTTAATCTAGTTTGTAAATATTATAGCAAAAATCTTACAAATAAATTTCAGCTCCTACAATTAAGTTTTGGCTCTAAAGGAGGTTGTGAGGCTGCCATACATGCCTTTTCTACCTTACGTAGGTACCTTTGCTGTGGTAATGGCGAGGTCATCCTACAGATTGACTTAATAAATGCTTTCATTCAGTAAACAGGGATTATAGGCACAAGAAAAATTAAGACTCCTAAAAATATAATTAAATTCTTGTGATTGCAACAAGAATTTAAATATATTTTCTTGGACCAGTCATTTTCAGTTTCGCTATAGACCTCATTATTCAACAGATAAATTCTAAATATAGCACCTGGTGTTTAGATGATGGTACGCTTGGAGGCAATGTAGAAACAGTACTACAAGAGATGGTAGGTACTTCTAAAATAAATTTGGATCAATTCATTTAGATTTAAATACAAATAAATGTGATATTTTTAAACAATATTAATAACATAGACGAGCATATTATGGTCTTAACTAAATTCAACCTTTGGCTCCAGATATACAAAAATTTGGTAAACATTCTCCTCGCCTGCTTGGATTCCTAGGTTTTGAAGAAAGTTTTGATTCTTTTAGAAGGTCCAAAATGGTTGTGAAATTTCAGATCGTCTTTTCAAAATCAATATACATTTTCAGCTTTTACTATAATGCGGCCTCTGCCTTTTCGTCCCTAAATTTACTCATGCTTCAAGGTCATTTCAGTTTTGTAAAAATTAACACCTTTAGTCATAATTGAAAAATTCATATAGAATACATTAAAACTATTTTTAAATTTTTGATTGAACGACCGAGTTTGGCTTCAAGCTTCTCTACTTGTTCGTTCGGGCTCTGCGTTCACAAAATTTCAGATGTTAGCACGGAATAATTAATCAGTTTAATTCTAGCAACGACGCTGGTTAGTTCGGAAGTGTCGTGTAATAAAGATACAATGGTGGACGATACAACATTCCGCCTCGCCACCTGTCTTCGTTGAGGTGCTCCGTGTGTTTCGCCGCATCGCTGGCATTGTGAAGAAGCCATCGACAGCCTCGGACACCACGGGCTGTCTTGTAGCAGAAGCGCTGGTTGTATTTGATGACACGCACCGCCCGCGCCCCAGCCGTACTAGAACCCATAGTCTTGGTACGCGATGATGGCTAGAGTCGATATGTCGAGATTGTTGTAAACTAATTAATATCTATACTGTGTACTTTTGCTGGCTGGTATCTATGATGAATAGATGTAAAATATTTTTCATATATGTAGTTTGTGGTAGAACGCTGATCGAACTAAAACAAAGTTTATTTCAGGTTATGGGTCTAGAAAAATAAAATAAAAAAAAGTAATGTTTTTAACAAGAATTTTGTTTCGGTAAGAGTATTAAAATACTTTTTTTTAACGAAGCTTGTATTAGGAATTAAGCAATAAGCCACACGAGTAAATAAAGAGTCAATTGCCTGGAAATTTAGAACCTAACCCATCACTTTTTGACGCCATAATATTATATACACATTACATTATCAACCTATTCTACATCTTGGAATCCAGTCATCAGCGTGTCAACGTCGCCGCAATGAATCAATTCGTCAGTGTATAGACGTAGTTATTGTGCGTCGAAATACCGCCATTCATGGCCAAGTGACGATAGTTGCCGATCGTCGTACTTTACAAAGGCGCCGCTAAGCTTACACCAGTCAACCTATGACCAGTCGATCGAAAATAAATAGCTATTTATTTATTAATTGTTTTACGTTTATACGTATACTACGGCTTTGCTCGCGTAAATATAGGTTATGTAAGTAACAGTACTTTCTGCTGGATGAAATGTATGCTATGTCCTTTTCCATTCCCCCTACAACGTGTATGTGTAATATCATGCTGATCGGTCGATTAGTTAAGACGTGAAAGCGCAATAAACAAACAAACGAAAAATCTCACATTTGCATTTATAATATTAAGTAAAGACTAGTAAACATTATTCATTGAAATTAAACTACTATACAGGGTGTCTGGTAATTAATGGATAACCTGGAAATATCTTATAGTGGAACTGATGGCTGTTCAGAAAAACATATGAAAAAAATCTATCCTAACTACTAGGAGATATGTGTTTTTTTTTAATTACCATGTGTAACTTTCTTGTATACTATGACCATAAATGAATGAAATCCATCGGTTTTTTATTGTTTTATTATTAAACACTAATTATGCTAATCGATACACAGTCAAAAGTATGCTATGCTATAATAGCTTGCACTTTTTAATATTTTTTTTTCATTTTTTTCTGAACTGCTTTAGTTCTACTATAAGACATTTCAAGGTTATCCATTAATTACCAGACACCCTGTATAACAATATTACATATCGCTGTTTATTTTAAAAAGCACTACTTTTAGATATTTTTAAGACTAGTGAAATATTTTAATTTACACTTGTCTCGACGTTTCGGTTGCTATTCAGCAGCCATGGTCAACGGGACATTAAGATGGTGGTCTCGTGGTCTTGAAGTGTAGTTATTTTACCTGAACATCATATTTTTTGGTTTAATTTACGCAGATTGAGTTCAAAGTATCACAAAGTCTTGCTTTGTTTTATTTCTTCTTGGGTTGGAGTAAATTAATCGTTTAATCCCCGGCAGGTGGTACATTCTAAACATATTTTTATTGAAATAAGGATGTTTTTGGTTTCAATAGCCTCGCAAAGCATTCTTGAGAGGAATATTTATTTTGCGAGTATCTATAGTCTGTCAAAGCCCAAGTAGTGGTTAGTCCCCTGTTATACGTTCTCACACATAGCAGACTTCATCGAGCGTCTTTTCCATTTTTAACATTCTTTTATTTGCTTGGTATTGTATGTATGTATCTATGAATATATGTAACGGAATCTTTAAAAGTAATTGATTTGAAAATTTGCATACTTATTGTACACCGATGACAATACAATAATTTAGAAAAATATAATAATAAAAGTAAATAAATAATAGGTTTAAAAACTAAAAAACACACTTTATTAAAAAAGCCAAGCTGAAAAGTAGAAAATAATTTAATAATTCTAATGTAAGAAAGCGTGGAGTGCTTTCTAAGATATTTTCATAACCAGCCCACGCTTTTTCCATTTTCCACCCTAGGAATTATTCCTGTGTTTTTGGGGACTTTTAAAACATTTTAACAACGGTCACAAAGAACACCCAGGCTCGGAACAACCATTTGTGGTTCGCACAAATTTTTGTCCCGTGTGGGATTCGAACCCATTCGGCCCAGTGGCAGCGGTGAGGCGACCATTTAAAACACTTCGTCATCCGTGCAGTCATCAAGCGTTGGTTATAACCTTTAAATCCTTAGTTCCCAAAGTGGTCCAGGTGGACCCCCAGAGGTCCACGGGAGACTCGACGAGGGTCTACGATGGCGTGACAAAAATAGAGGGCCACAATTCGTAAGTGGGGTCTACGAAAATTGATTTACTTTCGATAGTGAAGAATTAAAATGTTGCCTTGACTTCACCTATCAATGTGTAGGCAGATAATGACGGATATTTTGAGGAAGACCACTCGCTGTAGACCAAAGAATTTCTAAAAAAAAATGGTCATCCCTAGAGAGCTGGTAATTTTTTTAAATTTTAACCCAATATAGCTGACCGAATATACTGATTTTACTTGGCGAATTAAATTTCCAGCTGTAGGCGGTTCACCGGCACCAGCAAAATTTTGAAAGTGGAGTATAACAAAAAAGTCCGAGAACCTCCGCTTTAAATAATTACCAACACGATTAAGACACCTTGTCTAATGTTATATTTAACAATCCTGTTAATAGTTAACATAGTCAATCAACCTTCTGAACTTACGATACAGTTCTCAAGCTGTCTTACCTACATCATATTGAATTAATTGAGATCTTAATATCATGCGCAGACATGTAGACACAAACAGACAGGTAGATTATGATTATGTATTATGTGTAATGTAACGATATGGGGTACAGACAGTAAAGTTAGAGATATTGGGTCCAAGGATTGGTACGTATTTCTGTTATTTGAGTATTGTGTGTAATTTTACGCTCGTTGCATTGATTTTATGGTTAAGAGGTTATTTCGTCACTGTTAGCGCGCCGTTATTGAGTTCGATTTTCACGAAGCATCAAATTTCTTTGACTAATAGTTGTGACAAGTTTCATTAATATTGTGCATTTTTTTATATTTGTTAGACCACCGCGGTACAGGAACTGGTCCTAATACTGATCTTGTCTATTTATAGAGAAATAAAATCTAAACGACCTCAGTCGTGTAGTGGTGGTGAATTGCTTTGTATGAGGTCGCGGGTTCGATTCCTAACATGAGACAATTAGTTGTGTATCGACAAATAACTGTTCAGATTCTGGGTGTACTTTGTGGTCGTTAATTGCATGTTTGTAAAGGACTTTTCTCTTGACCACGACACAAGATTTGCAGCCAGAATTTAGTCCATACGAATATAATCTTCTGAATAATGATGATGATGATACCTGAATAATGAGTGTAAAAAAGTTTAAAAACTATAATCCAATTACGTAATAATAGGGGTCTAAAAAGGACGAATTAAAAATTTATATAGCAGATGTCACCCGGGAAATTATTACAAATCTATTGACACCTCATTAATTAAAATCGGTTCAGTAGTTTAGGCGCTACGGTGGAACATACAAACATACATACCTAGACTTCCAAAATCTTTATCCTTCCTTTTGACTTCGCCGTAGTAGTCGGGTAAAAAGCAATAGAGGTATAATCTGTTTCTACCACTGCCATGTGTAGGTTTTGCATTACTCGTAATTTATATATCATAAGGAATAGGAACCTTACGCATTACAAAAATATTAAAACCTTTAATAGTTGTGTCGAATACAATAGCATTCAATCTTTTGAAGTACATTTCTTTTAATATGAAAACATCATCTCAGTCGAAAGACGTCTAAAACTGGACACAGGCCTTCCTCAAGGAATTTCACACAGACCGGGCCATCTTGGGCCATCCGCATCTAATCCCTTTCCGCGACCCTTACCATATCCTCGGTTTTCCATGTTCACCACTAAGTTCTATTACAATTTAATATTTCCTGAGGCTTCACGAGTGTCGAAACTGAACATTGTTACACAATGGTAACAGTGGTGGAAATGCGGGGAGAATTATTGCCAGGAACAGATAATATAGCTACTTTACAAGAATTACATCTGGTCCTAATTGTAAAATTATAAATGCAAATGTGAATTTGTTTGTGACTTTTTTATGCCTTAACTACTCCACCGATCATCATGAAATTCCATTCCATCCAATTAACATATGCGTTGTCAGGAGATCAAAAACAAAAAAATTGGATACCTTTTATCCATTCATCGTATTGTCCTCGAGCGGACAAAGCTACGGGAAAAGCTAGTGTTATATATAACTTTAAGATAGATTTGTTTTTAAATTTGTTTATAAGGAAAAAATCTGTCGATACTTTTGGCATTGGACTTGTATTTTTGTGTAGCAAGTTTTCCGTTCTCCAAGCTTCGTAAACGAAAACTCAACTCTTTAGTGGTAGAAAAGTTCTGACCAGTTTGCATTCTAGCAACTTTGGAAAATATACGGCAACGGACAATGTTGTATTTTTGGCTACTTGTAAAACTATTTGAATAATAAGCCATCAGTTTAGTGTCAACATTGTTGGTTGCTTAGCATAACTTTGCGCCTATATTTGCAGTCCATTGAAAGGTTCCGGGTTTGTTTTTCAGTGCGCACAGTACCTAATTGGATATCTCAAAAAAAATATTCGTTGGTGCTTATTTCCCATAAAAACATCTAGGAATATTTCCAGTACCACGAGCAACTGTACAAACTTCAAAACAAAGGTCACAAAAAAATCCAGACTTGGAACAGCCATTTGTGAATACGACAATATTTTGTCTCATATCGGATTCGAACCTTATCACTCGCATAGTGGTAGTAGCGAGGTAGTAAATTAAGTGTCTATGTCATCTGTGCATCTTGCTCTTTCTAAGCTCTTGCGGAAGCTCATGAAGAAAATATATCTTGAAAATACTGCTATAAAGAAATTCAAAATATCTCCAAAACGCTTTATCTCGGCTGGGTATAGAACCCGAGTCGTCGAACTAGAGAGATCAGTCGCGAATTTAGGCCAGTATACGTATAAGGCAGCCAGTACAACTAACATCATATATAATCATAATACAGTATAACTATTAACATTACTAGAGCAATCGCCTGCGGTCGCAGGTTCGATTCGAGCACAAGTCAAACATTTGTGTGCATAAACATGGATGTTTGTCTTGGTCTGGGTGTTTCTATGTATAATATGTACGTATTTACAAAAAAAAAGAATATATGTATGTTTATCCATTGTCTAGTAGGTATGTGATAGAATAATAATGTCCTCCAGACCGATTTTTTTTTCTTTTTTTTTTTCGGTCACGGCGGCCAATCTTAATGGAGACTGGCCATCTGCGCAGGAGATATTATAGTGCACAAGTATGTGCGCAAACACAAGTGCACTCTCTGTTCCCTTACCCTCATGGTCCGATGGGACGGATAATCCGACACGACCGGAGAGAGATCAGGCGCAGGACCAACGGCTTTACGTGCTTTCCGAGGCACGGGGGTGTCTAACACCGCCAACTGCCTAACTCCGGGCTCGTATTGAGATTTCTTAACAGAAAAACCCAATACCTTTATGTTGGCCCGACCCGGGATTCGAACCCGAGACATGAGGCACAGCAGTCGCATTCACTACCGCTGCGCCACAGAGGCAAATATTATTATTATAATTAATGTTTTACATAATATTGTCTTCTGTTTACGCGAATGTTATTCATTGAAATTAAACTACTACTCCCCGTGACCATGGCTGCTGAAAAGCAACCGAAACGTTGGGGAAAGTGTAAAATTAGATATAAATAGATTAAATCATTTAATTAGCTTAAAAATTTGTAAAATTTAAAAGTAGTATGTAGTGTAACAATTTCTAAATCATGTAATAAAGTGTCAAATAAACAACGCGATAAAATCCGTATATAGTAGTTTAATTTCAATTAATGTTTTATCTGAACTATAATTCATAAAACATTGCTGAGCCAATGTTTTTTATATAGAGATAATTAAATATAATCTTTAAAATAAAAACATTGGCCTTTATGTAGGATTTTGATATTTAATACATAATCCTAAGTAATATTTATTATAAATGCGAACGTAAATTTTTTTGTTTGTCATGTTTTCACGACCGATCATCATGAATTTTGGCTAGGGTTCCCAGCCATACTGCTGAAAACAGTATCATACTGTTTTAGCCCCCAAATACTTTTTACCGTTTTATTTTTTTCCAAAATACTGTTTTCATGACCGCTGGTATGAGCTATAAATTCACCTAAATAACTAAAATAATATGTTTTTTTCTAAGATACTGTTCATATTATTTCACCGACCTTAATATACTTTATTTCTCGTACAAAAGGTTCGGATTTTGGCATATACGTTGTCAGGGGTACAGAATAGTACAGAGAGTACCCTTCATGTTGAGAAGGTACGTTAAGTTAGGTTAGTAATAGAACTAAGCTAACCTATATTTATACGAGCGAAGACGTGAGCATAATCTAGTTATTAATTCTCTAAAATCTCTGAGTCTTCTTCGAAGAGGTTAATGAAAACACTATGTGGGTCTGTGTGTCTGTCTGTTAGTGACAGTTTGTTAGTGACAGGCATAGCGCCGGAACTACTGAACGGATTGACTTGTAACTTGGTGTGCAGATACCTTGGGGTCATCCCTCGGTCAAATTTGAATATAGGCCCTGTGGTTTAAAAGACCCCCGAGATATAGGGCTCACAAAGTCATAAGGTCAGGGGATATCCACCAACAGAGTGATTTGGAAGTCCAAGAGAGAGGCTTTTGTCCAGCAGTGGGACATTATAAAAAGAAGATGAAAGAATAAAAAAGGTCACATGAAGACGAACAAGTTGAATCTTGGGTTTTTACACCCATCTCGTTTATATTATTTGGATTTTAAATAGCGATGTGCAATAGTTACTAATAAATATCGAATTTTATAGTTGTGATGTAATAATCGAATAATAATTGAATACTTATTCGAATCACGATTTTATGATACATTAATAAGCATTTCTCGCTCCATATTTTCGAACAGCACTCTTCGTTTCCAAGTCCGTCGAAAAATTTATGATTCTCTGTTAGCTGCATTTAGACTCGAGTTAATACTCGAATAACTAATCGTTAGATCTATTGCTAATATATGTATAATTAATAAACAAATAATACAAAAAATACCAATAATTAGCAACATATTGTACTATTTCGACGTGTCTGACAATGTTTATAATGATTAGTGGAAATAAAGTATTTTGAATTTTAAATATTAATCAACCTTATCTTTTTAAATAAAAACAAGGCTAAATCAAATTGGTTATATTTAAGCTATTAATTATTAACGTATTAACAGCAGCGATAGCTCAGTGGGGAGACCAACAGACTGTAATGCAGAGGGTCTCGGGTTCGAACCCACGTCGCGCACCACTGACTTTCTGCTGTTATATGACTTTTCGAAATTATGTGCGTATTGATTAACAATTATCGCCTGCTCCGTGCCTCGGAGAGCACGTTAAGCCGTCGGTTTCGGCTGCCATGAACATCTATGGCAGTCTTTATTGGGAAGTCAAAGCCCTATTATTCTGACATTGGTCTAACCTTAGGGTACCGTTAGCCTTCGGGTTGCGGAGGTCAGTTGGCAGCCGCTCCGTGTAAAAACTGATATCCAGTCAAATCCGGTTAGACTAGAAAAGCCGACCCCAAGTGACTTGGGAATAATAAATGCTAGGGAGAAGAGTAATTAACGTAATACATAAATTAAGGCTAAACAAAATATATTTAAAAGTTCTAAAATATTCAACCGCGTCGCTGTCAATTGGCAACGTACCCAGCTAGCCCATAATATGTAGAGGTTTATATTTTACAAGGAGACTAACCCGTGACGGCCGGCTCGCCAATCTTAGATGGAAAATAACAAGTATTCTACACAACATTATGTAAGTATACAAAATTTCCGAGCCGATTGCCTTCAGGGAGGAACCGAAACAATATCTATTTATATGTGTATAGTCGTTTGTCCCCTCTTGTCTAGTTGACCGAACGTAATGCCACTGTTGATCAATAGAATGGAAGAGAACCGGCTAAATCTATTACATTTCGTACTACCAAATGGTTTTCTTTTATATTTCTCATGTGTTCGCGACCTTATCTAAGACTTTCTTATTTTCCAATGGAATGCGGGTGTTTTATAACATGGTAATGATGCAGAAAGGGCGTCAGATCGATGTGGAATGAAGGTCCATAGTTCAAAGGTCTTGGTTTTTCCATGCGCATGTATAAGGGAGGTTTTTGATCATTTTGGGATAATCTGAGCCCGTATTCAGTTCACAGAATTCGTTTGTTTGTTTTGTGTTTGAGAGGCTTCTTATGTTTGTTGTCTATATTTGTCTTAAATTATAGGTATATTTCGTAGTTACAACGTCAATAAATTAAGACTGCGTCGTTGGTTCGGTATTGAAGAATGTTTACAAACATAAGTATGTAGATTCACGATCTCATAAAATTAGACAGATATGTGTTACAACTAACATTCACCATTAATTGTTTCCATTTTTCATTTCCAATTGCTCCCACTGGGTACATTAATAGCCATTACTTCACATATAAACATTGTTCAATTGAAATAAAATTATTTTATTGACACATATTTTTATTAAGTAGAAAATAATGACATAGTGCCTAATCAACTTTGATGGCCGATATAACGACTTTCGATAAAAATATTGTCTGTACCTGAGAAACGTTTTTAATTAATAATTACTTACAAAGTCACGCAGCAAAAGAAATGGAAAATGTATAATTAGTTTTCTCCTAGCTTCGATCTTCTTCTTTTTCTCGAGTCGATAGTACAATTAACTGATTTCGATAAAGAGGTTGTTATTGTCCAGAGAGGTAGGCGACAAACATACTAACTCGTACAAGTTTATAAATGTATCTTCATCATAAATATCAAGTCGACTTTCTCTGCATACCTTCACCCAACCAACAGTCCCGTGACTTCCAATAACTCATCTCATCAAAACTCCACCATTTATCCAAAGAAAGTAGACAGTTTTACACTTATTATTCGTATTATTAAGATTTATATCACCCGCGTACTTGGAAACTGGTTTATCAGTGGAGCTTTATATTCCTTTTGACACTCCCGTCTCTGCCAAGTGTCCTGAGAATTGGAATAATTTATCTATGAGATTTCCCGAAGGTACTACAAGACAAACGAAATAAAATCTTTCTTTTTTTCGCTCCTTGTGAATAAAATGCAGGGAATTTAAGTATATGTGTGTGAGTATGTGATCGCGCGGAGATGGATGCCTTAAATTTGTCTTGGTACGTATCTATCAAAACGCCAGACACACTACCAATCAAAATTTCGTCAGAAATCTATTAATTCGTACACGAACACTTCTGTTCCTCGGAATGGCAAATGTATATTCCACAAATATTTCGTTTAGGACTAAGTGTCTCGTCAAAAGCGACTCTATTTTATATTATATCTGCCCTGTATTAAACTGTCCCACTACTGGGCACGGGCCTCTTCTCAGGGTGAGAAGGGTTAGACGATAGTCCACCACGCTGGCCTAGTACGGATTGGCAGACTTCACATATCTTCAAGAACATTATGGAGAACTCTCAGACATGCTAGTTTCCTCACGATGTTTTTCCTTCACCGTTAAAGCAAGCGATAATTAACTATTTAATACGCACATAACTTCAAAAAGTCAGAGATGCGCACCTTTGCATCGAACTCGAGACAGACCTCTGCGTGGAATTCAAACAGTTTTTCCACTAGGCTATCGCTGGTTTTTTACTTCTATATACTCTATTCTACCAATTATATTTTCAGAATGCATGCTACTAACTAAACATCCTCAGAGAAAATCTCAATGACATCGCTTATCCAACAAACCGACCCTCATAATCGTCTAAAAGCAGGGAAATCTTATCATCATTTCTCATCATCAATCAAACATACTTTTATTACTTACTGACTTATAAGTACTATTATTACCCCTGAAGGGATAGACAGAGCTGTGTTACAACCAGACTTCGCCATGTATGGTTTATGGTCTTATGAAATATAGACAAGTAAGCCAGACTTCGTGCTCCTACTAATATTTTTACGAGAAATCCCCAAAATCATTTAGCATTGCTCTCGCATTCACTACCGGTGCACCATTTCTTATTGGTAATTAATATAAAAACGACAGAAAATCTCAATAACATTGTCCTATTCGGGAATCGAAATCGGAACCTCATAATCGACACCCGTGCTTGCGCTAATGGCGGAGAAAGAGGAAATCGCGTCTATATCGCCTATAGTAAAAATACATTTTTATTACTGAGAAGCGCAACAGATTGCTTAGCTCATAGTCTTTTTGTTTTCCGCTTTAGAATAAAATATTGTCGTTCAAAGTATAATTATAAGTTTGACGTTCGAGGTATAATCTTTTACTTTAGCTGTCAGTAAGAAGTTAATATTAAAAAGGAGTAAAAATAATTTAAGTATATCAAGTTGGTATTTTTGGTATTCCTGTTGATCCGTCCAGCTATGATATGTTAGGGGTGGGGTGGGTACTAGTTGGTAGTAGATTAGGTAGGATCCGAATCTAGCACTCCCCGGTCACAAGCCCAACGCCTAATTTATTGAGTAAACGATAATTCTACCGTTTGCTTTCGAGCCTTGTGTTGTGGAGGACTTTATAAACGTTCAATTAACGGACACAAATTTCACCCAGACTACTCACTACGGGATGTAATCCGAATAATTTTCCAGTGTGGGATGCGGTAGCGGCGAGGTGTCCGCTTGTCCATTGTTCCATTCATTGCGTTAAGGATCCGGACAGTCCTTTTTACGATGCGTACAGTCATTTGAAGATAAAAGATAAATAAAACAGCTAGACTTTTATCAAAACTTAAATTGTTGAGATGGTACAGTAACAAGTGCTCTAAGTAAAAACAACAATAATTTCATTAATTACAATAAATTCATTATCACTTCGCACTCTCAATCCTATTGCCTCAGACATAGGCATATTTAACTAAGCTTTGAGTGAATTTACAAAGACGGCCACGATGATTATTGGTTACGGCAATACATTGTAAAATGTAAATGGAGTCTCCACTACTGTATTGGGTAATGAAATCCTCTGGCATCCACTGCTGTAATAGTAGTTGTAAATGTGATAAATAAATAACTTTCGCATAGGTACTTAAAGTTTATATTCGCATAGCAATGGTTAAGTTATTTCATACAAGTACGCATGCAAGTTCAAAATACTTGTTTAGCAAAACACACCCAAAGTCCAACACTTTGGGCGTGTATTACTAATTAAGTATACGATCCTTATTTCAGAGGCAAGGAAGTATCGACTAATGGTTAAAATTGATAACTTATTACAAAATCATTGATTTAGGATAATTATGTCTTTGTTTTAAGGTCGAAAAAATATCTTATTTTAATAATATTGTCTTCTGTTTACGCGAATGTTATTCATTGAAATAAAACTACTTCATACGGATGTTATCGCGTTGGTTATTTAACACTCTATTACATAATTACGAAACTGTTACACTACTATACTACTATTAAATTTTACAAATTTTAAGTTAATTAAATTATTAAAACTATTTATATTTAAGTGTACTTACAGTACTTTACCCGACGTTTCGGTTGCTTTTCAGCAGCCATGGTCACGGTGAGACTAAGATGGTAGTTGTCTCAATGTTCCAGTGTAGTTATTTCAAAGTACCCGAATAATTTAATCATTGGTGTTTTTATTTACGCAGAATGAGCTCTCTCTATAATTAGCTTAAAATTTGTAAAGTTTGATAGTAGTATAGTAGTGTAACAGTTTCTAAATTATGTAATAAAGTGTTAAATAAACAACGCGATAAAATCCGTATATAGTAGTTTAATTTCAATCATTATAATTTTTTTAGTTAGTGGTTTAGATCGATATGCGCCCTTAAAGTATTTTCTTTCTATATTTAAAGAGTCTTCTTACTTGCACACTAGGAATGGCTCTTGTGTCGCGGGAGACCTTACAAACATTGAAACAAAGAAAATACAGACTCGGAGCTACTGATTATGGATTACACAAATTATGGTCCCGTGTGAGTATTGAACCCACAATACTCGGCGCATTGGCAGTGGCAAGGCGCCCACCTTAACCACTACACCATTTATGCCATAATTCCTGCTACTTAAATAATCGAATAGCGGCATCGCATTCGAATAATCAACCAAGATATACTTCCATCAGAACCAACAAATATTCGTGACGATTCCTTTAAAAACTCGTATAAACTGTTTTTTATCGATAATCGCAAATTACTAATTCATGATCGCTATAATGTAATTTTGTTTGTGAAGATCGAGTCTGCAGAACTCGGAACTTGTAGATCTATAATTTAAACTACGACGCCAGTCGTACAGCCAGTTATAAAGCTTGAATTAAGTTCGTCCTACATAACAATGCTTCGTTGGTATATTCACGGTATTGTCGTTACAATATTTCCCCAAGTACGTATGCGAGTGAATCTTGTATCTCGAGTACGATATAACGATGTTCAACAACGGGACGTATTCAGAATCAAATACACGAAATATTCGATTCTGAATACGTGTCTGTTTTTGAAAACACGAACTTCTTTGAATAACTGAAGAACACTGCAAGTTTATTCATATTTTCAAATATATTTTCGATTTTGTAGTCGCTATACTTTATGTAGAAGGTATTTATTGGTATATTTTCAAACCAAGAAATATCTTTTTCTCGGTTTACTGTGTATATATTATATATCAATAAATACCTAGTCAAGGATTTAAATTATATGTAGATGCGTTTATATATGATTCTCTTTCTTAATGAATTGTAATCTGTAATACAATTTATTAAGAATAAAAGTGTTGTCACGTATATTCATATTTCAAATTGTATACTTTCATTCTCTATTTAATGTGTGGGGTCACTCTTCTTTGTGTAATTTTCGTGCGATATCAGTTCCTATATACCGCGAAAGGTGCGCGCATGTCCGTTGTTCGCACACCTTTGCAACACATGTGTCAATATTTTAATGATCTTTTCACAAATCATGCGTGCTAATGTATTTAGATGTACCTCTCAAACCGCGCTGACGCCGATCGGTGTCTTCAGATTTGTACCCGTCAAACCCTGGTGACGCGATAAGCACACTCGATTGTGTATTGTTTACGTTAACAACGGCGGAGTTTGAGGGGTTAATTCAATATATTAAGCAGATAAAATAATAGCATTATTTGTTTTATATAGCGACTATTTTTCTAGTTTGCGCGATTCTATCTTTTTACTAAATAACAAATCAATTGCAGAAATTGCCATTATTTAACATATATTTTGTGGATGACGCTGTGAGTGCACATTTAGTCATAGTTAATTTGGCCATTCATTGTAATTATCCTTAGTGTGTAACTGTTTGTAAATCCCTAATAAATCATAGCTCAGTGGGGAGACCAACAGACTGCAATGCAAAGGGTCTCGGGTTCGAACCCACGTCGCGCACCTCTGACTTTCGGAAGTTATATGACTTTTCGAAATTATGTGCGTATTGATAAACAATTATCGCCTGCTCTGTGCCTCGAGAGCACGTTAAGCCGTTGGTCCCGGCTGCCATGAACATCTATGGCAGTCGTTATTGGGAAGTCAGTGCCCTATAATATTCTGACACTGGTCTAGCCTTACGGTATCGTTAGCCTTCAGGTTGCGGAGGTCAGGTGGCAGCCGCTCCGTGTAAAAACTGATATCCAGTCAAATCCGGTTAGACTAGAAAACCCGACCCCAAGTGACTTGGGAATAATAAAGGCTAGGGAAAAGACAGCTACGGTGGCAAACAAGCATATGGCCAACCTAATGGTAAGTGGTCACCATAGCCTATGGACGCCTGCAACATCAGAGGCATCACTTAAGCGTTGCCAACCCTTTAGGAAAGGTAGTGGGAAGGAGAAGGAGCCTGATTGAGCCTCAAACACAACAGTAGGAATACTGCTATTTCACGTCGATAATCTTTGAAAAGGTAGTCCTTCTCCGGTCGAGCCGGCCCATATATACTGAAATCATTACATACCTAGGTACATAGTTTCACGCCTATTCCCTCGAAAGGGTAGGCAAAGGTGCATTATACGCACATTAAGCTAGATATAGTTTAAGGTTGCACGTAATAGGGGCAAGCTTATTGCCATTTTGTTTTCATATACAAAGATCAATATCCAATAAAATTGAAATTGTTTTGATAGTTATGTTTTATTGAAACAGTTTCGACTGACATGATTGTTTAACATAAACACAATGAGCTTTTAAATCTAACTGAACCATCAGTGTATTAGAAAGATGTGGTCAAATTTAAGGTTATATAGGGTGCGACAGATATCACCTCTTGTATGTATTAAACGTTATCACGTGTACGTCAAGCTATTTAATATGTCCCTAACTTTCTGCCACACTGTCTTTTACGGGATTTGACTTTTGCCATAGCCCATACAAAGTATCAACAAAGATGGTGTGAAATTGCCGGATTTTTGAGAAAAAGTTTTGGTACTAAAACGTACTTCAAAATTTATAATAACGTTTTATTTTTAAATTTTTCTTATTTTATTTCTTTTGAATTGGACAGAGACTTTTCAATATATGGTGTAAATTAGTACGTCTTAAATGTTGAATTGCGCCATTTTGATTCTTAGAACAAGATATTTTAGATATCAGTAACTAAAATCCTGTACCGCAGACGAATTTAAAATGACCACGAAATGGAAACCTAAATATAAATTCCGTCTTAACACTCAAAGTCTGGTTCTCAAGATTTCTAGCCGGTCCAATATCTAAACTTCGTCCAACAAACCACTTTAGCTGCCCACCCCGAGAGTAATTAGCCAACCTTTTTATTATGGCATTCTATTTATTGCGTCTCAACTTTACCGTGGAAGAAGCCAGGTTTAATTTAGTTTTAGTCCATTTTGGTTGTTAAAATTAGTTGGAATTGCTCTTGAATTAGCTGAAGGTTTTGTAGCAATATTGTAGTGGACGCTTGGACGGTCTAGTTAATGGTAGATGGAGCTGCGAATACATTAATTAAAGAAGGCTTTTTACTACGCCCGGTCAATAACACACATCTTATCTTGTGTGGGGGCTAGTCAGTACAGACCGGCGACACTTCGACCCAGTGGAATCTTTTGTGTCGACTTCCCCAATAACGACTGCCATAGATGCTCATGGCAGCCGGGACCAACGGCTTAATCTGCTCTTCAAGGCACGGCGATAATTGTCAATCAATACGCACACAATTTCGAAAAGTCATATAAATTCCGAAAGTCAGAGGTGCGCGACGTGGGTTCGAACCCGAGACCCACTGCATTGCAGTCTGTTGGTCTCCCCACTGAGCTATCGCTGCTGTCAATAACACACATAGTGGTTTTGGATCATGCACATGCAATCAAACGCTAGCTAACGCTATATCCACCAATAGATAGGAAGAAGTTTAAAATTGCTGCTGCTTTCTGGGCACAAACTCCATGCTGCTACTGAGAATTCGGAACATTTTGTACTACAGTCGCTCGCGCAAAAAGGATTCAACATTCAAAAAGCCTTACAATCAGACTCTCGCATGAAATATCTTTTATCTTTTTGAAAATATTTTACCCTATGTACGTTTGGATAATGCTATGAATAATTTTAAAATTTATGCTCTCGTCTAGCTATTGCTCTGGCACGTTTCATATTCCACGTAAATACAGAGATAAAAGGACAACATTATTATTCAAACGCAGGTAATCAGAACGCGTGTACGAATTCGAATACACCAAAAGCTAGCAAAACAAACGTACATTAACCCTGTCAAAATTTCACAAACAGAATATTCGCAAATGAAACAATTAAAACGTCGCACCGAATTGCGCGCAACTAATAGCCAACTTCACGAACATTAACGAACAAAAAGCTATGTTATAGCCGTTCTAGCCTTCGGACATTAAACGCAATTATTTCTGCCGTGAGCCGAAAGAGGAATTGTAACATTAATTTCCTTAATTTCACTAGAATGCTGTGGTCAACGGCTGACATATTACACGTCGACGTTTTGCGGGAAGCCTGTCGGGGCATTACTCTGTGCCTATGCAAACGGGCGATTTGTCAGCATCTAGTAGCAACATCTGGTGTGAAATGCGGGTGTTTTCGTTAAGTGTTTTCATGGATTCGTTCTTAAATGTGGAGTATTTATTGTCGTTTAATTTTTATGAATGGTATTATGAAAAGAGTAGTTTATCGTTGACTGTTTTAGAAGAGTCGAACTTCGGCGTGTAGCAGACTGTTATTTTAATCAAGATAATCATAGTCTATGGACGGTTGTTAGATAAGAGAAAGCACTCATGCGTTGTAAGGCCTTCATAAAAGTGTTTTGTTATACCTCGCTACCTACCGGTAATAGTGATACATTTTTGAATAAGGGATGTGGAAAATGGTGTCTGCAATAGCCATAAATTACAACAAATTTATAAGTTTGTATGAATTGGGTAAACTAAGAAAGTAGTTATTTAACTTATTCGTAGGACATATTTTACCACGATTTTGTGTCGTTACAACCTATAGGCACAGTTATTTGATTGCAGTTGCATGTTTGAGCGGTGTAAGTAACAAAATTAAGTGATTGCTAGTCAAGTCCGAAACTTGGCTCGATCCAAGATTTATTGCGATTCCTCAGCCTCGACTTAAGGTCAAACAAAGATACACCAAACATATTATCTGCAAGTTATGTTTTCTAAACATATATAACTTGCGGTAGTACTAAACTAAACTAGCATATTATGAACTCATTTTCATATTCTGTAGTTCTTTAAATATCACAACGCCGTTTTAGATCCTGCTCTGCTTGAATCAAATTGTTGATAGAAAATTCCATATATATAAGTATATAACGAACAATCGAATGTGGTTCCAGTCAGAATTAGTCAAAACGCATTCTCAAGCAGTCAGTATAAAAATATATACATATATAAACGTTTTTAGACATTCGCGATTTATATACATATGTAATATAATGAAACGTCGGACAATTAATAGGTATTTATTACCTTTTAAATACGCGAGTAGGATCCGTTATCTAGTATTTTATTATGTAAGATATATATATATAAGGTATAAAAATAGAGTGGAAAACTAATATAAGGATAAAAAAACGCTCGTATGCTATTCGCGTAATAAGAGTTTCGTGGAATATCAAAATTAGTGATGACCTAGTAACCAACTGGATAAGTTAGCGTTAGAGTCGACAAACGTGGCGAGAAAACTGTACAATGCCGACAAACTTTGGCTCTAAATTTAATGTTTTATTTTAGAAATAGCACATTACGTGTGGCAAATAGATCTGGTTATGATAAGAACATCATGAAAAATAAAAAGCTCTATTTTCATGTACTTTTTACCCGACTATGGCGAAGCCAAAAGGAAGGGTAATGATTTTGTTAGTCTGGGTATGTATGTTTGTATGTTCCACCGTAGCGCCTAAACTACTGAACCGATTTTAATGAACGAGGTGTCAATAGATTTGTAATAATGGCCTGGGTGACATAAGCTATATAAATTTTAAATTCGTTCTTCTTAGACCCCTTTTTAACATAGTCGGGTTATAGCTTTTTAGACTTTATTGGAAAGTATATATGATGTTGACTGCTCGGATGGCGAAATGGTTTTAGAGGTCAGCTCTCCACTGCTGCCGCTGCGAGTGTTGTAGGTTCGATCTCCATAATTTGTATGTTCCATAAATTTATTGTTTCGAGTGTCTTTCTTTGTGTCCGTTGTCTGAATATTTGTAAAGCCGTCCGCAACACAGGAATTATTACAATTACGAAAGTTGCCATATAAAAAAAAGTTACATGATAACTATTACACTTATACAAGTTGTATGACCAAAAGTATATTTGAGGGTTCCAACACTCTGTGGTACAGTCAGCAACATAATTCACTGAACATTTAACATATTTTATTAATGAAAATTTTCTATACTAAGAAATTGTGATTAAAATAACTATGGCTTAGCCGTTATTGCAGTAAAAGAAGAGAAATTACCATTATTGTTTGTGATAAAGCAATTCAAAATCCAGGAATCAACATTATCTTCGTTTTATCATCAAATCACTTACAGAGTTACAGGTTTACAGGGTTACAGGTTACAGGGTTTACTTCCTTTGTCTGGAAACGTTCTCGTCCGTAATGTTACATTTTAAGTGAACATATTTTCTCCTTCGTACAGACTCTAGATTGAAATACTTGCTACGCTATTTCTTAAACGCTTTGACTTGTCCTTATTCAAAAGACGTTTAAAGAGATCAATATTATCATGATAGGCTAGGCTTGGCTGTGTATATTCTTGACACTGCTGCAGTCCATGAGAACGCCGCGTAACACCATCAGAGCCGATGGCTCGGTTGCCATTACAGGCAATAAAAATATTGCCAGCTATTTGTAGTATTCACACGATTAAAAACTCGTCCTCTATTATACATACCAAATTGCCATCTACAGATTCCTAGCTGACCCTGAAAATTATAATAAAATAACAAAATATAATGAAATGAAATTAAAATGGTTTTAGAAACCCAAACGCTTTTGGTTTATTAAGTCCTTTGGTACAAAGCTGTAATGCTACCAGCAAGTGAAATCAACTTATCAAACAAAACAACCCCAATCAAAACTCGAAACAATAAATCAAACGTGAGCTTACAAAGCGTACATTATACATTGAACCGTAAACATGCGCTAGCGAGTAGTAGTGAATAGTAACATTTTCTCATCTGCGGCCTGTCGTGAAGTATTCTCTGCAGTCTTCTGACAAGACATGCCTACATGCGCGAGTATTTACATAACCAGAACATACGTGGACATAGAACACGCTAGATGGGTTATAATATGCATTAGAACTAATTACAAAATCGTTGTATTGTATATACCATATCTAGCTATCCTCCAAATAAATTTGGCTTTGACAAACAATTTTATTTTCAATAATATTAGTTAAAATTTATTTCATAGCTATGCACTTTGGAAATCTAAGCAATTAGATAGCTTTTGCCGAGCTTTTCCAGGAATATAATTTGTGTTCTTGATATAACTACGTATGTATGTGATACCAAAATAAAACATTTTTTTTTTATTAATATCTGTTTCAATAAACAATGTTCATAAAAACAGCGCTGCCACGTAGCGATTTAGAGTGCAGTATCGATTCAAAAATGGACATAACATAAACATTGCTCAAATCACTGCCCCAATTTTGAGTATAAATTAAAGTTTATCACATTATAGTGGAATTAGTAGAAAACTCTGGGTCGTGTTCCATTTCTTTATAATATAAACAGTTTCAATTAAACATAAACTCGCACGTATAAATCGGTATATTACATTTAAATAATGTTCGTTACATATGTTCTTTTACTTTTACCTTATGTAACAAAGAAATTCCATCCGTGCCCGCACGGCACTTGTAACATTACGATTCAAAACCATTTTGTGTTCGCCTAACGAACCGACTAAATGGTTGATTATTTTCCTCATTCGAAAGCACGTCATCCGCGAATGCGAAAGTACACTTGTAATTTATGCAAGTCTCTTCCATTTCCCTTACATGCACATTCCGAAGTTTTAACGAGTCAGCCATACGGATATTTCGGACCGGCACGCGCAACTCGAAATTAGTTTCATGACTCAATTTCTGCGTCACATACACAAATCGGAAGGCTAAATTAAATGTGTTACATTTCCATTCAGCGACGGTCCGATTATTCAGTTTTGTTACTATTAGTGATCCGGTCCGCACGAAATTAACTTTTGAATTGTGATTGTTTACATAATTATTATTAGTTTTGTTTTAAATGTTGTGGTAATGTGTGGTTAGTATTAATGTTGTTTATAAGTTTTGTGTGTAATAGGTGATATGTAATTTAAGTGAGCTGCTATTATTTGCGTGAATAAACTTGTTAAGACTATAGGAAGTACTTATCAAAAGGTCCTAAAATTGAATTTAAAATATGAATTTCATTGTTAAAATTTTCCTTACTTTACTTTTCTTAATTTTTATCTAATTTCTAATTCTTAATTAATCATTAAAGATAAGATGACAAAAAGACGGGAAAATCACAACCAGTTTTGCCAGTAATGTAAAATAAATAAAACAGCTGTAAGTATAACTCTAAGAACGAATATAATGTAAATCACTTGCATTTGTACAATCCAAAGTGCCGCGCGAGCAAAATAGTACTTTAAGCTAGTATCGAAATAAGTAGCACACAAAATCTTTATCGTGAAAGTTGGCAACGAAAGAGTTTTACTCACAAAGAGCCAAGTTTCATTCTAATATTTAACTTTAGCACACAAAATAACTTAGATATTACAATTTAAAAAGTTACACATACACTTTTGTGCCGGATTTTGTGTGGATTTTAAATTTTCGTGCTTTATGAGAGGTGTCTGCTTTTAAAAGGGTTATGTGATTTTAATCTACTGTTGAAATGTGGCTTTGTTGTTTTAATTTGGGAATAAAAGGATCTGTTATGCCGCTATTTGTCACTTAGTATTCCCATCTACGTTTATTTTATGAATTTATTCGTAACGAATGAGTGAAATGGGACAGTCGGATGGGATAGAATTTGGTGAATGTTTTTTTCTACATATATTTTATCTCGATGCAAAAAACATTGTATGTGGTTTATTTACTTATTTCAGTGTGACAATATATTAGACTTTTAGTTGATTTAATCAGAAGGGTCTATCTCTGCCATGGCTTGAGCTGACAATGATTATAATCTAGTAGCCTTTGCTATCATGGCATTATAATTATGAGTCATCATGAGGTGACATTGCTTGCAACAGAATTGATAACATTGACTCATCTCATCTCAAATGTGCGTTGGCACCAACATTTTCAATCACCGAGCCTCTAATCAGAAATCAAACCCTTGCACCTTACCATGCAGGGAAAAGCACAAGTTTTCTATGAAACCAGTCGGTTTAACCAGTTTATTGCATAATAAACAACCATCTATTAAGACTTATGGGGTTCTAAGAAACACTAAACGATATAAATACGATAAACAAGTAAGCTTAAACTCGTTTGTGTAGGCAAGGAACTCTAAGCAAATTTCAAGGAAACACATACTAATAGGCATTCATTGAACAATAAAGAGAACCAATTAGAGAACAGAGTGGAATTTATACAGTGCAATGTAAAGGTGTGTGTGTTGGTATTCAAGCTCCATAAAAGTGGATCTGAAGGATTCGGGAGTTGAAATGTGAAAATATTTTCCATATAATGTCGTGTTGGTGCACCGAAAGTTTACGATATTCTATGCAGCGGTTAGGTTTCGTCCTGTTTCGGTATTCACTATATTTATTTAATTTAAAAATGCTGTTGGTTAATTGCTCTTTTCACTTTGATTTCATCTGATTCTTTTGATACATTGTCATTCACGTTCTTCTTGACTTCATAGTGATTTTAAAATCTAGAAAGGATTTTTATTAGGCAGTATTGCGTCTAAAATGCGTACATATCTTCATATATACAGGGTGATTTTGAAATCGTGTAATTCCTTTTAACCACGCATTCTACTGGTGATATAGAATAACCCTGACCATATTTTTATTTAATTAGAATTATTTTTTTTGAAAAATTTATGTTCCGTTTTTTTCGTGAAATGGTGTCAGATAGTCATATGTTAACCAACCGAGGCAATTTTAATTTTTTACTAATTAAAATAAAAAAACATATTAATAATTCATGTCGTAAATAATAACGGGCGGTCCTTTTTATTGCCCCCTATTATTTACGACATCAGTTATTGTTATATGTTATTATTTTTAAATTAGCAAAATCTTAAGATTGTGTCAGGTGGTTAAAATATGACTATTTGAAATCATTTCATGAAAAAAATCTGTACTCTAATTTTGCCGAAACCATTATTCTAATTAAGAAAAAATATGGTCAGGGTTATTCTATATCACCAGTAGAATGCGTGGTTAAAAGGAATTACACGATTTCAAAATCACCCTGTATATGTATGTATGTATTTTAGATACATACATATATATATTATTTTAACACGTCGAGAAAAAAAAGGCGTGTGAAAATAAAAGTTGGTGTCATAGCCTGTATCTGATTTAAGAACCCGAGAATATTGCCATCAATTGGCAATATTTTGAGACCCTGTGCTGCTTTTGAGTTTATTTAAAAAAATATCCAGAAACACATTGCTAAATTTGGGAATCCAATCAAATCTCTCACACAAACATAAGCGTGAACTTATACCATAGAAGCAACGAGGATATGTTGTATTCATACAATTAAACATAAAATCCATGAAGTATGAGTATTCCGAAAAATTACAATTACAATATTTTTTGTCCGACTAACCCAAAACTCCCAGAACAAGATGGCACCTTCTCAAGCGGCGCTTGTACAAATTGGACCTCACTCTAGTGTCCAATTTGACGTTCAGCGATTTAGCGCTCTCCACAAGTAACGAGCCCGCGGTGTGTTGGACCACCGCGGCGGCTCGACGACCACCCAACCCGCTGCCGCTCACTGAAAGCGCTTTACATGCCAAATGAGCCGCTGGAGCAGAGGGTTCTTAGAATATAGAATTGAAACTAGGTTAGGATTAGGTACATCATTTTAGGGTTGTACTCAAGTTGATGTATTCAGGTATTTTTGTGTTCAGTTTTGCTAAGGAGGGAAGTGGAATTCTTTTACCAACTCATCCTATTATACTTTTGATTAAACTCGTTGTGTGTCCTAAGAGAGTTTAACTTTAACAGCACTTCACGAGTGTTCCTGTGTGCCACTGCTGAACCTGGTTACATATGCTGGTGTTATAATGGTGGGAAAGTGGTGCGTCAGGATGGCGCCTCGGCCGAACGCATCATTGCTTGACGACCCCCAGAAAGGTTCTGCTCATAACGAGTTATAACCCCCAAGTGTTAGCAGTATATCTAGGACTCACTAGATAATATCCACCGTAAAATTATTTATAGAATTGATGCCTCACAAGAATTTAATATTTAATATTTTATTAGGTTCTCAATAAAGTCAAGTTATCATTAGCTAATACGTATGAATGTCAAAGTTTATTGGTTTGGGATTATACTGAAGTTACATTTATGTTTCTTCATTTAATAAACTACCGATTGATATTATAAATTTACCTTTACTAAAATTTAAAAGTGCTGTTAAAAGTCAGCTTATCCGGCAGGGCTATTATTCAATCAATGATTACTTAAATGATAAAAACTCATGGAACTAGTTGCTTGTTTCATACAGGATTCAAACAATGTATGTATTATATAAGTCAATTTAGTTATGTGAGGGTACTTCGTGTTTATTTTGTGGTGTTAAAGTATCTTTCTTTTCTTTTAAACAAACGTTATAAGTATTAACGTAAATTTTATTTTAACTACATTTAGTCACGAACTACCTTTTCATGTCACAAAGTGTAAGTGTATGCGTCCTCATGCCATACTACTGTCTATTACAAATGGCTACCTACTGATAAATATTATTTCAAATCTCAAATGCTTCTTACATAATATTACCAACTTTTCTTTATTTTAGAATTTAGTTTATATGGACAGTGACATATGGCATAATGACTGCAACACCTGGTACATAAAGGAGTTGTAATATACTGAAATTATAAGCTGATGGCGATTTAAAAGAGTGGCCTTGAGTTTCTTGCAAGTATCTTCTCATAGGCTCAACCTTTTGCCTGAACCTTGCAACTAACATAAATGTAAATTCAGTAAATATAATAAACTCACTAACCCCTTTGACGTCCATAAGTGTTACTTTGTGACCTAAGTGAATAAATTATTTTTGACTTTGACTTTGACTTTGACATCATCATTCTATATTAATTTACAAGAACTCAATATTGAGCTAAGCGATACGAAAACGTGGTGGTTTAATAGCGTGTAACTAGAGCACCCTTCAAGTTGCTGCTTTTTATTTAAAGGTTTCTTTAGTTCTTGCCGTCTAATACCTGGGTCACGAAGAACTTTTTCGATAATCAAGCTACAAGTACAAGCGTCTTCCTGTCGTTTCTTTATCAACAACCAGGAAATCCTAGCTGAGGATTAATTTAGCGCCTACCTATTTTAGTCCTGAACCTTAACTAAGGAATTAATTTAGCGTCTACCTAATTCACTCTTAAAACTTAACTAAGGAATAAATTAGCATCTGGGTAATTTCCCCTTAAACCTTACGTCTCTAGTTCAAGAGCCCTTTGAAAACCGATAAAAATTCAGCCCTTTAAGTAGTAATAGTTGTTGCTATTAGTACTATTGTTGTTGTATATTATATGTCCATAAAACTCCTCAATTATTTATCAGATGTTGTGAAGCGAAATAGGCGCAACGACAACAGATTATGCGCAAAACAAGTCTGATGGGCTGAGAAAAGTCTGTTATGTATGGTGCTAAAAATTTATAATAAAATGCCATGTAACATAAAGCTGTATAATATAGAATTATATAAAATAGCTTTTTTATTTTTATTTATTTTTGTTTGCTTAATTAAAACAGATTTTGACGGAAAAGTATTATAATAGTATTAATGATTTTTTGAATGACAACAATAATCCTAAATAAATAAATTCATTAAATTTTGGTGGTACTAATAATTTAACTAACCTTTTTGTAATCATGTAATACCCAAAATGAACTGAATAACTGAAAAAAATGATGTATTGTGTTATAGTAACAGCAACTACTACAATATATCCATATCGCGATCGCATTCACTCTTGCAAGATATCGTGGTACAGAGAAGTAAGAAAATTGTTCAGCTTAGAGTTGGTACTTTTTCAGTTATTTATCAGCGCTCGCTGAATAGTTTTCTTTCTTTGAAGATATAAAATCTTTCAAGGTACTTTTTTCTTTCGTATCTAATTTCTATTTGAAGCGATGTAAAGGTAAAATCCGTTTAGTTAGTAAGAAAAACTTTTATGTCAAAGCTGTCGGTTTTATGTAGTGATCATGATTCAAACGGGTGCGATATTTAATAAACGACCGTGATCACCTATCTATTATTATGATGATGCCATTGTTAATTAACTTCAGAAGCGGCTTCCTGTGAGATAGTCACTGCGCCGTGGGCCTCTCATAATAAAAATGTCCTCTTGGCCGAAATTTTGGTCACGTCGGCAAATTTTAACAGAGACTGGCCATCTGCGCAGGAGATATTAAAGTTCACAAGCTTGTGCGCAAATAGAAGTGGACTACCTGTCTCTTAACTCTTATGATCCGATGGGACGACATTCCGACACGACCGGAGAGAGATCAGTCTTCAACAGCATTACGTACTTTCCGAGGCAAGGGGGTGTCTAACACCGTCAATTATCGACTCCGCGTTGGTATTGAGATATCTCAACAGGAAAACCCGATAAATTTTTGTTGGCCTGGCCCGGGATGTGAATCCGAGACCTTATACACAGCAGTCGCATTAACAACCGCTGCGCCACAGACTTATAGAGACTTAAAATAGTTATTCCTGTTTGTTTCAAACAGCACACTCGTAAAGTAAATGCACAAAATAGGCCTATCTCAGCTCTCTCTTAAGAGCCTTTGCTAGTTTCTAGACTCATAAGTACCTACTGCACTAACTTTGGCGCTCGCTAAGTATGCAACATACTCTACTCTTAACAACTTGGTTTGAAAAGTAAACAATGATTCAGCATAAACAAAATTTCAATAAAAAGATGAAATAATAATGAAATATGTAAAAGAGAAGAGTATATCGTATGTGATAAAAATAAGCTGACTTCAAAAACACTAAAGAAGTACAAATAAATATTATCTCTTTAGTCTTTACTAAGCTACTGATGGAATCTCAATATAAAGAGTTTCCTGGTGTATCTTTAGAATTTCAGGTCTAATGACCATAAAACAAAATAGGAACATATAAATTGTTTTATTAAGGGATTAAATATAATGAATACCAAAAATACTAATGCACAGCAAAATATGCTTACTAAAATATATCATAACGAGCATCTATACGCCTCAAATCACTGCATTCTCGGAAGGGATGTTAGGTTCCTTCTTAAATCCACTCAAAAATAGGAGCCCCGCGATGCGGGGCGCCGTCGACCTAGTTTGATCTCTTTAAATATATTTTGGTGTGCAATTAGTATTTTTGGTAAACATATTTTGCTATGTAATTAGTATTTTTGATGGAACAAAAGCAAAAAGTTGAGGTACTGTTAAATACTACCCTTTTATTAATGACGAAGTTCTGAAGTAACGAACATAAAAAAATACAACCGAATTGATAACCTCCTCCTGTTTTTGAAGTTGTTCAATAACCACTGCTGTACATAACCTCTCGCGTTGGATTCTCGGGGTTAAGCATAAAGATTATTGTAGTTTTCAGTCAAGAAATTTTTAGCGGGCCTAATTAGTATAGTACATATACTTATAGCCTCAACTTGTAATGGTCACGCTTACGAAATAATTGTCCAAGTGCTCGTGAGTAATTACATTTAGCTATACAGCAGTATATTGAAACAACAACATTAACACCAACACCAACTTCCTCCATTTTTAAACACTGAATCATAGTTTCGCAGCAAACACCAAAATTCTAGTTAGCTTCGGCCCGTGCTCGTTCCATTCCACCCTCCATACAATACAACCAAATACACATGCTCCCAATTTAAATAGTCAACTGCCGTAGACAGCGTATTTTAGATTAAGCCGGGTTATAGCTAGGTTCGAACTGAAAATTAGACCATGTCAGAAATGCAGTTCTATTAATATTCAAGGGGAGTATTAGGTAGAGAAATTATGATGAGTTTCCTACTAGTAATGTACGTGCTCCAGTGATTTCTGTTATCGTATATTTCTGACTTGATTTTCCCCGGTTTATTACTGGCTAATGCTTTCGAACTGAGGTGTTGGAATTTTAGATTGCTAACAGTGTGTATGGTGTGGTTATGATAAAGGGTCGTATGGTGGATCCTGTGAATGACGAATACCATTTAAAATCGTATAAAACGTTATAATTTTAATACACAATGTGTGACTAAATATATTTATATCTTAAATTGGGCATGTGATACGTGAGCTGATTCTAGAAGTATGATTTTTTTGGCTTGGTCATCTGTATAACATATTTTTCTAGCTGACGGTTTCTACCACGAATGCTTTACGACTACGACGCTAGAATATGATTATACCTTTGTGTTACATGACGCATATTTTTCTTAAGTAGTATTTTATTGACTTTTACACTTTGCTTGACCTGAGCCTAAACCTGAGATCTCATGCAATGCAGTCGCATTCATTATACAGGGTGTTCGGTAATTAATGGATAACCTGGAAATGTCTTATAGCGGAACTGATGGCCGTTCAGGAAAAATATGAAAAAAAATCTATCCTTACTACTACCTGAGATATGTGTTTTTTTTTTAATTACCATGTATAGCTTTCTTGTATACTACGACCATAAATGAATGAAATCCATCGGTTTTTTGTTGTTTTATTATTAAACATTAATTATGCTAATAGACAGACAGTCAAAAGTATGCTATGCTAATATAGCATGCACTTTTTAATATATATATATTTTTTATTTTTTTTATTATCTTGTTTTTTCATTTTTCTGAACGGCCTTCAGTTCTACTATAAGACATTTCAAGGTTATCCATTAATTACCGGACAACCTGTATGTAGATGTGCCATCGTAAAGAAAAATTAAAATATAAAGTTGCTTGTAGGCAACTGCCTATATACTCCTATTTTAAAAAGCCTGCCATTAACAGCGCAAAATATAAGTATATTAAAAATGCTGTCATAACATAATACATTTTCTCCAGACGGAATCCTAAATGGCCGACAAAACATGAGTAGCGGAGAGAATTGTATATAAAGACGCCAATAGACGTATTGGAAAACATTCGAACTTTTAGAAAACAAAGAATCTTACTTAAAACTTGGGACCATCATTAGACACTTTCAGATCAAAGACGAACTTTGGAGACAACTAGGGATTAGATTTCTACCTGAACATTGAAAAGAAAAATGAGGTTTGTTTGGCACTGGAAGTGACTTTAATCTAGCTAATCACGTTTTTTTATTCCCGCTCTTTTCAATGAGTAATATACGAGTACAACATGTCACAGATATAACGCTCAACCTCAATTGGATTATTAAATCGTAGTAATAATAATAATATAATCATTAAAATGTTACTTTTATGTACTTAAATATTTTAATTTAACGAATTAGTGCTCATTGAAATTAAACTACTATATACGGATTTTATCGCGTTGTTTATTTATCACTGTATTACAAAATTTTGAAACACACAGCTAGACTTCATGATACTTTGAGCTCATTCTGTAAATTTTGAAAATATTACACTACTACTACTATTGATTTTATTTTACTAATTTATAAGTTAATGAAATTATTTAAACTATTAAATCTATTTATTTTTGGTTTACACTTTCCCCGACGTTTCGGTTGCTTTTCAGCAGCCATGGTCACGGGGAGACTAAGATGGTAGTTGTCTCAATGTTCCAGTGTAGTAGTGCTCCTTATTATGCGCGGATAGTATGGGTATATTACAATAAATTTAACATTATTGCTTTTATTGCATCAAAAACCTTATTGCCTTGAATTATGATACATTTTCGTTTATTTCAGCTGTTTAGTAGATGGGTGACTATAATTAATTAATTTTAATTATTTTAGGGATGAAAAATTACCTATATTAAAAATTTCTGGAATTGATTCAGTAGCTGATTTTTAACAAACTACTTTTAGGATGTGTTTTTATTAACCTCTGATTCTTCTTCGAAGAAGTTGTCTGTCTGTTAGTGATAGTTGGTTAGTGACAGGCAGAACTCCGGAACCACTGGACCGATTGACTTGTAACTTGGTGTACAGACACCTTGGAGTCATCCCTTGGTCGAGTTTGTATATGTAATATGGGCCCTGTGGGTCAAAAGACCCCCGAGATATAGTGATCACAAAGTCATAAGGTCAGGGGATATCCACCAACAGAGTGATTTAGAAGTCCAAGAGAGAGGCTTTTGCCCAGCAGTGGGACATTACAAATAGCTGATGGAAAAAAAAGAATGGTCACACGAAGACGAAGAGGTTGAATCCTGAGTTTTTACACCCATCTCGTTATGTTAGAAGTTGTATATCGTCCTCACGATATGGGATACCGATTTAATCATATGGCCATACTACAGTATAGCGTAATGTTGATGGTTGGATGATGTAAACAGTATTTATCTCAAACAGACGCAGGTAAGATGCTTACATAATTGGATCTGCACAGCACGGATGACGTAAATGTTTAAGTGGTTGCCTCGCCATTGCCACTGCAATGAGTGTTGTGGGTTCAATTCCCATACGGGATCGGGATGGGATCCACAAATGGTTGTTCCAAGTCTAGATATTCTTTTTGTCCGTTGTTTGAATGTTTATAAAGTTCCCCGAGACACCGAATTATTCCTAGTGAGTAGTATTTAAAAAAAGAATTGTTCGGATCTATTGTACACACGGCTACACATCAAGTTAGACACCCTATATACGCATAACTACGCTACATACAAAAAAGAGAATTGTCGGAAAGGGACAGTGCATAGTGGTGTCGATGTAATGGTAAGGACAGAGCGTAACAAAAATATAACGCTCTCTCTCATGATTCGCAGCGTTCAACTTCTAATAGTTCAAAGTCCAAACAGTCTAGGTTGATGTGTCGCTGTGTGTACTTGTGTCCCTTGACCGCATGCGAGCTACCGTATGATAGGCAGTGTCTTTGCTAACGCATTATCGAGATTGACTATATCTTAGTTAGATAATTAATGAGTAATTGATAAAAAAATAAGTAATTTATTTTGCCTATATTCGTAGACCATCGTGATCTGAATCACTTCTTTTAATATTGCAGATGATAAATCACCTCTTTATATAGGGTGTCCGGTAATTAATGGATAATCTTGAAATGTCTCATAGTGGAACCGACGGCCGTGCAGAAAACAAAAGAAATAAAGAAATTTAAAAATATGCAATAGCAAGTCATACTTTTGATTGTCTATCTATTAGCATATTAAGTTTTTAATAATAAAACAACACAAAACCGATAGAATTCATTCATTTATGGTCGTAGTGTACAAGAAAGTTAAACATGGTAATTTAAAAAAAACATATCTCAGGTAGTAGTTAGGATAGATTTTTTTTAAATGTTTTTCTGCACGGCCATCAGTTCTACTATAAGACATTTCAAGGTTATCCATTAATTACCGGACAACCTGTATATTGCAACTTGAATAGCTGCAATGTTATTCCGCAGCGGTTTTGATCATGATTGCAGGATATGATATATATATATATCACGGGGTTCAGAATAAGGCAAATTGTTATTGGATTTTTCTGTCGAGACGTTCTCAGTAGTAGCTCGGAAGCTGGTGCTGTGCCTGTTAGATGGCAATAGACAAAAAAGTATAGCTAGCAAATTGTGGGTGTAATATGCCACAGTCTACCCTGTCGGGGCTATAGGTACGCATGGATATAAGTAAATAACTATACTATAAGTACTTAGTTTTAGCATTACTGCAGATCGTGAGATTTTGAGTTCAATATCCGGATCCTGCAATTCTAACTTGCGCCTCTATTACATATAATATCTAAATTTGCGAATAGAATAATCTATTTTTGCCTTTCACGTAGTCAAATAATAACATAAACATAAATACACCACATTGAAACCGCATATGGTGCAATACACAAACTCAAGACCCTAAATTTTGGGCTTCCAAGGTCAAAAATGCTAATCTCGCCCCATCCAGCCATCCTAAATCCTCGTCCATGGGATAAAATATTCTGTTTGCAAGCTGTTTTAGAAATAAACTCGTCTTAAGTCGCTGATAACTCGCCCTAGTTACTGCGAGGACCCTAATTTGAAGCCTTTGGTCGTAGCTCCTACTTCCGATTCGTTCATCATTACCATAAGTACTCACAAATTGCTGGTTGCTGTAGTATTGAATTTAAACTTATAGAAATCTATTATACAATCGTTTACGAGCCTATTTTAGTTACATTTTAAACTTCTTTTTCTTTCATTGATTTTTATTCTTCCTTTGTAATTATTCGTAAGTGGTATTAATTCTGTAGCCAACTACCTCTCTCGCGACTTACTATTTCTGCTCCGCTGCCATGGCTTCGAGTGTGATGTTATATATCCTATTACCTTCCACAATATACGGACTAAATGAATATCTTCAGATCAGGCTAGTCATTTCAGGCATAAACGCAAGCAAACAAATATACAAGAAACGATAGACCTTGGTTATAAATGAAGCGATGTCATATGACGTCGGGCGTCACTCAGCAAGTAAATTATAGTTATGTTGTTAAGACTGTGCTGAGCGTAAGACGCGGTTGGACTGAATGACAGAGCTCGATATTCAAATCGGCGCGCGGCCGCCATAGTACAATTGTATGGAGGATTTAAAGTGCTTTTTTGATAAATATGTATCTTTATTGTCAACCAATAACTTAAATATTTGGGACGGACAAATTGTAATATAACTATTTATGTTTCGTTTAAGCTGTAAAATAGGATAGGATTTCTACTGTAATAATCTAAAAATCACATACTTACTACTCACGAGCTTACGTTTTTGCATTTTTCGTGCAAATTTACGTAATTTTGTAGGCGAAAATATTAATTATTTCAAGTTTTTTACACGGATTAATTGTAAACACATGCATTGTTATGGTAAATGTATATTTTATATAACAAAAGGTGTTGATTTTATCAACTTAACTATGACCGGCTGTTTTGGCAAATTTCGCTCGGCGCAGTCTTAAAATTTATCTACTTACAGGCTAATGATTACTATAAACGTTATCGTTTACAATTCATAAGGTTTCCTACAGTAGTGAACTTATGGTAATGAATAAATGATTGGAGCTAAAATGCTCTAATAGGTACAGTTTTCGTAGTAGCCGATGGGGACCGGCAATTTTGGCTTCGGGTTCTTACTATTGAATTGAATTCTTTATGTAGTTATATTAGTGTTGGTCACGATTTGTGACTAGTCTGTCTGCTTATTGGGTATTTTATAAGCGGTTTTAAAAATAATAGCCGAAGCTAAGTAGAAAGATATTTTGTATAAATCACATTTAATTTTCTTGTTTATACAGACAAATTAAGTTGGATGTACAATGGAAAATATACTTGGTGGACAATAATTAATTTATGCATTGTTTAACATCTGTATTCTCAAAAGTATTACACCCACATTTTGCTAAAGTTCTACATCATAAAGGGCATATTAATCTTATGATACATGTATTAATATCAGCTCGTTATAATATATCGCACAATTTTGTCCGAAGTTATAGGTTAAAGAGAAGAATCCCTTTATTAATAACCCTCTAAAAATTTTAGCGGGATTAAAGTAAGATTACGGTTAACATATTATAAAATTATGACATTATGTTGAAATTAAACCACTATATACGGATTTTATCGCGTTGTGTATTTGACACTTTAGAATTTGACAATTTAGAAACTATTACACTACATACTACTACTATTAAACTTTACTAATTGTGAAGCTAATTAAATTATTAAGACTATTTATATTTAAGTTTACACTTTCCCCGACATTTCGGTTGCTTTTCAGCCCCGTGACCATGGCTGCTGAAAAGCAACCGAAACGTCGGGAAAGTCTAAACTGTGTAACTAAATAAACATTATTGAACACCGATTACAATCTGTTTACAAGCGATAAAATCTTATATAGCCATCTTTATAGCTGAAAGCAATTTCCTATAGACCTTAAATTAATATTGATATGTACATTCAGAAACGAGGAAGTCGAAGGAACTTTATTATAATATGATGAATTACATAATTCAGTTCTTTAAATTCTGCAGTTACGCTTCATGAAACATTCCAGGAGCTTAACTATTTTTGCTTACATACAGACCAGAAGGGGCGTTGCAGTGATATATACACCTAGCTTTTAGGTGCCACGTTGATAAAATGGCATTACTATTAACCAGACTTGCTGTTACCAAGAATTTCTTCACAGAAAAAGCCAATTGCCCGACCCGGCAATTATAACCGATCCCACAACATATAAACGCATATATATCAGCGCAACTAAAGAAACTGAAATCATTTAAATGCCTTTTTGATTAGTACCATAGATGCAACTCTATGGTACCAACGAAAGAGATATTTACATAAAACATACTGTAAATTAGGTACAGTATGTATGTTATGTATGTCTATGTCTCTAAAATAGATTCCAATTAACTAAAATAAAAAAGCAAGCCGAGGTCCAAATAAGTCGTGTATAACCGTACACTCTTAAATCCATGGGGATTTACTTCATATGGATAGTCCCCTCATCCACACATTAGTACGAAAATATCAAATTATGTCCTGAGTGGCAATGCTGGAATTAGTTTCTCTCTGAAATGTTATGCAATTTACTCGTGCTATGTGTGCGAATTTAATGAACGGCGATTTACGGAGCGAGAAGCGGGGAGTAAGGCAGATATATGCACTTAAATAGGCTACTTCTTGGTGTGAGAAAGGTTAGGCCAAAGTCTATTACGCAGACATGTTGACCTAGAGCAGGTCGACATACTTCAGAAGTCTTAAAGAACATTATGGAGAAAAAGTCTCAGATACTCAAAGTAAGAGGTGTATGTATATATTATGTATATACACCATACGTACGTACTTGTCTACCCATGTGTGTTGCATGAAGTTATGCTACACATATGGGTGGATAAGATAAACAAGCTCGGTCAGTCATGGGATTGTCGGGCCGTGACTCAACATTATAAAATGTTATTTATACAGTCTGCCGACGCCAAGGCAGGCTGCAAAGCAGCAGTGGATACGACTGCTGTTCTGCGAGAATTCGCTTTTCAGTTTAGTTAAGTGTTATTCGAAGAAGATATTCATAGAAATACCGTAGAGTTTAGAGCTGGGAAGACGACAATAATAATAATACTAATAGTAAAGTAGGTAGGTGTTCCATCCCATCCCACCTTTGATTAAAACTCTCGAAGGCCCTCTTCACATTGGACCTATGTCTCCTTGTAAACCTCCTAAACGCCCAGGTATTTTCTTAATACTAATGATAATGACCGCCCACAATAACGTTATACAAAGCAATACACTTCTAGCTGGCCCTTCAGAGGTATAGATGTGAGGCTATGTGTATGTATTTATAACAAGACTTTAAAGTGAAAAGCAGCTTCCAGCTTAGTAACGATTTTAAACTAACTTTGAATACATGACGTCCAATTACACGTGGCAACAAAAAATTATATATTTTCTGCAGCATTAATTTTGTTACTGGTTTTAATAAACACCTTCATCAGTCATACCCGAAATGTATTTACTTTGTTTGGATTGACTCTGGTCTTTGAGATATTCAACATAAAGAACGGTTCCATCAGGACATTAGAACAATGAAAGAAAAATACCAAGGTCGATAGGACAGCCATATTATGATGGCAGTCTATTGCTTGAGTTTAATAAGGGATTGTCCTGAACATAAACAAAATAGAAAAGCTTACAGATAAAGTTATTCCTAATACTTCTTTTTATGATTTTTTGTTAATAGCATAAGTATTAAACTTTATTATCGTTATTATATAGCCGCTTCTAAAATATATATTTAATATATAATTGTATTTTATTTCGACCTTCTTTCAGTCATATAGTTATAAAGTCTTATCTCATAAACTAGAGTCAATTTAACAAATCTGATATTTTTCTCGAATTCAGCATACTGAACTTTTATAAAATTTACTTCAACTTACCGTGCGGCAAAATGATTGTTCCCCAGTGTTATCAACCAATCGATAATGGCCTATTGTTCAAACTACAATTAAACCCTGAATATTAACACACATCCTCGCCTTAAGCGGTGCGATACATTAATGATACTACTAAGTTTCGACCGGCCGATCACGCTTCAACGGGCAAACGCGGCCACCGTCGTGGTACAAGTTCGAAAAAGGCCATTGATTAGAATGTCGTGAAAACAATTTAATATTAAACGTATATAGTGACTGCATTGATGACGTAGTAGTTTAAATGCCTTGTCACTGCCGTTGCGTCAGGTGTTGTGGGTTCGAACTCTAAACGAAACAAACATTTGTGTGAGCCGCAAAATATGGTTGTCCCGAGTCAATGTTTGTAAAGTCCATCGCGACACTTGAGACACGCCAAGTGCAGGAGTAATATTAAAAAAAAAAGTGACCTCTGTTCCCGATGTAGTGGTGTGGAAGTTGTATTTCACCCACATTACACCAACTATGATTTCTATGATTTTATGTTTCACGTAATATGGGTCAAGCCTATTGTCTTCTACAGGGCGCAGTGTCTGACTCCATGCTGCTACTGAACATTTCTTGACAGAAAAACACAAATAACCTTAAATCCTATCTAGCGAAATGTGGATGTAATATCTTATCTTATCTTGTGTGGAGGCCAGGCAGTGCAGACCGGCGACACTTCGACGCAGTGGGATCTTTTGTGTCGACTTTTCCAATAACGACTGCCATAGATGTTCATGGCAGCTGGGACCGATGGCTTAACGTGCTCTCCGAGGCACGGAGCAGGCTATATTTGTCAATCAATACGTACATAATTTCAAAAAGTCATATAACTTCCGAAAGTCAGAGGTGCGCGACGTGGATTCGAACCCGAGACCCTCTGTATTGCAGTTTATTGGTCTCCCCACTGAGCTATCGCTGCTCGTGGATGTGATATATCTCTGTTTTAATCTTCGGGGATATATACTTTATATTATGTATGTAGTAGATCCACACCGCGGTTTCACCCACGTATGTCCTGATGCCGTGGGAATATCGAGATGAAATATATCGCATGCCTAATAAAACAGCGACTCAACTCGAAATTTGGCAGTATGGCAATTCGAACTCTAATCTTGTGACTATAAATTCTAATAATATATTCGTGTTAAATTATTGCAACAGAGTTCAAATTAGTTTGATCCAAAATACTCAGATAGGTCTCAGTTTTATTAAGAATGCGATATGCCTTAATGCAGGTCTCCAGCTATCTACATATTAACTTTCATCGCAATCGGTTCACTAGTTTTAGCATGAAAGAGTAACTAATATGATGGATATTTGTTACTCTTTCATGCAAAAACTAGTGAACCACATCCATCCTCACAAACTTATATTATCTTATCTTATGCGGGGGCCAGTCAGTGCAAACCGGTGACACATCGACCCAGTGGGATCATTTGTGTCGGCCCCAAGATCTATCCTTTAGCTATCTCCTTATGAATGTACTGCATCAGCCGCAGCGTACACTTCAGAGGGAGAAGCCTGAGGTCTTCGGGGTTTGGATATGCCAATCCCATCAGACCCATCATAAATCCAGCCAACGCGTCACATTCACACAGTAGGTGCGATATGGACTCGTCTTGTTCACCACAGGCTCTGCAGATCGAACTTTGTGCCAATCTCAATCTGCACAGGAAGTCGTTGGTGCCAAAATGGCCCGTGAACGCTCCTGTGAGCAGGCGTATTTGGCCCTTGTTGTACCCGTAGAACTTCCGGGTGAAGCCCGTTGGCTCTGTTTGCAATGAATTTTCTTGGAGTGTTCCAGACCCCTAAGGGTCATCCACTCTAGCCTGTGTTTATCACTGCCATGTGCGTTCAAAGCTGCCTTGACGGTGCACTCAGAGAGTCCTACGAATGGCTTGGGGCCCACAATCAGTTGCTCCGAGACCTTTCTGGTTAATTCATCAGCCTTCTCATTGCCCTGCACCTCAGCATGCCCCGGAACCCATACTAGTCTGACTGTGTTCTTCTTGCCAAGTTTGTTAAGGGCCTTAACACAGTTCGGGTTCAGTCCGGAGTCCACCCTACAGGAGTTCAGAGCCTTGAGAGCAAATTGACTGTCACTGAGAATATAAACAGTCCTGTCAGTGACATTATTGTTAATATTCTCCTGAGCACAGGCAACTATAGCATAGGCTTGGAAGACCGTTGCATATTTGCCCATACTTTGGCTCACCTTGCAGTCGTTGGCATAAATACCAGCGTCTTATCCTGTTTTTATTTTGGAACCATCAGTGTACCAAATGAGACAACCCTTGTCAGAGGATTGTAGACCTTGTCTCCATTCGTCCCTCGCGGGAACCTTTATTTTAAAATTATTTTTGAATATGTGCATTGGTTGCATTTTATCGCATCACATGCTCATAATCCTTTTGAGAGCCTTCGAATCCTCTAATTTTGTGTTTCGAGTTTCCGGCATGATAACGCTCCATAGCCCATGCACAGATAGTCTATGTAGCGCCTTTTTAGCCTCTAACTCCACAACAATGTGTAGCGGCGTTAGATCCAGCAGGACCTCTAACGCTGCCGTTGGCGTAGTCTCCCGACTACGTTCCCACGCCCCTGTTATAGCCATGCAGGCCAATCGCTGCACCTTCGACAGCGCACAAATTTACACATTTATAATATTGGTATGATTATGCGACTATAGGCAGTCTTACAAAAACATTATAATGCGTATTATTTCTACAGTTGTTTTAAGACTAGAAACTTAAAGTGTACATGATATTAAAGTAAAAATATTTGTAACAGTGTAAGTTTATTTTTGCTTTTCACGAAGTGTGCTTGTGACATTCTTGCACCGTGTTACCTCATATTTTCCTCTAAAGAATTCACTTGTTGAAATACGTGGAATACAAACGTTGTTTTAAGAATATTATTCTTCGCTGCACAAATTAGTTTTTATCAAAGGAAACGTTTGTAAATCGCAGTACTGTACATCTATGAAGACTTTAAAGCGGAGCTTGTGTATACACCTTAGAATATAATTCGTTTTTTATATCCTTTCTGTGCGTCTTATACTGTAGGCCTGTATAATGATCCTTTGCAGTGATTATTTCCAGGTATCTTCGATCTTTAATCCTAAAGTGTAATCTTTTTGACTCATTGCAGTGATAATTTAATATTGTCTTTTAGTGTCTATTTGTATCGATCCTTAACAGTGCTTTTTACAGTGATATATTAAGTTAACGATTACAGTGAACCTTCAGTTAACCTGATAGTAATCCTTTATAGTAATCTAATACAGTGTGCTTTTACACATATAATTTACAGTGATTTTTAAGAGTTGCTCTATTACAGTGATTCTTTACGCTTGTAAATGATACTGTAAAATGTAAGCACATTTTACAGTAATCCTTTACAATAATTATTTCCATTGGAACTTTACAGATAACTTTTACAGTGATCCTTTACAGTAGTCCTTTACAATGATCCTTTATAGCTTATTATTAGTAAAAGATAAGTAAGGTACTTTATGAAACGCTAATCAGAGTATCATGAGAAGCACCAGTAGACAGTAAAGTGGGGCGTCATGTGGCGAGGAAAGTCGGGCGTCATATTGTGCCTTAAACGGGGCATGAAGAAAATCGTATTCTATTTATATAATACGTTGCCACCTATGGGATTTTTGCTATATATGTCTTCTTATAACCTAACCCTTCTCACACTTAGAAGAGGGCCGTGTCCAGCAGAGACACAGTTTAACACAGGGCTGATATGACTATTATATATTATTATATGATTTTTAGGTCTCTTGTGAAACATCTCTTTTACGGTATTTTAATTGTATATTGTTTAAAGTAACTCTCTGCTTTACATAGTTAATTTTAACAATTTTTGTCTAGCTTATTCCACTGTTCAAACATTAATTACCCAGACAAACTATAATTCGATCAACGAGACTTGAAAAATTGAGAATTAAATCAAACCGTCTGAATGTGAACAAGGTCATATGTTTTTGGAATAATAAACCTAATCTAAATTTCTTCAAAGATTCTCTTGATCATATCTAGTTTAACTTTACTAATATTAAACACTGAATGTCTACATATTTATTTATCTCTTCAAGAATCGTGTAATGGCAACAGTTTTAGTTGACTGACAACTGATGATGCAATGGTTTAAGCTGTGAATACGTCTTTGTACTTGAACCAAGGGTTGATGAGTTCGATCGCCGCACGGGTAAAACGTTTGAGATGCGTGCAAATATGCAGTTGTTTTTAATCTGGGTGTACTAAGTGTGCCTTGTTTCAATGTTTGTAAAGGTCTCTTAAAAGTTATAGGTAGAATTGAGGAGATAGTTGCCATTGCATTTCACCTAATTTAATTTTTCGATATTAGGATAAGTATCGAGAATTATACTTATTAAAGAATGCAGCAAAACAAATCGGAAAAAAATGTGTTCGCAAATGACACATTTCAGCATTATGTCTACGACTGAAACGATAATTCAAAAGGTCCCGATAGAATTGGCAAACGTTGGACCTTCAAGAATTCGACGTAGGGTCACCATGTTTCAAAGGTAATAAAAATAAATCATTTATTATAAAATTATGTATTATATTTTTTATTATTCTCTTTTGTTATGTGCGTATCAAATAGATAATTATTGTATGTTATAATGGTGAAGGGAGGAAGAATCATGAGGAAACCTGCAGATCTGTCAATTGTCCAACTCCTCTTAAAACTGAGATAAGACCCTTGCCCAGCAATTGCACAATTTACATACAGGGCTGATATTATAAATATTACATAATATAACGGCTACTAATTTTTTTTATTTTATATATTAATATTTCTATATGGAATGAAAAGGACTATAACTATCAACATATTTCATACTGCTTCAAGATTTAAGATACAATAATAATAATTGATATATTTTCTCTTCACAAAGGTTACATACAAATTTCATAATAAAAAAAGAAAACATGGCTGCTGAAAAACAACGGAAATGTCGAGGAAAAGGTAAAATTAAATCTAAATACTTGTATAATTTAAATAGCTTAAATAGAAGTAAACAGTAACTAGTAAAAGTGTTTAACAATAGTAGTTTAAAGTTTCAAATATATGTAATAATAGTGTTTTATAAAAAAATACGTATAAGGCTTGTTTAATTTCAATAGTAAAATAAAATTAAAAACACAATTATATAAGCAGTTTATATTAAGAGATGACTTCTTGTAGAAAAGAGAATACATTGTTATTGTGGCAACAAATGGTCTGATACAAGTATTTTTTTTATTCACAATGGATGTGATTTCCATCAAGGAGGCGGTGGAGCGGTAGAGGGAGCACTGAAACCCTCTTCCCAACCACAGAGCCAGGCGCCGGAGGGCACGAGATGAGCTCCAGCCACCCTGAGGTTTGACCTGGGGGTGGCGGGCTTTGTGGGCCTGCCCGCCATCCAATCAGCATCAGGTCCGAGAAGCGGCGTGCGTGTTCCCACGCGCGCGTCTGTGTCGAGTCCGTCTCCCCTCTGGGTGGAGTGAGGGGGGGCAGTAGGGTATAATAGAGAGTAAGTCCTTTGGGTAGGTCTCTTCGCGTAGTGGCCTGCCGTTTCATACGGCGGGCCGAAACTTCGGCGGGGTCGCGACCGCATGCGAAAGTGATTCGCGCGGCCCCGTCGATTGGGGTTTTGTCGAGGAACACCGTGGTAGGTTTAGTCGGTATTTCGGGAGGTACATTATTCTTCTTATTCCATCTTTTCTTTTACCCCGGCGAGTCCGACATAATCTCTCCGCCCGCCCCCGCGGAGGGTATGCGTCAATGCATTCCAGAAAGCAAAAACAAAAAAAAAATCACAATGTTTTGTGAGAGACTGGTACCTGTGATAGATATGTTAATACCTGCGTTACGGATCACCAGGTCCCCACTTGACTTAACATTATTCTTTAAATTGATCAGTCGTAGAAAACGGATGGGTACAATTTAAAATTCATACATAAAATAGAAAAGAACTATTATACATTCTAAAGTAAAAATACATTACTATAATTTATAATTAGGCAACATAGATTAATCGCAAACTACATACAATTTCTTAAATTATTTTAAGGTGTTGGTGACTGTTTATACATAAAACACAGTTTTGAAATAGCATCCTGTAGTAAATTGCAAATCTTAATAATCCTCATTCCTTATACTGATGCATTGGTAATGGAGAGAAATTCGATTAATGCAGACAACTGAAATTATAGCGCCATTTTAACAAGTACCTTGTTTTGTTCAAAAACTAAATAGTTATGCCACTTACTTATTTCATCATTATCTTCGTATTTATAACAATATTTATTTCTTTATCGTTTTATTTAAAGTAACCCATCAAAGTAGTAGAAAATATACAGTACCTATGCAGAATACGATGACAAAATTAATTAATTAATTAATATATATTTAAAATAATGCCAAAGTATTGTCTACACCGTAAAGTCACGTGTCCAATAAATCATTAATGTCAATCAGTATGTAGCTACATAAAACGAATGTATAACAAAAGCAATGATTACACTACTTGATATTTGTTACATTTTTAATTTGAGGAGCGGTGGTTAACTTACTGACATTTTGCCATTGGGTGGACCTCCGCTATACGCATTATAGAGGAACCAATGAAATAGAAAAGGTAGCTGGGTTAGACTGAATGTCGAAGGCGGAAGACCGGATGAGCGAGGCCTACGTCCAGCAATGGACCACAACGGGCTGATTGGTTGATCCTCAGTATTGTTTTTGTTTTATTTGCTTTCGCTATTCTTAGTTAACTCAAAATAACAGCTTTTGTCTGATTACAGATTTAAGTTTCACTAGTAATCCGTGAAAAATGTTGTGGGTGGTAGGTGTATTTGTTAAGTACTCAATGTATGCTTCTAATATACTACTGTTTGCATTCCCATGCTAAATAATTATACATATACTTGAACCTTTAAAGTTCATCCACAAACTATGTCGTAAGACGAGCAGCTCCAAAAAATCCCATTACACCGTACAAGAATTGGGTTGGAATTTCTTAACAAATCATGGTCACCCAAATTAACCCTTTCACGGTGACTAAACACGCAGTCCCGTCCGGCGTCCCAGGGTCCTATATAATTAATCACAGGCCCCTATTGACAGAGGATCATTTGGACCCCACATGGCCCCACACGAGTGGAATCCATACACCTAATACCTGACCACTGGAATTCCTGAAAGCGGTATGTTGGTAGAGGGCAACGGAATGTGAACCATTAAATTGATTTACTCGGTGTATTTTTATTGTGTTAAATGAAACATAATGGTGTTACTAATGGTGATTTTAGGTTATAGCAGAGTTGAAATATTTTGTTGAGAAATTCTTTATCATTATTCAAATCTAGACTATTATTATAAAGATTATTATAAAAGATGATTGCAACCATGATTACTGCTCCACTTATGTGCCTCGTATTATGATGGTATATAATCTATCTAATTCTTGGATAATGATGAGATAGTTTTGGTATTTCTGAGTATATTTGTTGGAAACAAAAATCTAGTAATTTTTCTTTATTATATTAGTGTAGATTAATATTCTTCAGCTAAGCTGCTAGCTTAGCTACAGGAGTTAAAAAGAATATTTGTAGTTTAATTTGCATCTTAGATTGGAAATTATCTTTCAGTAGCCAATACTTGAAAACAAAGCATATTTATTTTTGAAATATGTGTTTTTTTAGATTCATATTTTCAAATATTAGTTGTAACTTGACTTGAATTGTATCCTTGATAATTTCTATGGCTATGCTAACTACTTAGCGTAGAAGGTTCACGTCAGTATTACAACGAGGACAAATCCAAATCACAACCTCTCTGTTGTAAGTCCAATATCTTATTGATTACTCCAATATCTTATTGGCTACGGGCATTACAATTGTTATGCTTTTTATTGGACCAGTTTTAAACATGCTCAAGCTAGCAACAAAATAACTAAAGCAAAATTCCTTATCTACTTCAATATAAGGTAGTCTAGCAGCTATTTCAGGACTGGCAAACTCTATTAAAGCATCTGCGCAGTGCTACCAACATAACAGAAAATAATTTGATTTTTACGTCATACCGCAAGTCTCACGGAAACAATTCGGGTAAGTTATCTGCTCTGATTCCGTATTTCATTTTACAGGCCATTGTTGGGCTATGATAAAGGGGGTCGGGCCCTAAGCTCGCTCTCTAATACGATGGCTGCTTACCTGCCGGCAAAGATTATCTATGTGAACAGAGGGGTTAGATGGTAGATAGGAACACGGTGGGCGACTTTTTGACACATGGCGATTTCAGAGTTTAGTGCCTTTCAGCCTTCTTATTTTGTGGTGTTATTATTTATAGTTTTGATATATTTAGCGTTGACATTTATTTGGTGACGGCAGAGAGAGCTGGTTTGCATCTAGAGGTACCACATTTCTACTGAAAACCGATGTGAGAGTTCTCTGAAGAGAACTATTAGTGTTTATTATTCTTACGCAGATAGTAATAAAAACCGGACAAGTTCGAGTCAGACTCGCCCACCAAGAGTTCCGTATAAATTTGTAGATACATATTATAAAAGAAAATTCTCCTTGCATAAAGACCCTGTTTTCCATGATTTAATACAAATGTATAGTTTTCAGATTTTTCCTATACTTGTAGTATAAGACGGTATTACTTGCCAAATTTCATAGTTCTAGGTCAACGGAAAATACTCTATAAATTTAGATTCCATTAAGAGTGTCGAAATATACGTTTTTGGCGGCATAAACGGCCGTACCTTTTTTTACGTTAACTTAGAAATTTAATTTTTACAGCTTCAAGAGACTGTAGACCTGAGTATATTATTTAATTTCAACTCGATACCTCTCCACGCATTCCCGAGATAAAGGGTCTTGAAAAACAGACGGACGGGCGGACGGACAACAAAGTGATCCTATAAGGGATCCGTTTTTTCCTTTTGAGGTACGGCACCCTAAAAAGAAATTAATTAAAATAATTTAAAATTGTTAGGTTATGATTTTTTTTTTCGAGCCTGTTACTTTATGCTACAGATCAATAATCCTGGAAGCCTTTCTGTCAGTGTAAGATTAATAACTTAGAATTGCGGTTGGTGGACAGCACATGAGTCTGATTAAAATGATGTCCACTGCCTACCCCTTGCTAAAACAAGCGTTATAATTCTTATCTATTTTATATTTAAATTTTCACTTCCTCCAAAATTTCAGTTACTTCGCAGCATCTGTGGTTACGAGATAACTAAGTCTTCTTCTGCAAATTAAGACAATAATCAATATATACATACAACTAAATTAATAATAATATAACTAAGAGGCTCGCGTTAGGTGCTTGGGTCCGGGGTCAGATGCAGAAGGCGGTTCTCCTCGATACGGCACGCATAGTGAGGAGATTCCTCTCTCTGGACCCCTAACCACCGACAGCTTGGACCTTGTCTCGATGTCGGTGGGCATCCATAATTTTTATATTTTTAAATGTGTTTTTTTATAATTATATATTTAAAAATGTAATTTTTATTGATAATTACTGAATAAATGTGAATAATAATATAACTAACTTTTACACCTAAAATATTTAATAACAGGAAAAAAATATGCTCATAAAATTACTCCGCATCAGAATCGACTGATACTGTGCCCAGAAAACTGAAAGCGTTGCCATGTTATCTGCCAATATTTTGAAAATTAACACACATTACACAATAAGTAAATTAAATCAATAGCTCAAATGCCATATAAAGTAGATTAAGCAGCGGCACCCCGGGGGCCAGGCAGATTAGGTTACCAGTTATGTCTTTCATTTCAACAATTGCCATGTTAATTTCAATATTTATGTACTTCAAAACATTATCATATCTACGCGTACCTAATCAGCGGTATATCTTGAAGAATAATGTACGCCCTGAAAGATAATACTTCGCTGTGGATGAAAGAAAATTAAAATTCATAAATCTGAGAAACGGTGGGCGCGGTATTAAATATGAGCACAGCCATTTAATAATTTTTATTATTTTGAGGGATGTGAGTGGATGGATTGACGGATTATGTTTTTTTATTACATTTGAAATGAAAGTCTAGACTAAGATGCTTTGTTATATCGAATTCGGCAGTTCTGGATTTAATATTGACTCAATATTTGATATTAAAATTATACTGATGAGGTACATATTTTAACGAGTTTGAGATTCAAAGCTATAAGTAAGCTTTTCGAGGTTATTGTTTGGATGCATGTACCAACGTTTTGATGTATACTGAATAATTTAGACGACTACAATCACAATAAAAGAAAATGCAGATAATTAAAAATTCATATTTAAAATAACTTGTGCAATAGCTATACGTTTTATATACAATGAATGATGATATTGGTTCAAACTATGAGTCATGAGTTCACATTACATTTACATGATATAAAACGATAGTGCTCATTTTTCAATATGAGTAAGCGTGATAATACTACCTATATATTTATAATTCAGATGTTGTGCTTTCAATGTCAAAAGACAACTTGATGTCGTCCTCGTTGGCGTAGCCCGCGAGCTCAGGTGTGGCAGTCGGTTACACTAACCACTGTAACCGACTGCCACACCTGAGCTCGCGGGCTCGATTCCCGCACAAGTCAAACATTTGTGTGGTCATGGATGTTTGTCTTAGTCTGGGTGTTTCTATGTATAATATGTAAGCATTTGCAAAAAAAAGTATATGTATGTTTATCCATTGTCTAGTTACCCATAATACAAGCTCTGCTTAGTTTGGGCTAGATGGTGTTGTGTGTATGTGATAGAATATTATATTACATTATATATTATTAATGTCCAGATAGGTGACTTTATTTGAGAGTAGTAAGGCGCATCTATAATTTAATATTCTTAGTTTAGAATAAATACGTCATAGCTAACAGCTGTGACTTACCTACATAAGAGCGCATTCCGCAAGTAATTAAATGGCACAGTTAAAAGTTACTTATAACTAATCAGTGTGTTTTTCGTAATGCGTACGTGTTTGTGCGTGTGTGTGCGGGTGTTTATGCTCGGTATGTTGTGGTTTGTGGTTTGCTGAAGTGTAAAAAGGTATGAAAAGTATCCAGAAGAGACATAATATCTCACGTACATTTTACCACATAGCTATATATTTTAACCGTGGCTAGCATGTTATGTTTAACAAGATTACAAGATTCCACACTAAGAACTAATTAGAGAAAATTGCTTTACCGTGGCTAAAGAATCGAACTTAATACCGCACAACTAACCATCTCTATAACTTATTAGTTTATCTTGATCTTAAATCTAAAGGAAGATTTCGACATCATTATGCTTAAAACCGACCTACCAAATCACAGACCAGATTAAAACAAAATGTTGTCCTTTCAGAACTAAAACGTTTATAATATCAAACGGATGACTACAAAGAGTTGTGGAACGTTCCAGAAAGTACAACTGGCTGACATGCGAGTCCGCCTCGAGGCACATTTTCTATTGTGGATAAAGTTCGTGTCTGCCACGAGGCGACAACGCTGCCTCGCCTAATGGGACATTACGACTCCATGTCTTAAACTTTGGATTGTTTTGAACACCAAAATTGTTGGGCCTCATATCGTATTGTAATTATTATTTTACGCGGGTTACAAAAGTCGTTTTGTATTTTCGCTAATGTTTGTTTTTGTGTTATATGATTTTGGGATTTGCTTTTGTTTCTGTATGGATGGAAAATTAATTGGCTAAGTTTTAAGTGTTTTGGATAAAAATCGTGTGATTAAATCTGTTTGTTGTAATAATAGAAATAAAGTACAACAAAATATTATTTTTTTTTAAGTAAGGCTTTACAGAGTCTTCTTTCAAATCTAGAACGATTCGACTGGGGAGTTTGAATGAATAAGTTTATGCTGTAATTGCTACTCTCATGTTCTCCTGCTGAGTACATACTACCTCATTGAGCAATTATTAGTATTAACCTTTTAAAATTAAATCTGTCGGTCTCGGCTCTAATGAAAATGTATATATACCACAGCCGAAATAATGAGGTCTCTGAGTCTCCGACTATTACGACAAGTAGAATGAATGCTAGTTGGTAATTTAAAAAATCTGACGCTAGGTTATGTATTATTTTTCATCCTAGCTTTATATAAAATATAACGCCAGCTCTTGTTCCCTATTGTACTACCGTCCTTTTACAGTTTACCGATTAGCTATCAGTCAGCAACGTTTCCTTGAAGGGGTTGCGATTAGAGTTCCAACTCCAAAATTTAGACCAGGACAGACACGTTCCAGTTTTGTCTGAGGTGGGTGAGATCTTTATTCGCATTTTTACACCTGTCTAATCATCACGATGGTAATATTGCTTTACCTCGCTGATCAAATAAACTGCAGCTTGCCACGAGCGTCTTCCATTATAAGTTTGAACAACATTATTACCACATGAACAGGAAAAGGAGGAACTGTGTGTGGCTTCTTTAATTCTTTTTTGGAGAACATTTGTCATATTCTCTGAGACATGGTTAGTTAGAGTGTTTTCACAATTGATCAACCATCTATCACCAATCTGCGCAGTTTAAACCTACCAAGTCTGGACAAAACTATATTAGCAACTTACCACACGACCAGAAAAATTTAAGATTTATTCAATTAGTTTCCAGGATTGTCCCATTAATGTTGGCATGATGGTCACTTTACAGTGGTTAGTGCATAAGCAGTAAGTAGCAACATTCGAAGGCTTTGCATATCAATGTGCAAGTTTCGACAGACTGCCGGATAAACATGCCTTTGTTATGGTAAAACTTCAAATGTTCGAACGGTATTGGGTATGAGTTACGTTTGGAATACGGTCTTTGTGTAGAATAATTAATGTGAATAGCAAAATTGCTTGAACATTTCTAACTATTAGTCGATCAATATTGATTAATTTTAAGCAAGAGAAGCCAAGGAATTAATCATGTCTGAGACTAGCGTTCTCGGCAAACCGAATAGACAGCTTACTGACAATACTGACTGGTTATATAACCAATACACATACTTAACCCTACCTAATGATATTATATCAAAATATGTATTATTGCTTAATAAAAACATACCAAAAAAACAAAAAAAAATATTTTTATAAAAAGATAATTCCCGCGCTAGTAGGACTATCTGTGTCACAAAAACTTTACAAACATTTAGGCTACAGACATAAATAACACATTGACTCAGAACAACTATCTGAAAATAAATAGATATAAATTTCTAAAACAAATTATTGTCCCGTGTAGGGATCGAACTCGCAATACTCGGCGCAGTGGCAAGTTGACCAATTAAATAACTACACTATCCACGGAATCAATAAAAGCTTTGATTGATTATGAATTATTCTTAAGATAATGTTTCTTATACAGGCTGTTGCTTTATTAGCTATGGTTATTTTGACATATAACACTTACTGGTCGTAATAATGTGATGTGTGTCATATAAATTCAAAATGTATTGAGCCTTGGTCGAGAGCTTTTTAGTACCACAAAATTTTTCATACTCACCAACAAAGATTGCAAAGGTACAAATGGTAATCGGTTACCGTAGCCAATACCGATTAAAAGGCTCTTGGTTTGAATTGATTTCTTCTAGTTTATAAACTGGTCCACTGCTGGGCATGAGCTTCTTCCCAGTGTAGATTGGTAGACTTCAAAACGACTTCTCGATCGTAAGTGCGTTGGCTTGGACATTGGGCTATCGCCATGGAAAGACTCGAACCGACTACCTTTTCATGCTAAGGCAACACAGCCTTGACCCCGTGTGAGTGTGTGTCTTGAACTTACCACCAATTGGAAAAAGGCACACGTCCATTCTAATTCGTATTATAAATGCGAATGTGAGTTTTTTGCTTGTTATGTTTTCATGTCTTAACTACTCGACCGAGGATTATGAAATTTCGCATACACAGTGGTACAGAAAAGGACAAAGAGAGGTACCCTTTACAATTATCTGTCATCCAGAAAAATAATATTTCACGAGAGATAGGTACTCTCATTTAAAACATGAATTCTTCTCCCTAACCTTCTTATTCCTAAGTCACTTGGGGTCGGCTTTTCTGATCTAACCGGATTTGACTGGATACCAGTCTTTATACGGTGTGGTTGCCAACCAGACCTCCGCATCCCGAAGGCTAACGATACCCTAAGGCTAGACCAGTGTCACTTGTCAGGATATTATAGGGCACTGACTTCCCAGTAACGACTGCCTTAGATGTTCATGGCAGCCGAGACCGACGGCTTAACGTGCTCTCCGAGGCACGGAGCAGACGATAATTGTCAATCAATACGCACATAATTTCGAAAAGTCATATAACTTCCGAAAGTCAGAGGTGCGCGACGTGGGTTCGAACCCGAGACCCTCTGCATTGTAGTCTGTTGGTCTCCCCAGCTATCGCAGCTGTGTAAAAAAGAATTAATCGTCAATATTTCAGTAGTCAGTAATGACATCACTCCACATAATTAATTGTTTGAATCAAACTTTATTACAAACGCTTCTAAGCAACATCTTAAGAATCTCAGAACGCCGCGAACAGTCCTTAATTTTTTTATTGTGTTTCATAAAAATAACAAAGGAGGCTTTATATCGCATTGTCCTCTTCTTTTATTAATCTCTGTCCGTTTTGTTTATATATTTCGTTTCATATCAACGCTTTAGGCGAAGCAATCTAATTTCAACATTATAACTTTAAAATAAGGTTCAAATTAATTTAGAGTGAGATAAATTTTTATTTTGTTACTCCAATCAAATGAATGTGAGTAAATTTTGTTGGCGAAATCTCTGTGTGACTTTAAGATTAGGTAATGGAAAGATTTCCGGTGCGGTTTATCACTGTAATAATGTAAGAAAAGAGTTTTATTTGGAGTTCTTTCTAAAGACTGCTTCGGTGGGCAGCGATAGCGAATGTAACGAGGTCTCGGGTTCGACTTCTGGGTCGGGAAAAGTGTTATTGAATTTTCCTGTCAGGATTTTTTAGTAGTACCTAGCACGGGGTCTGTTATTGTACCTGTAGACTGCACTCACTGCCTACTATTTGTAGGACCTAAAAATAAAGCTGACGAAAAGTGTATACTCTCTCTTCACAGCGATTCAACCTTCATGGTGGTGAGGTCAGCTTTCTTTATTTTCTTCTTCCACTTCACCCTATTCTTAATTTTATCCCCAGAAGCATTGCATGCCTTCATGCCTCTGCACAATACATCTGCCCACGTTGTCTTGGATCTTCCTGCAGCTGTTAATTCTGGGAAGGATAGTGGTAGTACCTAGTTGTCAACGTGATCTGTTTTGTACAAAAGATAGAAATGAACAGATTAATTTTAAAAAATTGGTGGCGTAGACAAGAGACCACGTAAATATTTTTTTCTAAAAATCTTCGTTCTGGTTTACATTTTATTCGAATCTAGAAATTTTTATAAATTGTCTACATTACATCTTCTCCCCAGCTTTTATTATTCCCAAGTCACTTGGGGTCGGCTTTTCTGGTCTAACCGGATTTGAATGGATATCAGTTTTTACACGGAGCGGCTGCCACCTGACCTCTTTAACCCGAAGGCTAACGATACCCTAAGGCTAGACCAGTGTCATGATATTATAGGGCACTGACTTCCCAATAACGAATTCCATAGATGTTCATGGCAGCCGGGAAGGGCGGCTTAACGTGCTCTCCGAGGCATGGAGCAGGCGATAATTGTTAATCAATACGCACATAATTTCGAAAAGTCATATAACTTCCGAAAGTCAGAGGTGCGCGACGTGGGTTCGAACCCGAGACCCTCTGCATTGCAGTCTGTTGGTCTCCCTACTGAGCTATCGCTACATTACATACCTACACTTAATCTAGACAACTCATAAAAATGCACATAGATTCTTATGCTGTACCTTTAACAGACAACCGCATCATGCTTTCTACAGGTTGGAGTTAATGCTAGGTTGCCACAAAGTAATGATCGTAAATTGTATTTAAAAACATGTTAACTACATGAATAAGGTGAAGTGCAACAAGTGTTTGCTCAATCTAAGAATAGAGTTCGATTTATAAGCCATCCAAATGTTTTGAACTAGAATAAAATATCTGTTGTTCATCATACCTTTATCAACTCTTTCAATCCTTAACTTATTTAGTAGCAGCACCACACCGGTGGCCAGACACAATAGGTTTGTAATTATGTCTGATATTCCAAGACTTGACATATTAATAGGAGATGATTTAGTGTGTGTAATGCCATAGCCCGCTGCGTGTGCCATATCATGCGAAATGGAAGAGATTTAGCCGGAAAGCGGATCCTGGGTTCCAACGCCAACGCCGCGGATGCAACCGGGATAACCGCTAAAGGAAGAAGAAAAAGGCCATAGCCCACTGCGCTGGCTAACTACAAGTAATAACTTGTAGTTAGCCAGCGCAGTGGGCTATGTGGCAGCGCAGTGGATTGTGAGTAATTGAACACAATTACTCACAACTTCAAAATTACTATGAAGAACTCTCGGATGGATAGTATGCCTCTCTATGTTGATCTTTAAAGTTAAACCGCTGGGTTTAACTTTAAAGATCAACAGATATAGAAATATTAAATGATTTAATCTATTATTATCGCTGGATAATAATAGATTAAATCATTTAATATTTCTTATTGGCCTAATACCGAGAAGAGACCTGTGCCGGGTAGTGAGAAAGTTTATATTGAGGGCTGATATTATTATAATTTAATACACTAATGAAATTCTAATAAAATATTATATTTATAGGCATTAATCGCGAAACTTACTTACTAAACTAATTTAACAAGTTATATTTATTATTTTGTAGACTAGAATATGCTGTGTTGTAAGTCAACTAATTATAAAATGTTTACTTGTTATGAAAATAATTTCATATAAGTGTATAAAATACGACCTTATTGTCTAAAAACAACATTGTATCGTTAAGTTTTTCGTTAGATATTATAAGCAATGGTCATTTGTAATCTTAGAGTAAGTAATAAGTTCGGCACCTATCGTATAAAGCTTTAGCATAACAAAAACATCATACCTTTTTCAAAACTTCAAGCAAAGAAAAATTAGTATCACGGCTGGGATGTTTGCTGTAAATATTTTGGTCGGGAACTGCATATGAATGCCATAGCAGTACACGCAGATGTCAATGTCTTAAGAGTGTACGTCCAGATCGTTTATGCTGGCATTAGCATTGATTAGAAGATTTAATTCACGAAAAAGATAGAATATCCAAAAATAATAGCATGAATTTGTAGAAGTATATAAAATATCGGTGTTAAATTATCTTACGTTGAAAACTGAAATGAGCAGATGCCGAGTCACATTTGTTTATTTGCGCTGAAAGCACAGTGTCTCCTTCTTATTGAAGGATTGGAGATGTGTTATATAATACCCTACTATTACTATACCTAGAATTAGTGGTTGCTACTTTTGTTACCCTTCAGTTCTGTATTAAAAAAGTATGTCGGAGGTAGTTTACCCATTTAGGGGGTACCCCGTTATCAGAGTCCGAGTTCGAATTGGTGCAAGTACGAAATAATAGTCTCCACACGCATTACAACCGTTTATTTATTCATTCCCGATAACAAAATAACAAAATCACAAGTGCTCGAGCCACTGGCAATGGATTAAACTTTGATTAAAGTACGGAAACGCGATACCTTCGATACAGGTTGGCAGAACGACCTCTCTCGCTCGTGTCTCACCAAAAAGTAAAATTCTTCCAGCCAAATGCGTCTCCTGTCAAACAATGACAACTGACAGCTGTCAAACAAGACCTGCCACGCTCTGTATCGACCTCACCCAAGCATACTGCTTGACGTTTCCGACAAACGATGATAGATGGCGTTGTTCTAAATTAACGATAATCAATAGCGATTCTAATAATTGTGCCTCTGAGTTGATTCTGCGACAAGTATATGTAATTGTAATCTAGTAGTATAATTACTGGCAATGAAACATACTTTGGGTCAGCAATGCACAAATATTATCCTTTACATTGTAAATGGCCCAAAGCTAAGTTTACCTTCAAACGGAGCATTTGCTTTTTTCTCAACATAGTCTACTAGAAAATATTACAGGAAAATATATTAGTACACTTCCTAGTTTTTGCTTTTCATACTGCATTTGAATTATTTATTCAGAACCTACAAAATATTTTGGATTCCCAATTCAACAAAATCTAAACTCACTTCAAGCATCGATTCGTTACACGTGCTACTAAAGCATTCATGGATTTGAGCCTATTAACAATAACTTTATTATTAAACCACAAACCGAAGGCACGTTTCTAAATCAGTTCTCAAACATTTATAATACGAATGGCGACAGTTCCGTCGCAGGCTGCCGATGACTGCTTACTCATCAATCTCTGACAGGCTTCGGGATCATTTCTCCGATCAACTGTGGATCACAAACGGAGTCTTTCCAAAGCTTTTTATTTGTTTTCCCTTTGGAAACCTGTTGAAGATATTGATGTGGGTTAATAGGTAGGTTTTGGGTTGTTATGATTGATATTATTCGTTGGCTAACATTTTTATAAATATATTAGGATATGCTTCGTATTATATCAAAGTGTACCAGATCAAGGTTTTGTAATAGGCAGTGTTTTATTTTCAGGTAGGGAGCCCAGCAGTGCTTATAAACAAAACAAGCAATACAGTTTCTAAATATTAATGTAGTTGATGCTTGATACCGCATTCTTGTCACTAAAATAAGCAAACATTTGTTCAATCCATAGCAAATAATATTATTGTTTTGATTGTGAGTGTACTTTATGCCCATCGTATCAAAGTTTGTGCATGTGCAGTGTTTATACCTTACCTACCAGGTAAGTAACTACCTCGCTCGTCGAACACGAATATAATTTAAAACTCAATCTAGTTAACTATTTACAAAAATTTGTTAAATGCTATAGCATTTAAAAATACGCCATTTACTGAACCTTAAGATAATCACGCATGATGCAATATATCCTCGTTAATGGTTTCTTTCTTGCCTCGTCTTTTTATTGCTCAAAAGCGCACAAATGGTGCAGTGGCCAAGCTTCGCTGCTGCTGACGCGCTGGCAGCGGGGTTCGGATTCCATACGGTATAGTTATTTGTGTAATCTACAATTATTGTTATAATTATATTTATTTAATTTATTTATTAGGCATGTCAACAGAATAAACACATACATTTACATATTTATTATCTAAGACAGGGTATGTGTCTTACGTCACTTACAAATATACTCAGCATTCACTTATAGTCAATATAATACTATTAATTATACTTTGGTCTAAAAATGAATTTAACATAATAACTTGCACTCTCTTCTTAGTCGGGCACTCTTATCAGAGTGGTAGTGGCTATCATTGATGGACAGGGTTGCGACTGACGTCATTTGTCGCACGTCGAGCGATGTCCCTCCACCCCTGGCGGCTACTAGCATTGCGAGCACATTGTATTGCGGTTGAATGTGTAATTTTGGTGATAAGGTCAATCCAGCGCGTTGGAGACCGACCGCGGCCTCTGTTGCCTTCAATGCGGTCCTGCACCACAAGTCTCTCCATCGAGTCCTCGTTTCTGGAGATGTGCCCAAAGCACTTCAGTATTCGTAACTGCACAATCCACGAAAGCCTGTTTTATATGCGAAGCTCTTTGAGGATGGAATTATTGGTTCGAAACGCTGTCCACAGTATCGTCTCCAATACCACATCTCCGGAGCATCGATTTTTCGGCAATCTTGTAGCCTTAATGTCCAAGTCTCAGCACCATAGAGAAATATTGGTAATACCAGACACTTCATTAGATTTAACTTACACTAAATTATTTGAAAACGTAACAAAGAATTAAAGAATAAAATTACAATTAGAATAATATTAATAGGTGTAGGTGTACTTTGTGTCTGTTAATTGTATATTTAAAAGATTCTCGCAAGATCTTTAGTGCGGGAGTTGCCTTTTTATTCAGGAAAGATAAATCCTTATACTACTTATAGATATCATCAAGTAATCACTGCGGTAAATAATTACATTTATACCTTCTAGGAATATTTACCTAACATTGCATTGGAAACAATTATCGAGAATATCCCCATGAGTTAATTCATAATAATATTATATTTATTAATTTATAAATCCTGTAATCCCTTGCGAAAACAAGTTATTACAATTCACAACTGTTTACCATCGATACATTATTTAGCGTTGAAAACATACGTGACAACAATTTGTGATAATTGGACACCTATCAGGTAAATTAGGGCCTATTAGTAACTCATTCGACTAATAGTTAGTACTATTATGGCTGTCTAAATGTACACTGTTCGGTTCATGTCATTGCGGTTACGTTTACATTACTAGATAATAAATAAACTTTATTTTGTGGTGATTGAAAGTTTAATACATTGTTAAACAAATAAACAATAGGTTGATTAAGAATAATAAATAAATAAAGACGATGAAGGAAAACATCGTGAGGAAGCCTGCACGTCTAAGAGTTATCCATAATGTTCTCGAGGATATGTGAAGTCTGACGTCATGGCCGTCAGGTTGATAAGAAGTTACCGCACGATCTCGTTCGAGGCTGCGTGCTTCCTCGCCGGATCGAGGCCATGGGACCTGGAAGCGGCGCGGGAAGAGCCGGTCCTTCGCCCCGACCTAGCGCCTCCTGGCGCCAAAGATAGAGCAACGCCAGGAGGCGCTAGCTCGGGGCGAAGGACCGGCTCTTACCGCTCTCGAGGTGGCAAGGTCCGAGTTCCACCAGGACCTAGTGGCGAATTGGTAGGAGCGACTTGTGCACCCTAGTGCCGGGCACGCCACGATCGTGGCGGTAAGTCCCGTGTTTGAGGAGTAGCAGCATGGCGACCTTCCGGCTGACACAGGTAATGACTGGCCACGGTTGTTTTGGCCAGTTCCTGTGTCGTATACGCCAGCAAGAGACGCCCGGTTATCACCACTGTGGCGACTGCTGCGACGTTGTTGAGGACACGGCGCTGCACACTTTGGCGGTTTACCCTCTCGCTCCCGGCCGTAGTTCAGTCTATGGTCCGGAATGAGAGGTTGTGGAACTCCGTCGCCTGAGACGGCCGGAGTTATAATGTCCAGGTTCTACACATTCAAACCACTGTTAATCTTGATAATACTCTTTAATCTTATTTTTATTTCTTAGCTTTTATTTAGTCGTTTGTTAGTTGATTAATGAAATGTATATAATTACTCTTTAAGCCTCGTTAACACAGATCTGCACCATTAACAATCGAAAACACCGTAGCGTAGTGTAATGAATTACTTTTTAAATTTACGGACAAAAACATACTGATACCGAATTTGCATATACATATATTGCTTACAAAATAGGTTTTAACTAAAAATAATAATCGCCCGAACAGGGATTTGAACCCTGGACCCTTGGATTAAAAGTCCAATGCTCTACCGACTGAGCTATCCGGGCTGTGTGTAAAGCTCATAAATAGACTGATTACAATCACATACATCCAACTTTGGGTTGAGGTTCTAAGTGATAAAGGCGAGCTTATTCTCGATTCTGGGAAGACCTTGTAGTTCATTACAAAGTGTCATGGGAGAAATCATGGTGCTAGACTAACGCTTCACGGGTGATATGCGAGCAGAGGCACTGCGGCGAAAGAATAAAAGTATACGTACTCGTAAGTGGCTAGTGCAATTTAAAGCGTGTATCAGAAATGTGTAGTCATATAAATGTGTGGTCATATTCAAGCGTCACATAATATAACCATTGTACAAAAGGAAGCCGCGGCAAATAAATCTGTATACATTATTTTCACTAAAATATGACATTATTTATCGACTTGTTCATATTAGCACATTCTATTCGATACTTAAACAACACTAACATCTGGTTCGGTAACTTCCGTGAACCCGAAAATGACCAAGTACAATTTGGACAGTGATGTGATGCGTTTGTTTTGATTTTTTATTGAAAAAAATGCTTGAAACAAAAGTTAATAAAAAAAAAAATTGTTCAGTTGATAGAGCAAATAGGTTATTTTTTAGTTCTTTCATTACGGTCATTTCGGTTCATTACGGTCATAAAATATGACCTAACTTTTCTGTTACACATTGTATAATATTATCTTTATACTGGTTCTGACTGGACTGAACTGACATGATTTCTAAAGCGTGGATACTTCGCATGAATAAATCCAACTAACTAATGTTGTAACCAGTGCGTAAAGCCGGGCATGGCATAAAGTTTTTACATCCCCATGGTTTAAATAAAGGCTGTTACAGTCTTATAGTAGTCTTACGTAACAAGGGGTGAACATATTGAAAATGGTCATTTTATTTTAATTTTTCCGACACAACGCTGTAATAGCAATTTTTACCTAACTAATATATGTACTTACAAAATTAATTTGTAGTACCTGAACATTATATTTATATACCTATGTATATAAATATAATGTTAAGGTACTACTTACTTAAGAACCTAGCAGACAGGTTTGTAACGTTATAGGGGTATTATTGGTTACCTTAATGCTATTTATGGGCACATTTCCAGACTCTGTACTGATACTAAGAATTTTTGAATAGTTAAATCCAATAACACTTTGTCAGTCTCGAGAATATAACCTGCGACCACATGCGCAGTAATTGCATTCACTACTGTTGTATCGAGCCAGTCCAAAATACTCACATAATTAATGTTTATACAATCATACACGTCAAAAATGCATATGAACATCAAAGTTTTAGTAGTTAGTAAATTACTAAAGTCACTCTTGCTTCAGGAAACCAACAAGGCAGTCACCCTATTGAAGCTAAAGAAAAACTCTTCAGCATCACAAAGGACGGCAAATAAAGTGTCAACATAATCAATCGACAGGACACTCAATCGCTGTACAATGGCCTCGTGATACGGGACCGCGTGGATGGATGTCTACCGCCCCCGCGGGACTAGCTTTATTGATTGCGTTGTATAGCCTACATGGCCTTTATGGACTAGTGATTTTAATGCTCTTTGTTTGTTATACTATTTTGTATTCTGATTGGTTTGGCCCGTGAATTGTTGTGACTGTAACAATGGTGGGGTCATAATTAACTGTTCTATTGGATCGTCAGTGCCGTAAATTTTGACATAAATCATTCAACGTGCGCTTGTGCATCATTGAAGGTTTATGGTGTTTTATACCGAGCATAATTGGTGGCTGTCAGTGCATGTAGCGGGCCGCTGCCTGCTAAGGTCGGAGCAATCTAACTATACAGGTGACGTAGCAGTCTACAACCACCACGTGGTCACCACGCCATTTGCTACGCGCTAAGAGTTGTTCGATTGCCATACGAGACAATGATTTGTGTGATCCACAAATTGTGGTTTCAGATCCTACCGTCACCGCCACCGTCCCTTCATGTAGGCTATGGTAACAGCATACTTCTAGGCTTATGTATAGGTGTCACTTAGGCACAAAAGCCATATGGTTTACAGAAGAAAGCAATTGCTTCTGTGACGTCAAGAAACACAGCCATGTTGATAAGCGGTGTTTACCGTTTATCATCATTTAGATTTATTTATAAATAAATAAATCAGGTAAGCCGCTGAGCAGTATCGTTTACCACCTGAATCATATACAATCACGCCTTTTTAAAAACCACCTGCATCATGCTTTATGTCAGCTTGGCTGAAAAAGAAAGTCGTATCATTATCTCCGCCAAAAGACATCCACTGCTGGAAACAGCCCTCTCACAAGAGTTTTATAGACCCGTCTTGAGCAGCCCGCATCCAAGGCAGACGTGTGTTTGCTCAATACTTCATTTTCTTCATCCATACCTAAAACACGTAACAAACATGTTTGTTCACCTGGTGTTGAATTTATTACCGGATTAACGTTAATCAAACGTAATCCAAAATCGATGGTTATCAAATTAAGTGGCCTTATCGGTATACATCCTTGGCGTGCGGCCAATACCCTTCTCGTAATTTGGCGCGAGCAGATTTTATCTGTCGGGTTGCGCTTTGTTCGTGTTGCATTCAAATAGGGAGGGGAAACTCTGATAGTTGATATATAGCTATGTAAAGTACAGCTATGGGAAGTGGGGATTTCTTTGTGTGTGTTTTTTATGAAACCAATGCAGCCGTTCGGCCTCCGACAAAAGATGGGTACTCATACCCAAACCCGTAAGGTACTAGTGCTAGTGCTGGTAGATTTATTACGGTTTGACTGACTCGTTGGTTCTATTGGTTAATTTAGTTTTCCTGTTAGGTAATTCTTAGTAGCTGCACGGATTTCTGTCTACCGGGTGCTGTGCAGGGTTTTAATCTGATAATGAAATTGAAAAATTTCATAGGATATAAATCCAGTAACTGTCTCCAAAGTGTTAAGTCATTCTACTAGAACAACGAAACAGTCTTATTATTGTTCACGATGTGGTTATCAATATAAGATAGCAGAAATGGCTTTAGTGGTCACATCTATCAATTATTGGACTTGATTCTCTGCAAGGATATTTTCTTTAATATCACGTGCTTATAATTTATTGCCCCTTAATCATACGTACACAACTATAGTGAAATCCTGTTCTAAGGAAGCCTCGTATAGAAGCGAAACAGGTGACGAAGCATATTGTATATTTGCAAAGCAGAACACTGCAAGTCGGATAACGCCCGGATCGTATGACGGCACTGTCCATCAACAGAGGTTCGGTTTTGTCAATCTTTTTCTATTGCAATCGTCGGACCATACCTGATGTGCGATTGGTATCACGTCTTAATTAATTTTTCGCATTACAAAATCGACCCTGCTGAAGAATAGCTGCTCTATAATGATTACTTTGAGTGCAAAAGTTTGTGACTTTCATTAGCAATAGGCTATTTGACTAGTTTCTGGAAACCATATCTCATTATTTGCTAGTGTCTATAAACCCTTAAAATAATCATTATTTATAATTATTTTTAGTATTTATGAAATAATTACATCACAATATATATAAGTACATTGATTATATAAACTGTCAAAACGTTTGCTCCGTCAAGTGACGTAACACATTTGTAAATAAACATGGGATAGCAACCAATGATAGGCGACGTACAAACGTGTGACGTCAGAATAAATGTAGTCAATCAAAATCGATCAGGATTACGTTCTTCCAACTAAAAATAAATTAAGTTTGTGTTTGGTTTTTTGGCAAAATTAATGAACATTTTTTACATGTATTTTTCAAAGTGCTTTTCAAATCCATAATCTACACGGATGGCATAAATAAGTTATTATTGTCCATACTGTCAAATATCCTATTATTTGGTTATGGTAACATTGAAACGGTTAGTTCAGGATACTTGCTGGATTGACCACTCTCTTTCAGAATACCGATGTAAAAGTAGTTACTGTTACTACGTTTCGTCTGGTGGTGGGATGAGAGAGATAGGTATGTCCAGTTACGGAGGTTCATATACCTAATTCTCCCATACACCTTTCATCTCGTTTTTAGTTATTTTTTTCTAGCTTTGGCCTGATTTTCCTCATAGCCTGTAATGAAACGATTTCTTGATTAAGAAAATTGGATCTTACTATATTTTCACCATAGTAGTAAAGGATGCTTATTATGATTATGGTTGAAGTGAAATTGGATTTTAAGACAAAGACGTTTACAGAATTGGTCGGCTACTTACAGAACTAGCTCACTGTGGCAAGGCACACGGGTCTTCTGCTCGCCTTTCTGAGTAGCAGTGCACTTCATTCAGTATGAAGACGTGATTTTACGACGTTTCCATTAACGAACACAAAGCACACCTGGACTTAGGCAACTATTAATGATTGAACAAATTTTTATCGCGTGTCAGATCAAACCTACAACACTCGAAGTAATGGCTAGGTGACCATATAATTTACTACGCCATCCATCGATGCAGTTCTCTTAATAAGAAAAGAAGAAAAGAAAAGAAGAAATCTTCTTTCTTTTCTTTTCTTTCAGTTCTCTTAATAACAAACCTGATTATCGCACGCAGGCAGCTATATCAGTATTACAATTTCCAACGCGTTTACAAAGTAGCACAGCGAATAATCTAACCCTTTCGTGTGCTAGTTTCTAGATTTAACGCCGACTTCCTAGATGCTATCAGTTCTAAGGTTGCGCTTACGTGTGCCTGATAAGAACCACTGAAATACGTGAACTGCAGCCGCGCTGTTGTGGGGTTAACGGGTAATGTTATGCGCTAACGTATTTATTTGATGAGGTGGGTAATTTGACGGGTCGGCGTGTAGTTAGATAACGCTCGTGGATTTTACCCTGTTACCCATAACCGTTGTTTAAGAGATCATAATACAGACATTGGGGTTAATTTTGTTGCATCGATGCAATTTTCATATCACTCCTCTATAAGGCTTATAATGCACGAACGGCGTAGTTGGTAGTTGCTGTTTTAAGTAATCTGCTACTATTCCTAGTGTTGTGGATTGAACACGCGGCAAAATTTTGTGTAATCTACAAATGATTATGCCGGGTGTAAGAAGTTGCTTGTGTCCGTTTTTAATATTTTCGTGAAATCTTCCGATACAAGATTTAGTCCTAGCACGGGTGCTGTCATTTATAAATAAGCATTAAAATATGCGCTATACTCGATCTAACGTTGAAAGGAAACATCAGAGATGTATGTGGTTAATGTCCCTTAGCTGGGTATAAGCCTCTCCCTTGGACTTCCAAATCTCTCTGTTAGTGAATTTCAGTCCATTTTAAAGGCATCCAGGTCGTTGCCATCTTTGTTTAGCGCTACCCCGTCGCCGTATTTCCAATACCAAACACGAAAGATTTATTAAGCTGTTAAAACTGAATTAAAATCTAATAGTTTCTAAGATTAGCACTTTTAAATTCACGAACTATTCAGCTTTTAAAGTTCGTATATATACATTCAAAAGCGGCATAACGTGATACTAATTATTTTTACTTATTACGATCTCAAAATTAACTCATTTATTTCCTTCATTGTCCGTAAAAAAAATTATACACGTCGGTTAAATGAATCCTGATTTATAACACGAGTATTTCAAGTCAACAAGATTGATTTGCAGACTCTAAAATCAAAGCCTCAAATACGAAAGCAGCATTCGCTTTAACCACTTAACATACGTAGAAACAAAATCAATATTCAATTTGAATGAAAAGAGATGTAAAAATACGGTCGTCCATATTTTCCAATATGGCAGAATGCTTTGAATGTTCGCTTTAAGGTCAAAGCTGTTTTAACATGCGTCGTGTTATATTATCGTTGGCCGACATTCTCAAAAACTTTCATTCCACCATTATCCGACAAACTCTTTCTGTGCTTGCGGATGGGTGAAGTATTGAGAGGATCGCCGTTTTACCGTTTTATATTTGTTCTTTAGGAGTCTGCTTCGTTGGTCAAGTACTTTTATAGGCGATTCCCGTAATCGTTTTTAAATTTATCGCAATATATCCCTACTTGGGTTGGTCAAAATGTTGGGTAAGTAATACAACATTTTGAACGACCTGAGAATGGACAACACTGCTACTACGCGAATGTTGAGAATTCGCATCCCGCGCGAGCAAAAAATTGTGGCATCCATATACGAGACTAGATATCTGTTTTTTAAATGTTTGTAAAATCTCTCGTGATACAGGAAATAAACCTAGTGCTGGCTTTTGTTTTTTAAAATTCTTTTCTTAATTGACGCTTCTACTAGAGGCGCTTATAGAAAATTATCATATCAGTTATAGTAGTCGAAAGCACAAAAAATTTAAGCCTGCAATACATGTTGGTTAAGCGTATGCCAATGCGAACAAATAAACTGATACAAGTCACGTCTAATCTAGACGTGCGGCAAGTTTGAAGAAAACCAATGCGAACGGCCAATGTAGACGAGCTTTGTGGAGCTATCCACACTTTCGGCGCTGTCATTATTATTGATCATTGAAATAATATGGACGTCGTAAAAGTTATGGCAGCTGCTTCTATTTATTTAATAATTAAATATTTAATACCAGCAGCTGCCATAACTTTTTATTATGGCACTCTAACGGCTTATTCACGATTAATGAGTGCATATAATTATTATATCAGTGCATACCGTAGTAGACTTGTGAAAAAAATACATGTTGTATGTGTAACGACGATGTTCGCCAAGCGCGAAATGGCAGACGGACCAACATGTGAACGCTATTGGCCGAGCGCAGACCAGCGCCTTCAATTTGTGTAGAAAAATCGACACCACTCCGAAGTGAGACGAATGGTCGCGAGTGATTGCGAATTGTTGTAAGCTACGCAAATTAAGCTATAGCGTTTGCCTTCGCTCAGCCAGCTAGGCGAGTGATACCAAGCATTGGCAAGCTAAAGCAAATATACTGTCTATACGTTGGTATTGTATGGTATTGGCTGTCACTCGGCAATGTTGGGCCAACATGTAATGCCGGCTTTAGCATCTTACGCACCGCGCTTATACCTAGAGACGGAAATAATAAAATCGTCGTGCTGATTGACGAACGACGCCATGCGCAGGCAAGATCGTCAGTTCGACAAGATAGGTACCATATTTGTGTTACTTATGTAGAAATAATCTCTCTAATGTGTTATAATCTCTTGTAGAAAGCTAGCGTGTAGCATGTTGTATATTGGAATGCTGTGACAAACTAATGACGTAATGATGTCACAGCAGCGCCGCGCTCTCTCTTAACTTGTACCAGCAAGTTAAACGTTCTCTACGCCCGCCCGAACATATTGGAACTTGTGTAAAATGTTCCTACGTTTACGTTATATTCTACGGCACTAGTTTTTATTGCAGTAGACTTGTTGAACTTTCTTTATAGTGTCACTTTATTTTTGTTGTTGCTACTGTTTTGGTTTTACTGCTATTTAATAGTTTAAAGTGGATCTTGCGTGTCCTTATATCGGTGATCTTGTATTTTAATAGAATTGGTTGTAATGTGTGACTGCACGTTGTTGTTTATGTGGTCACGCCGCCACTGCAACTACGCCGGGAGTTGCGGGACTGATCCCCACATGCTCCGTATATATTTATTTATTTAAAGCTTTATGCACAAAATAGAACATCAGCGGACTTAATACCACGGGCATTATCTACCAGTCAACCATTGGGTGATGCAGAGATAAAAAGCAGTAGGTGTATACATTAGGATGAAATACACATTTACATATACTAAGCATATTATTAACCTCTGAGTCTTCTTCGAAGAGGTTAATGAAAACACTATGTGGGTCTGTGTGTCTGTCTGTTAGTGACAGTTTATGCCTGTCAAGGCATAGCTCCGGAACCTCTGGACCGATTGACTTGTAACTTGGTGTACAGACACCTTGAGGTCATCCCTCGAGTTTGCATATGGCTCTGTGGGTCAAAGAACCCCGAGATATAGGGGTCATAAGGTCAGGGGATATCCACTAACAGAGTGATTTGGAAGTCAAAGAGAGAGGCTTTTGGCCAGCAGAGGGACATTATAAAAAGCTGATGAAAAAAAAAAGACGAAGAGATTGAATCCTGGGTTTTTACACCCATCTCGTTATACGAAAGAATATCATAAAAACGATATATTACAAAATATATACAAACCAATAAACATATTTTAGACTCTAAATAAAATATATACAATTTTTTTTTTTTTTTTTTTCTACCACATACACACAACACCGTCTAGCCCAAACTAAGCAGAGCTTGTACTATGGGTACTAGACAATGGAGAAACATACATAAATACATATATTTTTGTAAATACATACATATTATACATAGTAACACCCAGACCAAGACAAACATCCATGTTCATGCACACAAATGTTTGACTTATGCGGGAATCGAACCCGCGACCTCAGGCGTAGCAGTCGGTTACACTAACCACTACGCCATCAAGGCCGACGAAATATATAGATAGATGCATACATACATAGGTATTATAAATATTATAGTTGAGTCTGTGTTTTTAAGTCTGAGTGCTCTTCGCGTCTGTTGGTTAAAACTTGTAAAGTCCCTCGTGACACAGGAATAATTTCTAGTACAGTTGATTACTGTTTAAATAAAAGTAAAACTGCTTTGTTGCTCATCGCCTAGGTTTAATAACCAAGTCGGGCATAGTATTGGGATTCATGCCAGAAATGCATACATTCTTATTAACTGTACAGAATCTGGTAATATGCCCGATAGATAACAACTGAAGGCTTGCTTTCTATTATGTTCTTGCTGCCTCCGTGGCGCAGCGGTAGTGAATGCGACTGCTGTGCGTGAGGTCTCGGGTTCGAATCCCGGGTCGGGCCAACAAAAAGTTATTGGGTTTTTCTGTTAAGAAACCTCCATACGAGCCCGGAGTTAGGAAGTGGGCGGTGTTAGACATCCTTTAGACGTTGGTCCTGCTCTTGATCTCTCTCCGGTCGGATTATTCGTCCCATCGGATCATAAGAGTTAGGGAACAGAGAGTGCACTTGTGTTTGCGCACACACTTGTGCACTATAATATCTCCTGCGCCGATGGCCATTCTCCGTTGAGATTGGCCGTCGTGACCGAAATTCGGTCAGGAGGACATTATTAAAATGTATGTATGTAATGTAGTCTATGTATGTGTTTAGTAAGACTGATTTAGTCTCCTTTTTAAAAGGCCGGCAACGCTCTTGTAACTCTTCTGGTGTTGCGGGTGTCCATGGGCGGTAATCGCTTATCATCAGGCGATCCATCTACTCGTTTGTCTCCTATACCATAAAAAAGTCTAAATATAAAGAATATAAATTATCATGCTTGTTGGAGTCGGTTTTCAGATTCAGATTTGGTGTGGAGCGACGGCCAACGAGGGCTCTACCACCATCTTATAAATAGAAATAGAAATATTGATGTATGTACGCATTTTAGTGGGTATATGTATTTGAAGTTAATTTGCAATTTACTCAGTTGCAGTGTGGTCCAATCGCAAAAGCCAAATGTAAGAATTATTTAGGAGAACGGCTCGGTAACTCAAAGGAACAAATATATCCAAAAGTTAGACTAGTTGGTTAGGTGTTAATTGTTATGTGTGTACATTATATAAATTATATATAAAATATGTTTTAGTGTTATGAGGCCAGGTGGTAATTATTTCTTAATAATGTTACAAAAAGCAGTTCCTATTATATCCCTAAATAGGCTTGCGTACAAAAAATAAACGGATTGGTATGAAAAAAGTAGGTATGTATTAGATTAAATCTTAAAATAAATTAATGTAATTTAAGAAAATGTCGTTGTTTTAACTAGATCTAGTAATGCATTGTAATAATATGAGTGTTCAAATGACTTGTATAGTAAGCGGTGCCTTTAAAAACCTAATTTTTGCGATAAGGTACCAAGAAAATTGGCTTCCGACCTTCCAGTATCATTTTACTCGCTGTCTTTAACTATATGTCCACGATGCCCAAACACCCAGTATTGCATGCGAGTACGTGGTGAGAAGAACTCATCCTTACTCAATTTGACAAGACAAAGATGTGTTACATCCAGCCAATTACATTTGGGGTTACAGGGCGTTGTGCCAGACAATGTAATACTTTATATCTAAACCATTCCCTACATTAAGCTTAGGTCCTGAATAGCGGATAACCTGATAAACATTTTTATTTAAAATATTGCCTATAGCCTTGTTTACATCGCTGTAGAGTGGCTGAAAACAATTCGAGAAATTAGACGTACTGATACACAGGTTTTATTATGTTCTACCAAATGACCAAAATAATAAAATAAATATTGTATAGGTATTCCTCATATATGTAGATTCACACCATTGTGTGCCAAAAAGGAAAATACAAAATTAACTTGAGAAGCTGTGATCGAGTTATTTAGTGAAAGGACAAAACAATGTCTAACTATAAAATAAACGATAGGCTATGAATGACATAAGTGACCACAAAAACTATTTTATGATATCCAAATGTTACATACCGGGTAATCCCAGTTGGATATATTTCTGAAATCATATTAATTTCCATCTCATAATCACGCATATATTATATATGCAAGCCTGCACCTTCACATATTTTCAATCGTACCATAAATCGAAGCAATTATCAGATAATGTCACAGCAAGTGATAAGCGACCGAGTTCCCATAGTAGTCACGCGGGGGCTCAGATCGGCGATTCTCTACACAGATTATGTCTACCTGTAACGGGGAAAAGCAAATTTTGCGAATTTGACCCAAGCGTAAGAAAATAATTGTCTATTCGCTGGCTGAGAGAAAAAAAAGCGTTTTACGTACTAACCATTTCGGGTAATTGATATCGCCGGAGCAAAAAAATAAAAGCTGTCTTATTTTCTTGTTGTTTTGTTAAAAATATTCGGTTTCTGCCAATATTTGGATGTTTGGGAGTGTTCACTATGACCTGTTTGATTTTCACGCCGCGAACAACTGTGGAAATAGTCGTTTCGTTCGGCACTGATTCTTAACAATAATTTTGAGAACTGTTTTTATAGTGGTCTGTTTAAGCCGCCAGAAGTATTGCCGATCAATTTGTCGTATAAATATATATTAGATTGCCTCATTAGCCTTGAGATGTAAACTTGTGCTTATGTTCACGTAATCGATCTCTTTGGGCTCCCGTATCAGTCAAATACTATTGAGCTAATCTGCTTAAGAGAAGTTCGTGGTATCATAGAGTCAGGCAATGTGCCCAATAGACATCAATAAAATTGGTCTCTGTACATATGTATATGTATATCTGTTAGCATAAGTGGTAGATAGGGGAAAAGCCAATTATTTGCTTAAGCTTGCTTGTTCAGTACCATCTTTGTTCGCCTCGATGGCGTAGTGGTTAGTGTAACCGTCTGCCACGCCTGAGGTCGCGGGTTCGATTTCCGCACAAGACAAACATTTGTGTGCATGAACACGGATGTTTGTCTTGGTCTGGGTGTTTCTATGTATAATATGTATGAATTTACAAAAAAAAAGTATATATGTATGTTTATCCATTGTCTAGTACCCATAGTACAAGCTCTGCTTAGTTTGGGCTAGATGGTGTTGTGTGTACATGTGATAGAATGTGATAGAATATTATCTTTGTACAAGAAATTAGGGATGGAAAAACTGTTATAGCATTTCGGCTGATAGTGATGACTCCAAGTTCTAGAGGCATACTTTTCTCTCCGATTTCTTTCTACCATCCCTTGGTATTAGATGCAATCATAGAATACGTAACTATTTTCATTAGTCATTCTATACTCGATATATTGTAAATTCACCAACGTATTGGTTAACTCTGACGTTAATTGGTATGTTTCTTCAATACGATGTAGCCAAGATTCTCTACTAGATGGTCTTTTTAGAACAAAACAGACTTAATTTTTTGACAGCCTCTGATTACGAATAGAGTCTACGTACTTTATTACTTCCCTGGAGCATCGTAAACGTCAACTAATTAATTATATTAGTCGGACAGACAACAGCTTCCACTTTAGGACTAAAACAATAGCACTGTTTACTAAAGAGAAAGGTTGATGAGTCTGTGACGACAGTGTAATTCGAATGGTTTACGACGTAAAACCTCCTTGTCGCTGTTAAGCCCTAAGATGGATGTCTGATAATCATGTCAAAGTCAAAAATTATTTATTAACACATTGAATGTTATATAGCCGATACTATAGGAAATGTATTGTATGCGGCCACTTATGATTGGTAGGGCGTATAATGTCGGTAAAACGGTAATGCAGTACCAGTGAATGTGCCTGCTGTTCATTAATGTATGAGGCGCCCATAGCTAGTTGCACTCACTGATCGGTAAATTATAAGCGAGGTTAAGCAACGTTGGTTGCGATCAGTCTATAGATGGGTGACCGCTTAGTGGTATTTCATCTGAGCGTCTCCATGCTTCGGAGGGCACGTAAAAATTCGGTCCCGGTTGTTGCCAAATTGACAGCAGTCGTTAAGCCATGTCAGAGGCCTACGGGCGGCTTGAACAACTCTTGACAACAGGTTGGCCACTAACCACATGAAAAGAAAGAAGAAGAAAGATTAATATGTGAATATCTCGGCTTCGATTACCGGATTGAGCAAACTATTATAACATTTGCTATCACTGCATTATCGAGGCAGTTGTCTATATATATTTTCATGATTACTAGCTATAAGCTGATGCGCAATGGGAACTTGAATTGTTTTCTACTGCTTACTATGTATTTTATATGTAATAATGTCATCGTGTTTGACAATGCTTCAATGCTTCTTATACTGCTAGAAGGCCTGCTTATAATGTTCTGCGGGATAGGCAGTGTATAAACACAGCTCATATGTTGATAATTGATTAGAAATACGTCTATACACGTATATGCCATGATGTATAAATATGTATAAAGTATGTACCGTGTTGTCTAAGAAATTACTCTTCACATACGGGAGGGATGTCTTAATAACATTAAACTAAAAGATATCGTTTGAATAAAGCCTTGTGAAAGTCAAAAGAAGCTCGCACTTTTGTTCAATTACTTGCCCAGAAAAAACTTGGGCTCGTTCGCAAAACGGTTTAATCATGTAACACGTCAAAGGATTTCTTAGCTTTTGCTGTAATTTATGAGTTAAAGCGATTTATTATAAGAATATCTTTATTCTTAGCAAGGTCTGAAGGCCTTGCTAGTCTTATTGTATGTGTATAAAAGTGTATGAAAGGTTGCGGACCCTGAATCACGGATACAAATTTCGGAATTTTGATTGGTGTAAATAAAAGTTCTTGGTTATTTTTGTTAAGATTTAAGCTATTCGTTTTATCCCTATGCCTCGACAAATATGTTGAGTGTTAATCCTGCGTGTAGTAGTATTCTATTTTGAGATTAATAGTATAGTTAGCTCACTGGCAAAGTTAGCCACCGTAGCCGAAATTAAGTGTGAATAATATGAAGAGATGCAAAGCAAAACAAAATAATCAGGATGATTAAAGTCCCACACCCTATAATAGCAAGTAAAGCAGTCACAAAACTGCCGTTTTTCGAGGGAGTGCAGAGTTTTAAGAACTCTTAAAAACGTTGTAAGCATGGACATAAATGTTCTGTCGTGCTTGTGCTGGTAGCATCCCCTTTTATGGGATAGATACCAAACAAGTGACTCGGAGTATTAAAACACCATAGGCTACGGTATTTGCTTACTGTCATACGGGCCGTATGCCGTTGCTATCTTCGTAGGGTATAATGCATATTTTGCAATTTAATAACCAACATTACTCATAATCTTAATTGTGTCGATAATCAGAGAACTTTTATATTCTTCTTCATAGCTCTCTGCTTCCAGTTTTAATCTAGCTCTTCAAGACCACTGCTAACTCATCCCCCCGGCCTTGATTTAGTCTATTTCCATAAAGACGTTTTTTAAACGGTCCACCGCCTTGCAGTTCATGTCATCTTATATAAATGTATTCTGCAGACTTCCTTTGGCTAATTCCTGAACTTTGCAGTAATAATGCTTATATTATAGATTCAATAGCTTTTATGCCTACTAGCGGTCGCCTAATGGTCAAAATTCGACCAAAATTCCTTAGTTTGCTACTTTGTTTTCTGTTTTTCTCTATTACATATAAATAAAGTATAGGTAACCATAGTTACAAAGAATTGTACGACGTCAGACAAACAATGTCAAATACTGCGAACACGATTCGACTGCTTGTGTCAAATGCATGGTTGTGTGCGTGTAGTGTTTTTCCTTAATTTAATGTATTTTTAATGCATATTTTATAAAAATATTAGGATTCGCCCCTCCTTCTCTATATAAACTTTAACTGTGCCAAATTTCATATTCCTCCGTCCGCGCAATTTTTGTAAAAAGTGGTACTAAGTTTTTGCTTCCCGTATTAATATATAGATATGTTTTATTATAGTTCCAATCAAAAAGAAGTAAGTAGCCAAGATAAGTAATACTGAAATACTTAAATAAAATTACAAAAGACATGTAAAGATGTCGAAATCCTTATATTGGGGTAACAAAATACTTATCCCGAATAAATCCTGCCCCAGCCTATGTCTTGCGAACAGAGAATTCATCCTCAAAGAGACATTATCAAGACACATCCGTTATTCTATTATTCTTTAAGCACACATTATGCCTATCTCTCCAGTTGAGGGTCAGTCATCTTGGGGTGATGTGCGGGACAGAATAATGTATAAATCACAATAGAAGGACAATATTGTCTTTATTTTTACGTTAAACAGAAAGAAGATTATTAGTAAGTACGTAAGTCTCACACTTACATTGCCAATGGGCAGAGAAGTTATTACATCGTCGTTTTGCCAAATATGGTTTTAAATCCTACGTAGAGGGGCAAACGTATAACCGTCCACTACATTTCCAGACACTGTTACTTGTTACTTGGAATTTCTTGATAGGCAAAGCCAATAACAGTAACGACCCGCAAATCGAATCTGAATCTCATGCACAATAGTCACATTTACTGCCGATGCGCCACCCAGGCAGTCCTAATCAGTCATTAATTCTTAGTGTTTTTAATAACCAAGAATGCAAAAAACTATTTGGTCGGTTGGTAGTAAGTAATTAAGGTACAGAAACTTGCAAGACCGGAGGGGTATAAATTGCGGGTTGCTAACCCTTATAGCAAGGGAGTTCGGAGGTTTACTGAGTTGCCAGGGCAAGGAAAAAAAGATTTTTCGTATACAACTGCTATACAAGAAACAATGCCTGTGTCGCCTTTAGGACCTTAAAACATTGATACAACGGACACAAAGAAAATCCAAATTCGGTACCATAGTGAATATGAATCACAGAAATTTTGGTGAAGATCGAATATAGGGGATCGAACATGTACCCGCAATGACCAGTCCAAAGTCAAAAATCAAAATATATTTATTAATTTACATCACAAAGTAACACTTCTGAAGGTCAAGGTTACACTTATTGAATTGTAATATGAATTTACAATTACCTGTACCACGTTTAGCCAACCAATGAGAAGAATAGGCAATAAACTGACGGTCACTCTTTTTATTTGTCTATTATACTATACTACTTAACTTGTTACGCAATCCTTGCAGTATATCAGTCTATAGATACCTGTGCCAATAGATCTACTTAGGGGTCCGGTAATGATAAGGGTCAGTGCAGGAACATAAAACCATGATCTGATCCATTTAGAGCAAAGTATTTGGTTCAACTTTTAACCTCTATATGTCATCCCCCGAATCGTTTATTTACCTTAACTAGTTGAAATTTAACATAATTATATGCAAAGAAAACTAATTTTATATTCAAGAAAAATAATTTACCAAATAGAATTCATCTATTTAGGGATTTAAAAAGTAAAAGTTTTAATAGAATTTATATGGGCCTCGTTCGATATATTGAATTCAATTTCGTTGTAATGTTTTTATTTCTAAAGATACTTGAAGTAAAGCCATCACGGCGTTTTTTACATGAAACCATTTATCAGTAAGCTTTTAAATTTGTTTTCTAAATCAGTTTTAAATAATGATGCTAGGCGATGTAGGCTCTTTACTGAATACTTACAGGCTAATTACGTTGAGTGATCTTAATATTTGAACGAGCTTTTGAAATAAGTAAATGATTTTTATGTAAAGTTCAAAGATTTTTATGCAACTAATTGTTGAGTTTGGAGATAAAAGTTTTACGTATTGAAGTAGATAATATTAGCACACAACAAGTTTAGGACCTTAAATACTTTGAAAATAAAGCTAACTGATTGGCGTCTTAGGATGCAACCAGCTTGGTCTCTAGATTACTGTGATACTAAAGATGTTAATGTACGTTTTCGTTAATCGCAAAAGACACATCTGACTTTTTCAGTGACGTAGTGGTAGCGACTGCTGTCTATGAAGGTTCGATTGCCGAGTCGAGCAAAGTGTTATTATGATTTCCTGTTAATAAATTGTGAGGAGTCTGAAACCCTTTCCGGTAAAGCCTCGCCCGCTATTAAGTAGGACCTTAGTTAAATAAATAAGTAATTAATACACCTCTGCTTATCTGCCTACCCTTTGCGGATAAAGACGTCAGACTATTATGTATGTATGTATACAAAAGACGAATCGCTGCGTTCGTAGCATATAAGTACCACTGGATTCCTTGTTAACAGCACAGCATATCCTAAGAAGGTTCTAGACTTATTCGCCTTTAGGAACACCACACTAAATTATTCCACTACGACCTTCTTTAGCGTAGCAGGTAAATGAGTCTGCCCACTACGCCGTCTCATACCATGACCTACCTACTACCTCGACCTTGAATGAACTTGTGACGAAGCTTTTTACTTACATAAAATATTGGTCATTTATTCGTCACTATACTGTAATTCTATATGATCACTAGAATAAATTACAACAAAACATTACGAGGTCCTATTGTATCATACCTACGTAACAATACAAATGTTGGATATTCAAATATCGAGGGTTGAGTGGTAAAACTCCCGAAATTTGAAAACCAATTCTTAATCATTATTTTCAAGTTACTTTTTAAACCTGATAAAACAATGTAATACTTATGTCATAATATAAAAATTACATGAAGGTGGATTTAGGCTAATTAAAAAAGATGAATCAAATATTTCGGAGTAAAAATACGACTTGATCTAATTTTTAACTGTATGGATAGCGTAGTCGTCACCACTGTCTTTGTGTCAAATGGTACAGAGACAAGTGTTCTAGTTATACATACATTCATAGATTCACGCCAGTTTCCCAGAGGGGAAGGCAGAGACTACGGATTTCCATTTGCTACGATCCTGACACACTTCTCTGGCTTCATGCACTTTCATAACATTCCTCATAAACGCTCGCCGGTATAAGGTGGTCATAACCTGGCCTTTATCCAAAATGTCTCCGATCTGGTCAAGAAACGTTCGCTTAGCTCTTCCCTTTGCGACTATTCCATTCACACTAGCCTTATAAACTTTCTTAGTCAGTCTTATCTCGTCCATTCTTTCTACATGCCCAAACCAGCTTAACATACCCTTTTCTATTTTCGTTATAAGTTATGATAATTCTGGAATAACTGTCGGTTCATTACCTTGTTAATTCAGTTACGTAAGTAAGAACATAGTTGCTGATCAAGATATCGTAGACCAGATTTCTAGGAAGACATGTAATATACATTGTAGAATACGGATCTCGTCATGCAGCTGCCACCCCGCTGAGTATTGTGGCTTTAAACACCACAAGGGACAATTATTGGGCAAACAATCTGGATGTGCTTTGTGTACGTTGATTACATGTTTATAAACTTCTCTGAAACAGAGAACTTAATCTACGATTAGGGAGAAGACTCTACAAAAAAATCATGTTTGTCACTTTTCAGGCTTTACCACACAACCTTCAACATGTTCGAATGAAAACTGATATCCAGAACGACGATAAGACAAAGTAATTAATCCGATTGGATTATATTATAGGATTATACGGAATACGTCATTTGATTGAATTATTTATTTTCATCGGCTTGGCTTGATAACTGACAGACTATCGTTTTTATGACGGGCAAAGTTTAATATAATATTTACATATATAGTTTTCTGCCCATCTCCCGAAAGGGGTAGGCAGTGGTGCATTACACCTATATTATGGCAGCTATCATTATAGGTACCACGTATTAGGAGCCCACCCTATAACTGTCTACAGGACACAGTTTAAGACTCCGTACTATAACTAAGAATTTCTTGATGAAAATCCCAACTCCGCCCGTTCCGTAAAATTCAAGATCCGCGGTTCCCACAATCGTTGCGCCACCGATGATCCATATTTAAATATTTATATAACAACTAAAGAAGCAAGAGGTATATGCCAGAATCGTAGCAAGAAGAAATCCGTAGATTCAATTTGCCTCGCTGCAGAACAGGTATGAATCTATGCATGTAGGTAAGGTACGTATATAAAAGCTCTTCATCACAAATGTAGAAATAGTCTGATTAAATAGTTGTTGGTCAACAACCCGTGCAAGAATGCGCAAACAACATAGATATGCATATGTATATAATTATATAAAAATATGCTTTGTTTGTAGTACTCAAATAACAATTGTATTGGAAAACTGTTAAAACGTTGCTCACTGAATTTTTTGTTGTTCTATTTGTTTTATTTTAATGTTATAGGCTTCATTCAGACGTACCACAACCACACCACATAGACGCGACAAAAGGTGATCAAGCAGTAGTTACGTGTAAATAGTGTCGCTGCAGCTTTTTGCAGTTGCATTGTGGTTCCTACAAAATGTGGATGTGGTTGAGTTGTCGTTAGTAGTTGCGATGTGGTTGCGACGACGCAATGACGCTCACGAGTGCAGACAGACAGTTTGACACCAGTTTTCGTTGTCGAGCGCAGTGTCGGTGCGTTGACGCAGCGTTGTCTGCGATGTGGTCGGACGTCAGTTCGCGGTGTCGCTGGTGATTGCGTCGTGGTTGCGTTGTGGTTTCAATGTGGTCAGTATCACCCATGTGACTGATAATGACGGCAAAATGTGGTCCGTGCAAATTCTACTATTCATTTTCAATACAAAATTGCGCCCGTCCACGTGGTGTGGTTGTGGTTGTAGGGTAGTTGTGGTACGTGTGAAACAAGCCTAAAAGCGTTTACGCTATGTGGTCTATTCTGAATGGCAATGAGACAAATTAAGTGTTATATTTTGAGGTTTATTAATTTGGGTATTATTTTCAAAATGTTTTAATACTATAGGTTAATGTGAAAAATGTGCCACTATTAACAGAGAATAACATTCGTACTTTAACTGTATAAATAATGTGTCTGTTGTCTGTGACTGTCTTTGACTTTGGCAATTTCAGATGCATATCAGATACAGATCATAATATGCACAGAAGAAACAGTAAACCTATTTATCTGTTATATATGATATACCGTTTGATAAGTACCTCTGCATGCATCATACCTACATTTCACCAGCTATGGGTTAAGATGCTACGAACCAGACAGCGAGACTATTGTTATTTACTGGGTACAGTTCCAGAATTTATGTTGCTAATAAGAATTTTTTGATAGGAAAACTCAATACCACTTTTCCCGATACGAGATTCCATGACCTCATGCACTGTAGTCGCGTTTCCTACCACTGCGCCACTGGGATGTGTGACCCATCCAGTTATCATAAATCTAGATTTTATTATAGCTATATTATGATTACGAACTGAAAAAGCGAAAAGAAAAGCTAGGTAGTTTTTAAGTCACTTCCAGGACCAAACAAATCCCTTTTTGTCGCAGTCCTAGCTGCAGACAAAGTTCCTGTTTAATAAGTCATTATGGTGATATAGGACGTCGCAATGTATGAGCGCAATTTAAAGCTGACTAAATAGGCAGATAATAAACAACAATATCATAATTCTATATTGCACATTCACGCGGGCGTTATTGACTATTAGCTACAATTTTTTTGACGATGGCCTACGGCCGCCATAGTTTCCTCGATTCGCCATTTTCCTCATTGATTTTATTACAACTTTTATAGGAGTTCGTTTCCCCTTTCGCAGAGTTTTTTCATCGCGCTAATATAAATAGGTAAGTTTTATTTGTTGGATACACGATGGCATGTGATTGGTATAAAAATATTCTTATTTGTTAGATCTTGGCGAATGTTCTCTGTCTACATCGAAATAATTCTGGAGAGAAGGCAAGGTTAAAAGTGTGCTAAATCGACAAGCATGTATGAAGAATGTGAGTAAGTGAAGCAAGAGTATAAACATAATTATAGTGAATGCAAAAGCCGCAGTCTCTGATTATTTCCAAATCAACAAGCTTGAATACAGGTAGGTATAGTATTATATCGGCCAGGTTAAGCGTGCATTAAACCGAGGACTATCTTTGAAGGAATGTGAAGGAGAGTCGTAGTAAATAGAAATCCCTATCCTTAATCTATATCTTCCAGAAACAGGTGTGAGTCTGTGCTATGAGGTAGTCAGTCAGTCAAAGAAACCAATTCTCACACAAAAATTATCTCCACATAATTTCAGAAAGAGACTATGGGTTCTGAAAGGATTGTGGAAACCCTACTCAAGGGTTAAAACATGGTAGTTTGGCTGCGTTTTTCTGTTGCGAGGAAACCTGGAGTGAACCAAGGAAAAATCGCTAAGTATGCTGAGAAAATTTCGGCAGCTAGCCTCAAAATATCCTCTCGAAATCCTAAATAAAGAATCCAGCTGAATGTACCTCATCTCTGTTAAACATGCAAATATAGGACCGTTTTTTACGAACAAAGACTTCTACTTAGTGCAATTTATTTAATTTTAAACAGAGACCAACAATATTCGTAAAACTAAAACCACAACTGCAACTGTATATTCAAGGAGGTGGGTGGCCCAGTTGTCGGTCGTAAGTCGCTGTAATTTGGTTAATTTGTGCCTATGTTATCGCACAACGAATGGCCCAACGTGAGATACTGGTGGATTTTAAGCTGCTGGCTTCATGCCAGCCTGTGGCATGTCGGTATGGAAGTATCGCGAATGGATGTGCTATAGGTATTTTTCGTATGGTATTTTTTTTTCGGATTAATTTGCATATTGCTTTGGATTTCGCTAAACGCACGTGGGAAATTCATTCTTATAGTAGTTTACTGATGAAGGAAACTATCGTGAGGGAACATGCAAGTCTGGATGTGCTTCATAATTTCCTCGAAGATGTATATTGTGAAGTCTATCAATCATTATAAGATCAGCATGGTGAGTTACGACCTTACCCAGAAGAAGTAGGTCTCTCAGTAACAGTAGATATTAAGGGAAGCCTGTTCTCAACAGTGGACGAATAAAAAAGGATAATGACCCGTAATAGATATATTCTTATAAATTTAGGCATTCGAATAAGTTTTATTCTTATCATTAGACATGTCATTATCCTTATATGTTTTCAACAGTTATGTTTGAGTGCCTGATTAAATGGATAACCCGATGATAAGCTTTTCAATCTGTTTCTCGATCCCTTTCTATTTCAACCTGTGCCATATGTAGTTGCGGAATACTATGTTGATTATGTAATTAAATAATAGAATCCAAATCTAGATATTTCTGTATCCGTAGAATAAATGTTTGTAGAGCTGTCAATGACACCGTAGTGAATTCATTGTAATTGTTCTTTTAAATTTGTTTACCAACTATCGTGATAGATTTCATTTAAAAATACAACTGGTTACTTCCATCTCTTTAAGTCATTGTATGAGAGTTATAGGGCAGTGTGCTCTCAACTCGGTGGCCCAGCATACAGTACATAGCTCGCGTAAATACTCCTGCGTTTTTGTGTGGACATGGCATTTTTTCGTAACTGCCCGAACATCCTCGAGGTTAACCGAACTTATTTTATATAACTCGGTAATTGGACGCTGGAAATTTTATAATGAGGGACTATATTCGATATTTTTACGTGAGTTCATTAGTCATGGCCAGAATTGGAGGGATTTAATTAATTTTGATATGAATGTGGTTCATCGAATATTTTTGTGTATTATTTTAATTAATAACAATATAATTTGGTTGGCATTATTAAAGTATTTTTGTATAATATGGAGCGAGTAAAATAAAGTCATGTTTGTGAATTATTGTAACATGCACCTGACATTTAATGTAATGTATATAATAATAATTAAGCAATTTTCAACGTTGCTAAAATTATATATTTAGGTATCTAAATTGTCAGGAAAGACTCCGAGTGACCCTGGAAAAAGTCAATTGGAAGTTCGAAGAAAGGGGATATTTAAATAGTTTAAAATAACTTTTAATTAAAATAAACCGCGAGCGCACATTTCAAACTTGAAATTAAACTAATTTAAATTACTATAAATTCAAGAATAAGGTTTGTTTAATTTTTGTTGATTTATTTATTTATTCCTATCCCGGGGTATCTCGTACATTTTTTTATATATCATCACGAAATCTGTGACTATACAGTGTATCTAGAGTAATTTTAATTTATAAGCAATGTCAAGAATTTATTGTCAATGATTCGGGAAAATAAGACAATACAACTAGAACAAACATAAGACAGGCAGAGGCTACGGATTTCTGCAGGCTAGGATTTTAGTATATCTCTGTTGCCTTATTAGACCGCTTTACATTTTTCAGACTTGCTAGTCTATTTAGGTTGTTTGTAATTGGAATATAACCGATGTGGCTAGAAAACGTTAATCTAGATCTTTTCTCTTGTCCACACATTCCTTGCAATAATACAAGTGTAGTACGAGCTCTGTTTAGTTTGGGCTAGATGGTGTTACTAACTCTGCTTTATGGCATATCTCTTCAAGAAGTTAAATAGGACTAGTGGTCGAAATACGAATTTAAATTATGAATATAATATTCTTATAAATAAAATATTAACACAATAAAAAAAAAATATTACTCGAAAATCCCAAATGTTAACACAAATTTTACTTTAAACGGCAAATTAATTCAATCAACGTTTATGTAAGTATTCGAACAGTTAAATTTACAGAGAAAAGACACAATGTTACTCGTCCGACGGTTCGCTTTCTCGGAAACAGTACTTTTCTAGATAAAAGGTACTCTTTTCTGTAGCTCCCTCTCTGCTTCGTGATGATCGGTCTAGTAGTTAGGATGTAAAATCATAACAAACAAAACCATTAAACAAACTCAATTCTACATTTATAATATTAGTTAGAATATCACAATTAAAATTCGACTACTATAATAAAAATACTTGTATATCAGACTAAGTCCTACAACATCTAACAAAAGTATGGTTAGATCCCACTTAGAAGGAAAACAGACATTTTAGTTCGTTATTAAAGTACAAACAGTCAAAGTTGCAAGTCATATCAAACAATATGCGCGTGACGTCACGTCTGCGTAAATAAAGAAAGCGCGGCCGCTCGACTAAATTACGCGAGCAGGCTCAACTTTCAAATTGATTCGCCAACTTCTACTTGTCGAATATTTGTTTTGGCGCTACTATTGGTGCGAATTAGGAATGAGGTTGTATGTTTTGAAGGACGGGAATGAAAGAAGTAAGATCAATAATAGAAAAGTATGCTGGTAACAGAGGGCCAATTCTCATAATAAAAACTGTGCAAGATAGAGTTCCGATCCAACCTCAGTGTCAAAAATATCACTAATGGCATTCATCAAAAAAAAGTAAACCTCAAACATAAATTGCATGTCAGTTAACATTAATTAATATTGTCTAATATTTACGCGAATGTTATACATTGAAATTAAACTGATTAACGGATAAACGGAAGTCATCGCCGTATACAGTAAACGGCGATAAAATTCGTGTAAAGTAGTTAAATATCATTCAAATTTTGTTAGACTAGATTGGAACTCTATTTGGGCAATTTTTATCATGAGAATGGGCCCTCAGGTTGCATACAATCATTAATTATTAAATATATTTTGTTTGTAGTGTAAAGAGTGGGGAGAGAGAACTAACAAGTTAGCGGTTGCATACAACTCTATTGAAAAACTTTCAGATTTTATATATTAGAAAATATTTATTCTTCTTACATACTATAAAAACACACTTTATGATCTACAGATCATCTAGCTAGGTGTCTTAAAGATATATTACCTTCAAATTACATTACTGTTGAGCGCTTCACTAATATTTGAACACATACACAAATTGTTGATTGAGCAACTAGAAGAACAATGATTTTAAGTTCTAAATATAATATTTTAACTAGAAAGTTTATGTCTAAAACTATAATTAATTAAAGTTATAAGTTAAATAATAATTAATTATGAAAATATTTCTTAGAAAACTCAATATAACCGCACTTGCAGCTTTGTCCATATAATAATAAAAATGCCTTACGACTTATGAAAATTTAATGGACTATCACAACTCGCATACTACTTTATCTTTAGGCATAGTGTTATTCGGAATAGTGCAGCCAATCCGATGGTTATTCCGTGATGTACACAGACAAACAGACAACAATTTGTTTATGATCTTTTAGGTATGCATGCTTGTAATTAATAAAAGCCAATTTTGATATCAAAGAGGGATATTTTTACCACGATTGTTTTTATAATGATGTATAGACATGGATATAAACTTCTACAGTGTGTTAACAAATTTGTGTCGATATCAGATAACTTTTTGAGTGATAAATAAGCGACTTCCTAGTTCCTGTAGTAGGGTATTTTCCCAATATTCTTCGTGCATGTAAGACTACTTGATTATTTGTTCAGAAAATAGGTCGAGCTAATTAATATCACTTACAGTATAAACAACAACGAATGGAATTTAACGGAGATTTGCCTGTTACGTAAATACAAAGTGCAATTTTGTACGCTTTTTAGCGTTTGGCACCCCCACGAGGAGAACAAAGTTGATTGGAATGGATTTCTTTAGGGCAGTTTTGCCATATTGTGTAATGTCTGCGTTGTTGCAAAAATGGTGCAATTTTATGCAGCTTTATCGTAGCTTTTAGTCCCGCTAATTTTTTAATATGTATTATTATTTATTAGTCTCCCTGTGCACATGGCTGTTGAAAAGGAACCGAAAATCAGTATAACAGTAATCAATTTAAAAAGATAAAATAGAAATAAAGATTCCGTAGTAATATAATGTTTTTAAAATTATGTAATAAAAGTGATAATAAACAACGCGATAAAATCCGTATAAATTAGTTTCATTTCAATATTCTGTGTCAATATTTGAAGTACAAATCGACAACCGAACATGCGGCCGGATTAACGCACGGTACGATACGGTGCTACAGTGCTACGGTGCTACAGTGCCATGGTGCTACGGTACTACGGTGCTACGCTGCCAAGTTGCTATGGCCCCCTTTTCACATCACACCACCGCACCACACTGCGAACCGTCATATAACTTACTTGGTGCGGCACCGAATATATATTCGGTGCCGCACCAAGTTAAATGTGTAAGCGATTGAACCAGCTTACTATAATAATAATAATAATACAAACTTAGCACACGAGGTCGTCGATATTTGAGATGTGGACTCGGCAATCATTGTACCGATAGTCGTTACGGTGAACGGTCTAATAGCCAAGAGCCACGACCAACATCTTAAGAGGCTCGCGTTAGGTGCTTGGGTCAAGGGTCAGATGCAGAAGGCAGTCCTCCTCGATACGGCACGCATAGTGAGGAGGTTCCTCTCTCTGGACCCCTAACCACCGACAGCTTGGACCTTGTCTCGATGTCGGTGGGCATTCATAATTTTTATATTTTATAATTTTTTTATAATTATATATTTAAAATGTAATTTTTATTGGTTAAAAGTAAATAAATGTGAAATAATAATAAATATTCTACCACATACACACAACACCATCTAGCCCAAACTAAGCAGAGCTTGTACTATGGGTACTAGACAATGGATAAACATACTTATGTACGTTTTTTTTACTATAGTAATCAATAATTATTATGTTCGGCACACTGTAGATTATCAAATAGCGATCTACTTGCACTTTATTTTTTTGTGCCGTTAGTTTTAATTCTTTGGTCTGGATAACTGTTACTGGCATGTTTTAAAAAAAAAACATCATTATTAAGCAGCACAAATCTAGAAATGAGTTTCTTCTTTCAATCCAAAATACATACACATATATTTGTGCTTGCAATACAGAACTCTTTTGTTGGTGGTCAAGTGTACTGTAATAGTCACTGTCGGCTAGCGTATGCAAATAAGATGCCTGATGCCTCGCTACATTGCGTTTCTTAAAGAACCTTTTGAACAAAAATAAGTTTAACAAAAGTTTATATAGCGCCTATCTTCTGTAAAGCGAAAGTAATTTAGCAGTCCGACTACTACATGCCGACCGTTTGAAGTAATAATCATCTTTATTATTTAAAGAAGAATTACATTGCACTTATAATGTACCCTTATGGTTGTGTAGAATATCTAACCAATCAGTTTACCTCATACAATTTTTTTTAAGCCTTATTCTATATACCACATTTTATACCAAAATACAAAAACAAATATAACAAATGACTTGAGAGTTAAGACTTCAACATGCGGTCGCAAATAAAAGCAGCGTCATATCCATAAACACGCCGCGATGTGCGGAACATGGGATGCATGCAATATTAAGATTGCTAAAATATGTTTTTTGGAAAATGTGTTCAGTTTTGTAAAATGTGGAAAAGCAAAAGTTGTTAAGTGTGTTGTTTAAAAGACACGGGTAAAAGGTTATTAGTACTTTTATATAACTGAGTAAATATAGGTAATCCCTACGGTACGTCTACGGTAATTGTATTAAAATCGGTATCATATCAGCTTGCTGATATTTAATAAATATCCAATCCCTTAACTAAACACTACAAATCAATGTCAACTGATTTACTAACAATTACACAACAAATTTGCTTCAAAATAAATACATTTGATCTGTTTAAACTAACATACAAACATGTTGCTATAAATTACTTAAACATTTGACAATAGCAATAACAATACAACTCAAATTCAATCTTAAAGCCTTAACAATAAAACTTATATTCACTTGTTAAAAATCAACTATTGAAATTGTGAGGCAAACTAATTTGGACATTACCAGTTAATATATAAGGTTGGTTTTTTAATGATAGTTTCGTTGAAGGATTTGGATTTACTAGTGAGTCTAATAGAGATGCATTTTTGTAGTCGTTTTAACTCTGAAGTGTCACGAATAATAGTGATTTGTTTTGTTAGAATAAATCTGCATATAATTTGTAAGTGCAAAAGATTTAATAACTGAACTACTAATTATATTGCTTTTATAAAGGAAGCTTACTCATTTGTGAACTTATTATTCTTGTAAAAACTTTAAGCGTGTTAAACAAGGATTGTATTGATAGCGCAGGCGTAGTGAATTCGTCTATTGCGCATGAGGTATCGAGTTCGATTCCCAGGTCGGATAAAGAATTGGGATTTCCTGTCAAGAAATTCTCAGTGGCAGGACGGAGACTAAAGTTATACCTGATAATAGGTTCGTATCCTATGATGCGTGAACTAGCTGGTGAAATGTCGCTGAAATATACCTACTTTTTCGGGAATAGAGGCGTAAGATTATAGTCTTTCTAAGCTCATCTAATTGTGCATGCAGTGGCTATTTTAAAGGGTTACGCAACCAACTAAAACATGTAATTGTATTTTTTTAAAATATATTGTTGTTGTAACCATTGGCGGTCCCAAAAAAGAAATTGTGGGTTATGTTATAGAAACAGCTGCCGCACTAAGGATTGAGCTCTAGGTCCCGTAATAGTTTACAAACATAGACTTATTTGTCACAAACTCTGTAATTTATCCATATTTATGAGATCCACCAATAATTGGTCTGTACCCAGACCAATTTATGGATATCGCTAATTATTGTTCCGTATGGTATTCGAATACACTACACACAGCATGGCAACAGCGGCGAGGCTTACTCGATGCACCATCCAAGTCAATAGATAACTAACCAGCTTCAGTTAACAGTAAATTTAAATGAAAATATATTTATACGTACCATTCAAATATGGAAGAATAAAAGATTATTTTTGTGATACTCGCAATCGTGTTTAACACAGTATAAATATTGGATGGTACAGATAAAATAAATCATGTTATTCTCAATGGAAAACAGCGCGCCTCCAGAGACCACAAAATAAACGTCTTGATTGATAAAAAGGTATGTGTATAATAAAAGCTATGCGATATAAACCATAGTTATTATAGATAGAATATTTATATTTATTTATAATATATTCTTATTTATCTTGTACTGCGAATGCTGCTGTAAATACTGTCAATTTTAATTATGACATGCGGCCTCATTCATGCTTTTTCGGCAATAAGACACGCAACGCCACCTGCCCTATTTCTATTGTAATATGTAAGTATAAATAAATGTTAATCTGTACATAGCTTATAAACTTGATTGATTGATGAACAAATGAATATTTTTTAATCAAATTAGTCAAAAGCATTTGGAGCTATTTTCAATACTTAAACATGCTGATACTTATATTTCCAAGTGGTAGGCAGATGTTTATTTAAATACTACTTTTCTCCAATTCATTTAAGTCCCACGTAATAGAAAGTGAAACTGCATGCTGGTACTCGTAATTGATTGACCAAATACCCCAAAAACTTTGCTTGACGCAGGAATTGAACTCGATGCTTATGCAGTCGCTTTCTGTTTAATTCCGCTACAAGTTTTGACAGTTACTTCGAGAGTGTAAACAAGGCTAAACAATATTATCCCCATCATGCTCGGTCCAAGGTAACATATACATACATACAACTTTGACAGCCGCTACGAGGAAGTCTATCCCCTTCAATAACCTGGCATCTGCTCTAACCTCCCCAATAATATCAGCATACCCATTGAAAATATTAGCAATAACCCATGTAGGTGCTGACGCTACATTTTATACTTAGCGATTGCGAGCGGTTCCCCGCCGCCGCAGTCACGGGTTAGGTTCGGCACTGGTGAGCACGCATTTGTATAGTGTAACATTAAATACGTATAAATTAAGTAATAACCTTCTGATGTTTGTGTGACAAATATATGGGCACTTTATGGCTTAAACTGTGTTTACTTTTAATGTCCCGTGAGTCACTAAAGGTGGTACACCCTAACATAACAACAGTAACAGTGGTGACCCCGACGTGATTTGAACACGCAACCCATTTTTATATCTAAACATCGTATAGCTATAACTACCCAACACAGCTAAAGATTACGCAACATTCAATAACTTATAGGAAATTGTAGAACATATATGTCGGTTCTTTCATCACAAAATACCCCTTGATCCGCCATAATATACCGCTCGGACTGTTTGGGCCCAAATGGAATAATCTCAGCTCTTCAATCGGCAACGAAATAGTAGTTACCTACAGTAGTTTTGTCATAAACGCGATGAGATGTATGATGGGGCGTGTTGTGTGGAGAAAGAATCGTCTTGTTTTATAGTGATCCTCTCTTTGATGAAGTCTTCGTAAAGATATGGTTGGTGAGACTTCACTAGGCTTACATTTCGCAGTCATATTTAGGTGAATGTACTATGAAGAATTTTATCAAGACTCTTACAAAAATATGCCAGTGTTTAGTTATGTCCGTGAAAACGTGTTTAAAACTACGGGATATGATTTAAACGGACACGCACAGATGGTGTTATGATTTGATTTGTCACCGAGTACTGTAGGCTCGATCTCCATATGGAACAAAAACTGTTTAATACCGACATAACCTTAAAAACTGGGTGTTATGGGTTTAAACTCAAGACTTCTGCTGGGCTGATCAACGGCTCACTAAGTGAGGCTGCTTTTTTAGGAATGTATAACTATAGTACAATTTTAATTCTAAATGAATAATGGCTTAATGTATTCTAATATTTACATTGCTAACATGACGCTTTGTGTTAGCAGTTACCTACATTGAGGTAGTGCCCACATAGGAAACATATTTGTGTGATCTACACAAAAGTTTATTTCGCTCTTTTCTCCTCAGTCCTTCGAAAAGTTTCCCATTGCAAGAATTATGTCTCGAAAGGTACATAGAACGCGTTTCTCCACTTCTTGTTTTAAATTGATTAGATTCGATAACTATTATAAAGTGAGTGCACCGAGTTCTGTCGCTTCTTGTATTGAATCGATTAGATTTCATAAGTAATAAAAAGTTAGATGTCTCTGTTATCGAAGTTAGTCTTCGCTTTAAATGTAAAGTATTTAACAGATATTCGAGATTTATGAAGTCTGCCAGCGGTATTTGCAACACTGTAAGTGTTTACAGTGTTATAAATACGGCTAGGAAACTTTAGGTGACAGGGTTGTCATACTAATGATTAGCATAGGCTAGACCATAGGGACAGCTTGATATTATTATAAAGACAAATAATTACTTGTATGTGCTATCTGAATAATAACATCAGCCCTGTTTTTAAACTCTCACTGCTAGACAAAGACCTCTCCTTTTTCATATATCATTAAAAACATAATTGCAACTTTATGTCATATAGATTGCATCACAACATTTTTCTTCGACGTCAAAAAAGGGTATAATTTTCTATTTAATGTAAAGAATGTACTGTAGGATAAAATTCGAAACATATCGATGGCCCCATCGAATAAGCGTGTAATGGCTCTACAACTCATCTAGCACCTATCTAATTTGTATCACAAGTTTTTGTCCAAAAATGCCGCAGTAATAAGCAGTGAATCCTTTCTTCTATTGAAAAATAAGTTTAGAAATCACACGTTTTTTTTTTTTTATTTTCTATAAATTTTATAAGAATAAACGTGTCGAAACATTGAAACGATTGACAAATTGCAATGTTTAGTCATCAGTTTGTGCACTGCGTATTACACATTAATTCGTGTAAAAATTTGTTGCTTCTGTTAGTGAAAAAATGCATGTTTTTTGAGTTTGCATCTAATACAAATTATATTTTTGTTTTAATTCTTATCTTAATACGATTTAAAAAAATGTTATGAAGGAATAACAGCAATATCAGCAGCATATTTACTGTTTAGTTTATTTCTGTTATTATTTGATTCCGTTAATGTTATCTTTTTTTATGTGGGGAATGCTTTGACGCATACCTCTCCGTGGGGCCACGGAGAGGTTATGTAGCGCTTACCGGGAGAAAGATACCCTGGTAATACCGTCGAAACCTACCACGGTGTTCCTCGACATAACCATAGACGGCGGGGTCGCACAAATCACTTTCACATGCAATCGCGACCCTACGTGGTTTCGGCCCGCTGTGTGAAACGACAGGCCACTACATAAAAATGACTCCCTGTACTGTCCCCTTGTGTCCTTGTCCCCCACAAAGACACGACATAGAGGCGCACGTGAGAACATGCACGCCGTCTCTCAGACCTGGTGCTGATCGGGTGGCGAGCAGGTCCACGAACCCCATCGCCTTCAGGTCAAACCTCAGGATGGCTAGAGGTCATCTCGCGCCCTCCACCGCCTCCTTGATGGTAATTACTTCCTCCCAGAAGGAGGTGACTCCATTTCACGATCTCTCACTCTGGACCATAGACTGAACCACGGCCAGGAGCGAAAGAGCAACCAATCCGACTGCCGCGAGCAACTCACGGCGGTGAGATGCTCAGGCGGGGCAATCTGCCAAAGTGTGCAGCGCCGCCGCCGTGTTCTCAACAACATCGCTGCAGTCGCCGCAGTAATGACATCCAAGCGTCTCCTTCCGGCCTATGTGACACAGGGACTGGCTAAAACAACTGTGCCCAGTCATTACCTGTGTCAGCCGGAACGTGAGGACGCCATGGCGCCTCTCCAGCCACTCATAAAAAACGGGACTTACTGCCACGATCGCGGCGTGCCCGGCACTGGGGTGCACAAGTCGTTCCTTCCATTCATCCACCAGGACCTGGTGGAACTCGGACCATGCCACCTCTAGAGCGGGAAGAGCAGGTCCTTCGCTCCGAGCTACCGCTTCCTGGCACCATCAGTAGAGCGACGCCAAAAGCGCCGCTTCCAGGTCCCATGGCATCGATCCGAGATCGTGCGGTATTCTCTAATCAAACTGACAGCCATGCCACGTTGTGCCGCACGAAGTGCTGAAATGTTACGAGCCGTCAGATGGTCCGCTCAAATTGGGGCCGCCCCGTAGATGGCCATGGACCGCACGACCCTCTCGTAGAGCCTCCGGCAGGAGGTGTTTGGCTCCCCAAGGTGGGGTAGCAGGCGCGCGACCGCACCCGCAGCGCCCCGAAGACGGGGTACCAAGTGACGGAACTGAGCTGCAAAGTCTCATCAGCTGTTGAGCAAGAGACCTAAATACTTTAGGGTTGACTCGACGCCGATGCGGACGCCTCCTACTATGATATGGGCTCCTGGAGGTGGCCGGTTCCGAGGGCCGTGAAAACAAACGACCTCGGACTTAGACAGGGCTACTTCGAGGCCTCACCACTGGATACGACCAACGAATTGTTTAACCCCAGCGGTCGCCGGTATGGCCGCCGCCCGGTGCGATTTCCCCTCGCCATGACAAATGTGTCGTCGGCGTAACAAATGACGCCAACGCCATGGAGGTGCACCTAGCAGCACCTAGTTGTAACCGATGTTCTCCAGGAGCGGGCCCAGAACCGATCTATGTGGAACACCGCACGACATCTCTCGCCGACTCCAACCGTCCTGATCCGGGAAGACTACCCTCTCGGACAAATATGCCTCGACAATGCGGCGGAGGTAGGTCGGCACTCGATGGAAAATGAGTGCCTCCCTTATACAACTTCAGGGTAAGGTGTTAAAAGCATTCGCGATTTCCAAAGACACCGCGAAGATGATCTCGCCCCGGGACACCGCATCCTCCGTCAGGCTCCTCACACGCAGAACAGTGTCGATAGTAGAGCGCTTGATGGCGATTTTCAATGCCTTTTCGGCCGCTCTGCAGGCCTCATATAGTTCCGTCTCCATGAAGTCAATATCGAGAGGGTGGCGACGCTTCCTACGGAGCAGAGTGTACTGGCGTCGGGCTACCACGCAAAAATGGCGCAGCTGACTGATGTAATCCGACCACCAGTACACCCGGCGCCTAGTTGGGAAATTATGTTTACGTACTTTTTAAGAGAAATAATAATTTGAGTTTAATATTTGGAAGAGGTAGGTGTAAATCTATTGTTATGTTAGAAAGCTAAATTAGTTATCTTTAAATAAATAAGTTTCTAGTAAACTCTTTAATTCAATCCTTGAGATCTCATTCTAATAACTTACATGGTCTTTTTAGTAAAAGCGTATTACATATCATAAAAAAATTATTTGACTCTAATAAAATTGTAATCTATTTTTTGCATGTATCAAGTGTTATCCTTATCAAGTGTTATCCGAAACGTCGGGGAAAGTGCAAACTTAAAAACAAATAGATTTGATAGTTTTAATAATTTAATTAGCTTAAAATTAGTAAAGTTTAATAGTATAGTATAGTAGTGTAACAGTTTCTAAATTATGTAATAGAGTGTTAAATAAACAACGCGATAAAATCCGTATATAGTAGTTTAATTTCAATGAATAACATTCGCGTAAACAGAAGACAATGTTATGTTATCCTTTATTACGAGAATAAACGTGTAAATGTATATTACGCAATCGTGAAAGTTTATAATTCCTTTTTACAATAGCTTAACACTGTCTTATTTTCATGGAAGATTTACATTTCAACATGAATAAAAACATTATATCTCAAACAATTTGAGCAAAAATGTAACATCACAAGAATGAAAAATTAAAAAGGGTTTTCATGATTTTTCAGAAAACTACAAACTTCTTAGTTCAAATTATTATACAAGTCAGAAATTAATTTTTAATCTTTAATTTCTCTCTACATTATATTTACCTTTTCTCAACCATAATCGCTTAAATTAATTTCCAACGTTTTTATTATTTTCTGTAAAATTGACTTTTTCACTTACACGTTTATTCGATGGGGCCATCGAATTATGCGCGGCAGTAAAATGGTTGCTATACCACTATCGCTGCTATTGCATAATGGTGACAAAAACTAAAATATTTTTTTGTTATCACGACTTCCCAATACTTTGTGTTCAAAACAGAATAAATATCAGTACGTGCAGATAAAATAAATCATTTATTTTCAATGGAAAGTCCCCCTAGAGGTTCCCGAATAAATTGTGGATAGGATACAAAACTATAAGTATTCGTTAGTGAGAGGTTTTTGAACAGTATTTTCTATTTTGTGGGGATAAATAACTGGTGTAGGCGTTTCCGTGTGCTGCCGGGAGTAGCTTTGAACTTCGTGGATCTAATAGATGTGGTCGTAAAGTAATTATTAAATCAATGGTTTGTGGTTGCCAGAACATATGTTTACTTTTGTTTTGTGGCTAGTTTCACGGGTTTGATTTCCGAGACGGTTAAAATAATTTATAGTTAGAATATTATGACATGATAGCCTACCATTGCCAATTATTTGGTGATGCAGTTAGGACACGTCTGGCCGTGAAAATTTACTCTTTTTGGAAACCAGGATAGGAATAGTAATAATGTTACTGCATTCATCCTAGTAAGTTACAGTTTTGGATGCTCACACATCTACCCCTCTTTCATTTCATCCTCACTCTTATAAATTTTCTTTAGATTGTCGATATGCAAGTGATCACCCTGGCTAACAAGTAATCATAGGTTACAGTAACCGTGGTTTGGTACCTTAGTATAACAACAATTCAGTTGGCATTTATTATCGTGTTCGAGGTCTTTGAAGGAAACGTGTAGCTGAATCTGTAACGAAAAGGTATAGTCATATTTAATCTGTCAATTCAATCTATACTAATATTATAAAGCTGAAGAGTTTGTTTGTTTGGTTGAACGCGTTAATCTCAGGAACTACTGGTACAAATTTGAAATTATTTTAGTGTTGGATAGCTTATTTATCGAGGAAGGCTATAGACTATATCATCACGCTACGACCCAAGGGAGCGGCGTAATAACGATAAACGCGAGCACATCTAGTAACACAATAAGTTTTCAACACAATAGGTTTTCAATTATGCCTGGCATTCATAAGAATGACAAACAAAATTGAAAACATCGTGTCTGGTCGCCAGTGTTCCGCTGCCACTCAAAACGATGAAAGCTACAGCACCATAAATTAGTTAGTATCATATCAAACTAAAATCGACAATATTTTACTACTACATAATCTTCACTACACGAACCTTATATGCATAAACTTTTATCTGGCACGCCATATATCAAACCCACAATGGCTCGTTTTTGCTCGACTTTAGGTAATATAGTCACGATTCTACATGCATTTAGTCACAATCCTATATTCTTGAAACAGTATTAAACTCTAATATATTTTTTAGAAGTCTCAGTTAATAGGGGGCGAATGTATTGCTGTCTACCAGACATTTTCAGACTCCGTGCTGATCTCAAAGTCAAAGTCAAAAATCATTTATTCGTTTAGGTCACAAAGTAACACTTATGAACGTCAAAATATATAGTTTAGTGAGTGTACTAAGTTACTGAAGCTACAATTAGATTAGTTGCTAGGTTCAGACAAAGGTTTGAGCCTATGAGAAAAAACCTGCAAGAAACTTACGGCCACCCAAGATATTGAAAATATCTTGACTGCAAAAATGCCTTGCTTCACCTGTAGAGCAGCAATAGTCTAGCGTGAGAAGATTGGACTGCTACGCAGAAGTCTTATGCCCGATCCCAAGAATCACGTTCCTCTGGCTTATGGATAGTATGTGCATTTAAATTAGCAAATTATCATTCGTTTGAACAGCGAAACATCTTAGAGAATTTTATGTCTGAGAGTTATCCATAATATTCTCGAAAATATTTGAAGTCTGCCATTAGCACTCAACTAGCGTGGAGAGCTATAGCCTCACCCTTCTTACATGGAGAAAAAGTTCGTGCTCAGGTCTGGGACAATAATAATATTATTAGTATTATTTGACCCGGGCTTCAAACTCTAGACCTCATACAAAGTATCCGTATTCACTAACGCTTGGCCAACAAGCTCCACGCGTCTAAACCTACATACACATATCTTAAACTACAAAATCTCCTAAAATACTAAGAAATATCTCATCCTATAATATACTCTTACTAGAAAAAAGAATCTGGAAAAGCATAGCCGTAAGCTCGGCGCGTAATTTTAGGTCTTTCAACATGTCGACGTCGGTTTCGAGGTAAAATGAACCGTTCTGAAAGGCGACCGTCTGGACTCTTTTGAGGGGCAACGATAAAGGACTCGTTGTACAGGCAGCCATTTTGCACCAAGTTGTTAGTAGTTAATTTCTTTCTCACAAGAGTTCTTGTGAATTGTTTGGCAGAAGGTTCAAAGGAAATATGTTAGATTTAGGTAGTATATTTTGTTATAAATGTAATAGGTTAGATTTCTGCATTTAATGGTATTGTACGTGTTTCAGATGTAGTTCAGTATCGGCAGCGTGATAACTTATTATGTCAGGAATTAGGACTTTACACACAAAGAACATACATGAACATGGATGTTTGTCGTGGTCTGGGTGTTTCTATGTATAATATGTATGTATTTACAAAAAAGAAGTATATATGTATGTTTATCCATTGTCTAGTATCTATAGTACAAGCTCTGCTTAGTTTGATTTTATTTGATTAGATGGTGTTGTGTGTATGTGATAGAATATTATATATATATACAATATATCTATTTACCAGTGTCGGAGACTTAAGTGGGGTGAAATATGGTATATTTATCGCCAAATCATTATCACAATTTTCAGTTCAGAAAAATGAAAAAAAAAAAAATATATATATATTAAAAAGTGCAAGCTATTATAGCATAGCATACTTTTGACTGTCTATCTATTAGCATAATTAGTGTTTAATAATAAAACAACAAAAAACCGATGGATTTCATTCATTTATGGTCGTAGTATACAAGAAAGTTATACATGGTAATTAAAAAAAAACATATCTCAGGTAGTAGTTAGGATAGATTTTCTTTCATATTTTTTTCTGAACGGCCCTCAGTTCCACTATAAGACATTTCCAGATTATCCATTAATTACCGGACACCCTGTATATATCGCCCGCTTATATTCCCACGCTTGTCCCTAACCTAAACCTCGCCAGCTATAGTTTTAGTAATAGTAGTAGTACTGAAATTATTACCTACTACTACCGATATTACTGCTTAGCTTTAATTAGCCTTGTGTATATTAATAACATAGAAAAAAAAACGATCCATATTGTATGACTTTAACCAGCGACCTCATCAAACCGTGTTACACGTGTCACAGATTCGAATCCTGCTCATTGAATTGTCTTTATCCTCATTTATAATTAGCATTCCACCTTAGCAACCCAACGATCAAGGCATGGAATTCTCTGCTAAGGCATGTGTTTCCTTCTTCCTTCAATCCTGGGTCCTTTAAGCGAGGCGTGAAAAAGCACCTTCGCAGGCCGTCAAAGTAGAGACCTTAATATCGCCTCGGCTGCTATGAGTGTGTGCTACGGTGTGGAGGCCACGGCTCTTAGACCACAAAACTGCTTACCATCTGGAGGAGTGTGGTCATTTTGAAGAGCAAAAAAAATCTTTGCATCTAATTTAATTGGTCGTATGAGATTATAAATTACAACACCCAGCGTTGCTAGGCGATAGCTTGCCGGGTGCGCGATTGTAAAAAAAGTATGTGCCGTAGAAGTTTTTCTACTTTATAAGAATCTGTACCACTATTTTCAAAGTCAATGTAAACTTGATCTACTGTGATACATTCCGCTGCGGCCTAGTTTACTTCGGTGGGATTAACCTAGCGTTGCTCGATGGAAATTATTAATTTGAAAGTAGGTGCTTGAGTGTTACGAACAAGGTATTCTTTGTATTTTTCTTGTATAGAAGCTAGATCGTAAACGAGCTTGCATTTTGTTTTAGATACCTGAGCTAAAAAAGAAAATTAACAAAAAAGATGAAACCTGTACTTCGAAGAGAAATGAATTATGAAGTTAAATTAAAATGTACGCTACGTTATAAGTACTTTTTACCTTGTTTATCTCTTTTTGTCTCGTTGGTTAGATTAGCGCTTTTGTTTGCCCTGACTCGATTGCAGTGTCAGCCAAAATTTTATTAGACTTTTGTGTTAGGAAATTCTCAGTAGCAGCACAAAGTTTGGTAATGAAACCGTAAAACGTAAAAATTAAAGCTATAGTTGGAATCAAACAATACAAACTGATAATCAGTCCATTGGTTAGGGATTTTTCCGGTCAGGAGCATGCAGTTAAAAAGGTTTGTTAGAATGCTGACATCTCAAGGACCCATCGCCTTTCAGGCCTCGATGGGGACTCCATCGGCTTCGACAGCTTGCCGATTCTTCGTGTGGCGAAGGGCCGTCTGGATTTCCTCAGGCACTATAGGGAGCACTAGTCCTAGGTTCGGAGGAAGGTCCGGTGTCTGCACCTCTTGGTGCTGCTTATCCAACAGCTCGTGGAAGAACGTGCGCCATCTCTCCTTTGAGGTCCTCGCATAATAGGTTGCCTCCAGGATCTTTCACACAGCGGTACTTAGAGATGTCCTGTGTCGCTTTGATTCTGGAACGTGCCATCGTATATATGAACTTCTGCCCCTCATATGATTCCAGCTTCTCATAAAGAGGTTCCAAGTGGTCCCGCCTGGCTCTAGCTGCAGCTCTCTTAGTGGCACGTTGGGCAACCTTGTATGCGTCGCGATCTTCAGGAGATCTGGTCGCTTGCCACGTTTTGTAGAGAGCTTTCTTCACCCTTATCTCCCTCTGGACTGTGTCGTTACACCACCATGTATCTTTGTCACATTTGCGGCTGCCCTTTGAGACGCCCAGCACCACCCGTGCCGCCCCAGTGATGGTTGCCTGAATTCTGTCCCATTGATCTTGGGCTGGTTTGGTTCGCCATCGGTACCAGCGCACCTGTCGCCTATAACCGAGGCGAACTCCTTAGACTTGACTTTGTCAAGCAACCACCACCGAATTTGACGCCGGCAATGAAATGAAATGAAAATGAAAAAGTTTATTTACCAACATAAACATACAGTACACAAACAATTAAATTATTTAAATAGAGGTGGTAAAATAGGCATCTGCGTCAGCTATTGTTGCAGTTTAACTGCAACGCTGGTATTCTCGCAGGCCTAACATAAAATAAAAGTCTTAAGATTAAAATTTCTTAAAATTATATGATTACATTATAAATTATATATAAATATACCTAATAATATTATAATTTTAAATATAATATAACAACAACATGCAAATACAGAATAAATACATGTCTACGTCGGGGCTTTACGGAGAGATCCATGACAAGGAGACGGTGTTGCGCGGTGAGGCTCTCACCGGGTATGACCTTGAAGTTGGCTACCTTGCCAATGTGGTGTCTCCTAGTGAGCAGGAAATCGATCTGCGCATCAACCACTTCGGCAGGTGGTGCGGTGCCCCGTTTCTTTTTGAAATAAGTGTTTACGATCGCAAGATCGGCAGCCGCACACGTTCTAAAGATTTTCTCCCCTTCGTCATTGTGTCTGCCATACCCAAAGCCACCGTAAACACGTTCAAATCCTTCACTCTCTTCACCTACGTGATCGTTCAAATCGCCACCCAAAACGATCCCCTGTGACAACGGGATAGCGGAAAGAAAAAAAGCGTGAAGCAGTCCATCAAGCCGATTCCAGAACGACGTCTTTTTGGCGTCACTACAACCGGTCTGTGTGGCGTAGGCATTTATCAGGTGGGTTATAACCCCATTGATAAGCACCCGCACCGACATTAGCCGGTCACTAACGATTCACCTCCAAGACGTCTTTCTGCAACTCGTCAGACAGCAGCACGGCCACCCCGTTCTTTCCACTATGCATAGTCATAGCTTCTATGCAGTTATTAAGATTTTTTGGAAAGAAAATATTAAATAACACTTTTATTAGCCTTAACGTTGAATGTCTGAATAAGAACTCAGCAGTTCTGTATAATAATATCAGACCTATATTAAACCTGTCTCACTGCTGGGCATGGGCCTTTAGTCTCTTCCAGTGTAAGTGCGGGCCCTTCTCACAGTTCTGTACATTTCTGCAAATATATAAGATGGCATATATACAATGAAAGCGTTTCCCGCATCTCATGACGCTAACAACTGGCGGGTGGCCCACTTTACAAAGTATTAATCGCTGTGTTATTAGCGCAATACAAGGGACAAAGCGTCTAAGCTTTACTAGTCGCCCGCAAACAGCACGTCATCCCATAAACTACAAAAACCTTTCTCATTAGGTGAACATAATACAAGGCTATTTTGTTAGCAAGCTTCTGTAAAGTGAAAGAACTACCTCAGCTAGTATCACCGTCAACCTTCAAAATGTCAACGTCTAATCATTCGATCATCAAGATACCCAAATACAAAATAACTTACAAAAGAACAAAAAATGGCATTTTATAAACTGAATTTAAGATAAACGTCCACGTTAATAACTATAGTTTTAATTAGTGAGCGAAGACTCAAAACGGAAAATTAAAACTTTTTCGTTTGCGAGCATATTTTTTTTTATTAAAAATGGCGCAACAACGCCTCGTTTGAAATCCACAATAAAGTTTTATGGTCATTAAATGTTTAAAATGCTTTTTATGTATTTTATTTACTTAGTTAGGTCTTTTTGGCTTTTTTATTCGATGTCTGGGCAGAAATAAAAGCTGTAATTTGGCTAACATTTATTTCAGCTTTCTTTAGTCTAACCACTGACCTAAAATAACGAACAATTGGTAAGAATTTGTTATATATGTTATAATAAATTGACGTTAGTAGGACCAAAAGCGCTCATTTCATCATTTCACAGCCTCTTAACTGTCCTTCTTTACAAAACTTTCAGGTTTAGGTAGATAATCATGCACCTTGGTACTCGTTACTATTAAACATATGAAAGTAACAAGAACAAAAATACATAAATAAAACATATATTATTATATTATATTATATTATTATATACAAAGACTTACAGATATTTGCCGGAAGGGTAGGCAGAGACTACTGATGTCCACTTACCACGATCCTGATATACCTCTCTTGCTTCATTTACTTCACAATTTCTTAACGTACGCTCTTCGGCTTAGAATACCATCTACATACATAGTTTCACCTTTCAGCTGCCCAGTTCAGATTTACTAATATAATTTCTTGGTGTGAAGTTCTCGGTCCAATACACGGTAAAAAATTACGCTCATGGCCGTTATGTCTTCTTCTTTTCGTGTGGTTAGAGGCCAACCTGTTGTCAAGAGTTGTTCAAGCCGCCCGTAAGCCTCTGAAATAGCTTAACGACTGCTGTCAATTTGGCTACAACCCGGACCGACTTTTTACGTGTCCTCCGAGGCACGGAGACGCTCAGATGAAATACCACTAAGCAGTCACCCATCTATAGACTGACCGCACCCAACGATGATGATATGAGCGCCGTTATGTTTGTAAAGTCCTCTGCGGCGCTGGGCTTGATCCCTACAGTAAAAGTTGTCTTTTCAAAGAAAAAGCTGACAACAATTTTGCGTCCATCTGGACGCAAAATTGTTGTCAGCTTTTGACCATCCCGTTGTGATCCTAGGTAGATATCTAGGATCACAATGGGATGGTCGTGTCTTCTACTCTGTTTTCTGTCACTGTTACTATTTTAAATCCCCAGAGCACTTCGATAATACAAATACAATAAAATTACATGCAGGATCGATCACTATAAGGGCCTATACGCCTTACAATCTTGCACATAATAAAAATAGTCAATTAACGAAGAAGAATATATTTAAAGTAAACGATAATATTGTTTTATGTTTGTGCGAATATTATACAATGAAATAAAACCACTTTATAGTGATTTTGTCGCGTTGTTTATTTTAAAACACTTTTATGCACACCAACTAAACTAACACTAACACTTTAAGCAGCCATGTTCACAGGGAGACTGGTCTCCTCGTGAAAATGGCTGCTGTAAAGCAACCGAAACGTAACGCGTAAACTTTAATATAAATAGTTTTAATTTATTTAAATAGCTTCAATTCAGTAAAGTTAAATAATAGTAGTGTTAGAGTTTTAAAATTATGTAATAAAAGTGTTTTAAAATAAACAAACTGCTGATATACAAAATGATTCTGAAACCAATATGGATGTATGGCGTACAGCTTTGGGGAAGTGCTAGCGACTCCAACATAAATATAATACAAAGGCTGCAAAATGGTAACCTAAGAGCGATTTCAAATGCACCCTGGTTCATCACCAACACAGAGATCCATAAAGCCCTGACCATAAGAACTGTTAAGAAAGAGTTAAAACTAGCCGGGAATAAATATCAAACACGGCTGGAAAATCACCCAAATGATTTAGCTACCGTGTTAACTATGAAGCTACATATTATATCAGCTACACTAAACGACTGAAACGCCATGATATACAAAACTTGGTGACAGATGGTAGTAGATGAGGGATCTCCTACTGAGGAGCTCCTTCAACATGATTGACACAACACAGAATAAATCTGCTTATAGTTTAGGACTGATTGCAGATTTAATTTAAAATAAACGAATCAAATAGTATGCCAGTATCCTAGCAAGTTTAAACCCACAGTCACTGCCTACCTCTACATAAAAAAGTGTCTATGAATGTATCTACGTAATTATGCAAGAAAGGTTTGCCAGAATAGTCAGGATCGTTTCAAGTGGAAATACACAGCTCTTGCCTCCACGTCTATGTATATATGTAAAAAGGTTCTAGTAGATATTTTCTAATATTTTGGTGTTGGTTGATTTTAAGACTGCTGTAATATTTACGGCGTTATTCCAGTTTATGACTTGGTTAAGAGAAGTGCTGACACACAATATTGTTTAGGTGTTAGAATGTTGGCACTTCAGTGTTTCTAGATAGGTAGAACTTGTCACAACGTGTTCTGAATTATCTCTAAATTTTTATGAGCGTTTTAACTGAAATATGTCTTGGATAGAAATGTTTGGTTATGTTTATATACCTAAAGGATTATTATAGCTCGATTTATGGTGAGATTGTCAAGACGACTGGGCTAGCATATTGGACTATGGCCATATCCTTTTCACATTGAGACGAGGCATTGAAATGTCCTCAATTACGTAGGCAGATATATATTACATTGTTAATTAAACAGCTATTGTTTTTATGTCCTATGTAAAAGGAGCCGAGCCTTTTAAAATGTCTAAAAAAAAAACTGGTGGAATTTTCAGATACCGTAATGCTCTAGAATTTTGAACAGAAAAATGCCATAACAATGTCTAGCCAAAAAGACGAACGCGAAACCTCACGATTGAAGAACAAGACAGTAGAGTTATGCATTGTTTAAAAATATGTTATATATTGTTATTAAAATATCGATTCATGGTACATGTCAATGCGTAATTGTGCCAAATTTAGAACGTTTTGTGTACCGTACGTAGTTTTAATGTTTGGATTATATAAGTTTATTTACCAAAATAAAGGATTGTAGTACAGTGGTGTTTGTTTAATCCTCAATGCTAAGGATCGGTCTCTGTAAAGCTTTGCAGGGATCATTCCCTTTAAAGCTTTACAGAGACCGATCCTTTTAAACTAAGTATTACTGACATCAATACCTACTGCAGTCTTTTTATACTCTAAATGTTATCTATTAAATTATTTTTATTTTACATTTATAACTTTAAGCTAATTTAATATTATTATATAAGATTTATATTAATTTAATATTTATATGACACTAAAATCTATTCACAAGGGCTATAAAAAATTGTAAAATTATATTTAGAAATCATTATAAAAACTGAATTGACAAAATCTAGATTAATATGAGCGAAGCTGCGGGCAAATTCTAGTTCAAAATAATTTTTCCCGTATTTATACCTTATTATGAAGGATTATAAATTAGTATTCTTGTCAACCCCAACAGCAAAACAAATATGCTTGTGTTGAATGGGTTCACGTTGGTAGAGCTCAACAAACAGAAAGCAACGATTTCCAATAAAATAGAACATTCTGTGTTCTAGAACAATTTATTGTTAACTGTAAATTGTTACTCCGTGTAGTAATCGAATTTACAAAACTAGGTTTAACGGCAGTGACCATCTAATCTTTTGTGTCATACAGTCAAAATCAAATGCATTTAAACATACAGTTCTAAACATAAACTTCAAACATAGCTTACACGAAACATTACTCAGTTAGGAATTTAAAAGGAAAACATATCGAATGTGCAAATACATCACATTTGTGGCCAAAATAAAATATTTACGTTTACAAACCGCAACATACAAATCAGAAAATTTCTTCCGTAACTTTTCAAGGAACAAAGCACCTATAACCATTTCGATAAATTTCCCACTTTACTGCCTCGAGGCATAAGCGCCTAGCGAAAGAGTACCATTAGCTTTTTAACCTCTGTTAAAATCCCACACTCGAGTTTTTCTGTTATAACTTTTTCAGTAGCAACACGTAGTTGAAAATGTACCCGTAGATACCTTGTCGGTCTCTGGTTTGAACCCCGGATGGGGCTATAAGTTTATTTTGTTACGAAATTTTCACAATAGTTACATTAACACGTAGTCTAAAGTTGTGTCTAGTAGATGTTACCTTGTCGGTCTCGGATTTGATTACCGAGTCGGGTAGAAAGTCATAAGGTTTCTCTGTTATGAAACTCTCTATTACAGCACATAGTCTGAAAATGTGCTTTGTAGATGGCAAGAAGCTCGCCACCCATAAGTGAGACCTAACTTACATAGTCGGCGAAAAGAGGTTAGTAATATACTTCTGCCAACCTTTCAAAGAGATATAAATTAGTGTCTATGAACGCACTTATTGTGCTTCCTTATATATGCACGCATTGCGCATAGGGTTAAGTGAGGGATGCGCCGACACACACCGATTGCGTGACATGATTAATTGACAGTTTTTATTTCGTATGAGTTAACAGTGCTAGTCGGTTATGTTTTAATTTAAGTTTTAATGAATTGATAAAATTAAAATTTCAAACTTATTAGAAAAGTGTAAGTTCATAGTATATACTTTACGAATAAATTGTTATATCTATTGGATTTGTAGTAAAAATAGAAAATAGTGGTAAAGTTTTGTTTGTCAAATAACATATTGTTATAAGCAAAAGCAATTGGAAAAGTTACATAAATTGAAAAAGAAAATATAATTCTTAGTTTAGTCGTAAATTTAGTTTCACTTTATAGATTGTTTGCAGCTTGAATTCAATTGTTAGATCATCTTATAATATATTATATCAGCTTTTGTCCACGACCTTTCTAGGGTCAAATTTTGCAAGAATACTTGATAAACCACTTCTTGCATGATCCCTTACCCGTATGCGTGTCCTTTCCGCTATAAAGATGGACTGTGTTTAGAAATTCTGAAGATTATTTGATACATACAGACAGACAAATCGACAGAATTTTATGGATGGTTGTATATGATTTCGTAGTTTTCAAATAACCGTCTGATACTTCGATTTGCACACAATGCTTATTGATAAATGGTATTTGTTCTTGTATTGAATAAAAAAGATTCAGCACACTTATTTGGCGAATTATCTCTATTAATTAATAGTTTGCTTAACCTGGGAATCTCGTTTCATAATCTTCCGCAATCTCACACCATGCAGGGCATTTTAAAGTATCATATTATAATATGAAATGTCCAAGGGTTCAGGAGAACAAATACATGAAACAATTTGGCGATTAAGATACATCCACCTTACAGAAGATTTACCTGTTTCTGCTGATTAGGAAGAGACATCAAACGGAGGAGAGGCAGAGAGGTGATTTGAGACGTATTTTAAGACTTCTTATGTAAAGTATTGTGCTATCATCTGGGTAACCTGTGCTCTCAGGTCCTTGTCTTGATACTGCAGTATCCTCACACTGCAAGTTCAGTAATATATTATTATTAGTAATATCCTTGGTGTAGTAGACGGTTCGAGGAAGTGGTGTATCATCTTTTAGTGGAATATTATCTTTTTCTTCTTTCATTTGAGAACGCCGCTTTTAACAATAGCATTCACTATCCCTTACTAGGATCGCCTTCAGCATAACCTCTTGTTACGATATGATCTTCTCTATATAACTTCTTGTAGGTCTGCTGATTCCTCTCTTTACTTCTTTTATTTATTTTAGTATTATTTTACTTTCAGGTGAACTAAAGGCTATATTAACGACTTAAAATTGACATGGTGCAAGATTACGTATCTACATATATACTCTTACGCATACGAGTGACATATATAAGTTGGTAGAAGTGTATTACACCCAAATTTCGCCACTATGTTTTAAGGTCCCATATATAAAAAAACCGAGCCTATAACTATCAGGAACAGAATCAGACTCCGTAATCCAACAGAGTTTTTTATTAAAATGTAATAATTATAGCATTTCGCATAATTCGGGACTCGTTTTTAATACACGAGACATCAAACACAGTAATTGTATTTTACGCTGCGCTCACGATGCAGTATCTGCGTCGCGATCGCAGCGGTGGAGTGCTAAGATACGAGAGATCTGAACATCAGTCCACCAATTGCTACCACCTATAACTTGTACTACATTAAGGTAATAGTTGCCATCCAGTTATGAAATGAGGTACTCTGTATGCGAAACTTTGACGTCTTATATCGAACAATAATAATAAATAACAGAGACAAATGTGCCACAGCTGAGATGGGAATTGCCTTCATATATTTTAGTAAATTTTTGCTTTTGAACAGTATGTTTATGAGGAAAAATCATTGTTTTCGAAATAAAGATTCAGAGGAGTGTATCGTCTTCGTATTTCCTGGTAGGAACAAAATTGAATCACCCTATTTCCCGTGGGTGAGGTACGAAAGGACATTTCTCTGGGGAGGATACAGCCTGTATAGTGGTTTAATATAAAATTTCAATCAACTTTAACCCATCAAAAGTATCTCGCTATCAGGAGTACTACAGCCTCATTTGTCAAACATTGTAAACTATTTACGATATCTATACTAATATTATAAAGCTGAAGAGTTTGTTTGTTTGGTTGGACGCGCTAATCTCAGCAACTACTGGTCCGAATTGAAAAATTCTTTTAGTGTTGTTTAGCTCATTTATCGAGGAAGGCTATAGGCTGCATAACGTCACGCTACGACCCACGGGGGAGTAATCATAAACGCGGGTGAAACCGAGGGCACATCTAGTTATAAAATAAAAAGGTGAATATTCCGATACCTGAAGTATTGACACTGGTGTTGTATAAATTCAAAGTAGCAATCTTGTTCTTACATTAGTCTATTTGGCGAGGTGACCATTTAAACCACACATCATCGGTTCAGTTATAAAGTCTATGTAAGGTAAGGATCCCTATTATTGTCATGTTCAAATTTCTACTAAAAATACTAGAAACAAAAATAATGAGATGAAATGACATGATCTAAAATATCTGACCGCTGTTTATCCCTTGTATGCAACGCAGATCTAAGAGAGGCAACATGCATTTGCCAATGTGTCTTAAATATTTGTAATGATTTGTTCTGACCATTTTGTTTGTCTTTCTACTCTATACGTAACATATTTCAAGCTTCTGTTAAATTAAATCTACTATAGAGAGATTCAAAGTGTTGGCCGTCACGGCAACCTAAACTTTTTTGATAGTATGACTTCTGACAATTCATATTTTATTTAAAATATAGAGGAATTGCGTGATGAATTTGCGCACTATGGGACGTTCTACAACACAATGGCACAAGTTCTACTTACACTTGGCCACTTTTTATTTTTACATTACTTTAAAGTAACAAGCACTCAAAGTTTAAAGCTTGCATGTGGTACGACAGAGCAAAAGAAAACCTTTGAAATATAATTATTGTTTGGGATCATAAGACATTCACCATAATAACATCATTTCTTTGACATTGCAGCCGCAGTCGATAGTTCATAAACAAGAGCTCTTTAAAATTGTACAGCAAAGTTGACAACGTGGTCTTAGTTACTATTGATATCTTGTTGACAACCTTCGCGTACGAAACCTTCAAGCTACTAAACTTAACTTCAACTCCAGTTTCAATAGGAAGTAAACAAACATTGAAACAAAACCCTTAAATAGACACCCGAATGTGACACAACTACCTGTAACTCACACTTTTTTGACCTCATCCAAACACAGAACTTTGAATTCATTCATTATTAATATTCTCCGTATAATTAACCCCAGTTCACCGCTCACTCTTCATAAAAACAGTAACAAATTGAGTATCAGCTGTAATAGGGAAACACAAAACTTAGCTGTCAAGCTGCATTTAGTAAAAACTGGTGTGTTGCAAGTTGGAAACTGCCACGAATTCAATTTGCCAAGCGGAATTAGCCCGGCAAAGTTACCCTGTCTCGTATGTTATCCCGGATTGTGATTACATATTTTCGTTGGGAAGCTTGGATACTGATTACAAAATAGAGTATACAGAGTTCGATGGTAAGATTTGTAAATACGAGATGTGTTTGGCTTTATTGAAGAGTAGATTTCATAAAAATATGCTTGTAAAATTATACACTCTTATTTGTGGGCGTTTGGCAAACCTGGGTATAATTACCATCTCGTGTAGAGTTATTGAGAACCAGCTTTTGCTCGCTGCTTAGTTCGAAGAAAATTTAGGTTATGTAAATTTTTAGTATTTTTCTAGCTGAAAGGCTTTTCTGTTTACCTGACAATGTGTATGTAAATTCTATGATGATTGGTCGAATATACAATTTAAAAAACACATAAACAAACGCACATTCGCATTTATAATATTAGTTAGGATTCTGTTAGTAAAGTCTTAATAACAACTTTAAACTATAAGTCAAAGTCAAAGTCAAAAATAATTTATTCACTTAGGTCACAAAGTAACACTTATGAACGTCAAATGGGTTAGTGAGTTTATTATATTTACTATATATATACATATTTTTATATATACATAGATATAGAGCGTGCATACCACTGCCAGCCTGTTGTACCGAACTTGGACAGCTTTTGATATCGTGCTCCATTTGAAACATGATTTTGCTGTTCATTTCGCTACTTACAATCGTCTTAGAAAAGTTTTTAAGACACGACTAAAAATAAATAGTTTGAGTGAGTATAATGACATAAATTTTGTCTTTATAATGTTTAGACCTGTATTAAGCTGCTATTTTTGCCATCTATGGATTTTGGCCCCGCATATAATATTATAGAGCCAGCCTATTGCCATCTAAGAATATCTTTATCAATAATTCATTTCGTCATGAATGATTGATATCTTCTTCTATAAATGCAGAATTATATGGGATCTTTACGTCAACACTTGTCTCGACACGGGACACTAAACGACCCCCAAACCTCATACAGAGTAGTCACACTCACTACCGTTGTACCATCGAGGCAGTCTAGCCTGTACACACACATACACAAACGAGTATACTAACATACTTTCACACAAACAAGACGCATTCATGCAATTAAAAGAACTATAGTAATAAATAATCAGCTTAACCCTCTAAAACTGCGTGTCTTTAATGATACCGGTCGAGGCGATAAACGGCACATCAATTGCCTCGGTATAAACTCGATATTTTTCCTGCATTACACCACTTTATGGTTGAGCCAGGGTGAAATGAGACCAAGCCAGTTTTCTTCAAAGTTGTTCATGTAATTGAGTTTCAACGGTTAATTGCCGGTAGTTGCCGGTTTTGCAATAAGCCGTCGGGTGATATTTTGGTGTCAAGCGATATAACAAAAGGTATAGAGGCTTAAGGTATAGGAGCTGCTAAACTTATTTGCGCGTGCTTATACTATGCTGCGTGCTATTACTTAGAATCGCCTGACAGGAAATTCCAATAACATTTAGACTACTCAGGAATCAAATCGGCATGAATTTCACGATCGGTCATACGCGTAAACGCTATTTATGCCACGGGAATAATGTGGCCATGTATAAAAAGGTCCTCTATCCAGACGAATAGAGGTTTGGTGTTTATACCGGTTTAAGGTTATAACATTATAAACATGAAAGTCATTTTATATCAACTGTTGAACTTTTTTGATGCAATTTGGCATGGAGCATACTTCTAGGCGCAGGTAAGAATAAAGGCTATTTCGATAAATCGGTAAGTTGCTAGCAAAGTACCCGTTAAGAGCTAATAAATCCTAAATAAATCAAATTATCGAGCGATCATCCCAATCGTCCACCGCCGTAACTCAGTAAATTTACCCTTGCATGATCGCGGTGCGGCTGGCAATTTATTATTTTTTGCACAGCGCTTAAGGGGTTAACTACCGCGAATATGAGAGCCAGGTATCTAGGGGTTGATCGTAATAATATAAAACCTATTTGGTGCTTTAATAAAACTGTCTATCATTTAAATCTTTAGAAAGACTACCACGTTTTTCTATTTGGTTACCTTGCTTAAACCAGTAGTAAGAATAATTTGACTAATAACTATATTTAAATATAAACATAGACTAACGCCTACATTGCCGACGATGTTGGTAAAGATGTATAACACTCACAGTTAGACTATGATTTTATATGACCATATTTTTGTGGTCCCACGTAATCCGATATTTTTTGCACAGAAAATTCCTACAACACTTTGCTCGACCTAGAAATCGAACCCCCATAAAGTCACATTCACTGCCGCAGCACCTTCAAAGTAGTTAACTTTTATCTACTTATAGGTAATTAATTAACTAATTAAACTTTTAGCTACCAAATCAAAACTAAGACTATACCAAACATATTTACTAACGCACCATCGAAGCAGTCAGCACCTATAGGAACTTAAATACTTAATTAAACTTTAAAATTAAATTACTATACATTTATATGTAGTATATAATAGTTTGATTTCAATGTATATATATATATATATATATATATGTATATGTATATATGTAAATCTAGGTTAAGGTATTTATCTATGGGCCTATGCAGCCCAAAATAAATGATTTGAAAAATGATTTGAGTGTATAACATGCGTGTAATCAGCAATCAATATTACCTAATAAAACCTTTTTCAAGATAGTAAACAGTCTTATATATTTCTTTATAGTAAGCGAGGCGTAAAATAACTGTGTCTCCTAACACGTCGGCAGTGCAAAGAATAGCCAATAATCAATGAGCACTCGATCGCATGCCTCATCTTAGAAACAATTATTCTCCTCAAACAAAATTAACCCCACTAGTTTCACATACAAATCAAATCAATATTGATACGAACATCAGAAGGGAGATTTATTATATAAATGAGTAAGGAACTCAATTAAGTATACTGGTATAAATCTCTCTGTTAGATTGATAGGCGGGGAGCAGATTGATCGCGCCCTGGTGTACCCGCTAACTTTAATTAGATACTGTTAATGTTTCTTTATGTCAATTAATATATACACTTTGGCTGGTACTTGCACTTTAACAAATTATACATATATACCAAGGCCCGGCCCCTATAGAGAAAAGAAGAAAGAGAGAAAAAAGAACAAATAGAGTTAGCTACGGATAGTTTAAAGTTGACAATTTTTCATACAATATGCGTCAAGATTTAACTGTGCGAAGGCAAAACGACTTGTTTCGATATATAGTCTAGTCTGTTCGATATATAGTAGTATATTATGTCGGCCTCGATGGCGTAGTGGTTAGTGTAAGTGTGTAGTCAAACATTTGTATGCATGCACATGGATGTTTGTCTTGGTCTGGGTGTTCCTATATATAATTTGTATATATTTACAAAAAAAAGCTGCTGTTTAGTTTGGGCTACATGGTGTTGTGTGTATGTGTTAGAACATTATTAAAAAAAATAACTTATGTACTAATAACCTATACATATAATAAAATTGTGTCTGTTTGTACTGGTCGATATCTGTACATCTCATGCATGTATAAGAGCTATAGAAGCTAATATAATTGTTTTTAGATTTATTGTCATTGTCTTTCTGTATTGTTGTATGAGCATCATGTAAAAAACTACTGCACAAAATTTAATGCGGTTTTTACAAATGTATTGCTAGAGATCTAACAATAATAAATGCATGCATCACTAATCTGATGCATGTTGTATATTGATACACCAAGAATTCGCGTATTAATCCTAACTATCCTAATTATTATTAATATTATAAATGCGAATGTGAATGTGTTTGTTTGTTACTCTTTCACGCCTTAACTACTCGACTGATCGTCATGCAATTTCGCATACACGTTGTCAGAGTAACAGAAAAGGACATAGAGTACCTTACATATAGAAAAAAAAGTATTGAATATTGTCTCCTGTTTACGCGAATATTATTCATTGAAATTAAACTACTATATACGGATTTTATCGTGTTGTTTATTTGACACTTTATTATGTAATTTAGAAACTGTTACACTACTACTTCTATTAAACTTTACTACAGCAGCCACTGCTGAAAGGCAACCGAAACGTCGGGGAAAGTGTAAACTTAAATATAAATAGTTTTAATAATTTAATTAGCTTAAAATTAGTTTCTAAATTATGAAATAAAGTGTTAAGTAAACAACGCGATAAAATCCGTATATAGTAGTTTGATTTCAACAAAAAGAAGTATTGTTAGTAATCTAACCGAACCTAAATTTTTGCGAGCGAAGCCGCGAGCAAAATCCTGTAATTTTATCAATGCGAATGTGTTTGTTTGTTTGGTACGCTTTCACGCCTTAACTACTCGACCGTTTGTCATGTAATTTGCATACAACGTGAACATAAAAGGACGTAGGGTACCTTACGTCTAGTATAGTACTGTTCCCGAGGCCGTACAAATAAATTCACATTCGTATTTATAATATCAGTTAGAGTTAGGATTAATAACATTCTATATTTAGTTTTATATTCAAGTATGCAAACATATTCTAACTATATTTCAAATTTCTTTATAAAAATATATATTAGAACTAAATACTGTTGAAAATACCATAATGACTAAAAAAAGTGTATAAAAACGAAGAGGAATGATGAATTGACCAATTATCGCAAAATTAATATTTATTCCCATTCAAAATTAGACTTGAATACGTAATCGTTCCGAAGACAAGAAAAAATCTTTTAATATTCAGCCTTTGATCTGTAGGAAGTTAAAAAGGTCCTATATTCGGCCCCGGGCAACGACCAACGACAGAACGAAACGTAAAATTTCAATTCGTGAATTTGCTATTCAAATTGGTTAACTCGGCTGCCGTAATTACTTATTCTTTTACTTTAGAAATAACTTGAACGTCGTCACGTTAATCAAACCAATTTTGTGTGAGAAAAGTTCGGGTTGACATGGCGGCAAATTGTGGTGTCCTTTTTGGTGTTGATGGGTTTTAAACTGTTTTATAAGAGTATCAGATGAAAAGTGTTTAAAGGTAATAGGTTTATAATAAAGATTATGGTGGAAAACTTTTGAGTGCTGTTTTAAAACGATCGTTTTCTCGAATGGCTTTTTTGGCAGTCTAACTAATATTAAAATGGATAATGAAATTACGGATTTGATGTCAATTTAGTTTACTAAAATATTTTATATTTATTTCCTCTTGCTTAAATGCCATTTGCATTATTATATTTATTAGTTTGTTATACACATAGGTTTGTTAATATTATGTATATTTAAAAGTTTTTAAACTGGTAATTTTTTTTGAAACGTTTAAGTTAATTTGGAAATTTGGTCCTAATAAATATTTTATAAGTTGCAGCTGCAAAATATAAAATATTTTTTAGGGTTGTTTATAGATCAGCAGTTGTGAAATGTTCATTTGCAATATATACTTATATTAAATAACATATTATATGTCATACGGGGTACTACGCAATAAATATTGGTGGAATTTGCGCTTAGACTCTTTAAATTCTGAAACTCCAAATCACTGATAACATGCGACTTTTGTTTAGACTGAAATCAAAACCTTTGTATGTAGTGCATTGGAGTTGACGCGCTAAACCCATTGCTCCATCCATGCTGTCCAATTATAAGCACGCCAAGTTTCGTGTACGCGTCACAAGTGGCGCTGAGTGGGAAGGAACATTTCTCTTTAAAATAAACCCAAGATGCCAGTTGATATTCTCCATTTAATTTAAGTTATGTTGCTTGTATGTTTGTTATCAATCAAGAGTAAACTGTTGAACTAATTCTGATGAAACTTGGTGGTCATTTAAAAGCCTTTTTGAATACCTCATAAAAATAGTTATCATATAATCCTAGTATCGCAAAATTACGTTAAGATGTTCCATAACAAAAATACAAATAAAATAATGTCATAATTTAATTTTCGGATTATTAAACCCAACCTACAGCCGTTCTATCTTCTAGCTAAAGACTTAATTGCGTGACGTATTTTTATTCTAAGCAATACATAAGCTTATTACTAACAATTTGGATTACGGATTACTTGTAGTCTTGTTAGCACCGCGTCCTTCCTAATATCCCTTCTCTTCGAATCAGCCAAACGCTTGTGTTAGACGATTCACGTCATTAATCGAGTCCAAAGCCAGATCATTTCAAATGCAAGACCATTAGCCTACCGCCGTTGAAGAACCAATGATTTTGTTTTCACCTTTTCTCTCATTCTCGACATTTTCTTACAAATTTTCCAACTTGTGGTACAAGCCCCATTAGGTGTTACTGCCAAAGCACACATACATTCAATGAAAATGCTTAACAACAATTCAGTGTAACACTTAGTATAAATAAATTGCATACTGTTAAAGCAATGTTCAGTGTTACCTAAGTCTAGTTAAAGCAATTGCATAAATTCCTAACGTCCTGGGCGTGGCTCAGTTAGCGAACGATCGTAGTGCGTCTCTATTTTAAACAGTACACTGTAAACTGGAGTTATAGTCTCTCAGGTAGTATTAAGGTATAAAGGAAAATATTTGTTTAAAACAAGCTACGTTTAATACCGTTTGGCGTTAAGTGGAATGTGTGAATAATACATGTTAGGAGTTAACTGTTTTCAAGGATTTTAACACGATTCATTTTGTTTATTGAGCTGACGGAATGCTTTGTTCGCCCTATAGTAGATTTGCGCTTATATTTATGGCTTGTCGATAGGTATTAGGCTTGACATCTGGGTTGGATAAAGGAGTTTTAGCTTTATAAGTATCATGTAACATGTATCAAAATAACTGCTTAATACATTAAACGCCATGCCAGTCATAAATGACCCTCGAACAATACATTTTCTATTGTGTCTGCTACATGCTATACAATGTGTAAATACCATTGTGCTTTAAGTTGAATGTATTGGTGCAGTAACGATACAATATGTAAGATAAGTAAGAAACTAGTTGTTTTACCTACGGATAGTTAACTTTAACACAATCTATGAAAAATATGACTTAATTTAGCTGTCCGTAGCTAAAACCAATCATTTCTAGATATAGGAACTAGGCCTAATCTGATACGGGTACACGTGTGTGGGATATTTCACGTGTATAATGATCGTTAATTGGTATATAAGTATTCATATTTATGTCCTCATGAAAAGTAGCTAAAATTTTTTAACTATAATATCTACGTGTTAAGAGTTGACTGTTCTTACAGATTTTATCACTGCTTAAGAGAATAGGTGCTGATTTCGAGTCTGGAACTGGTATTGGATATTTCTGTTAGAAACATTTTCAGTATTACTTTGGTATTGACTAGGTTTAAACAGCAATTTTTAAATGGTTTTTCGTAGATTTACTTTCTTTATTATTATTTTATATTGCAAATAATTGATTGACTTATTAAAAGAATTTAATATATTTATGTTTCTCTTATCACAAGTACGATGGCGTAGTGGTTAGTGTAACCGACTGCCACGCCTGAGGTCGCGGGTTCGATTCCCGCACAAGACAAATATTTGTGTGCATGAACATGGATGTTTGTCTTGGTCTGGGTGTCAATGTATAATATGTATGTATTTACAAAAAAAAAAAAGTATATATGTATGTTTATCAATTGTCTAGTACCCATAGTACAAGCTCTGCTTAGTTTGGGCTAGATGGTGTTGTGTGTATGTGGTAGAATATTATTACATTAAAGAATTATTGAAATCGGTTCAGTGGTTTCAGAGTTCGTTGATTACAAACAAACCAATAAAATTTTCCTCTTTATAATCCTAACTAATATTATAAAAGCGAATGTGAGTTTGTTTGTTTGTTACACTTTAATGCCTTAACTACTCGACCGATCATCATGAAATTTCGCATACACGTTGTCAGAAGTACAGAGAAGGCTACTTTACATCCAGGAAAGTGTAATAAAAATCAGTGCCATAAAAATACATTTAAATGTTGCATTTTCAAATTCCGCGCGTAATTTGACGAAAGCGCTGGACGCCTTATTGCTCTGTGGTCGTGACGTCAGTTGGCTGTGTAAACAAACGCTTTGATATTTTGTATGTTATGTTAGTTGTTTATATTTAAAAATGAGTTATTATTCTATTTATCGTTGGTGTGCTGTTCCTGAATGCAAAAATAATAATAATAAACAGCCTATAGAGATTAAAGGTACGCTGATCAGTTGACACTGTTGTCACTTCTGACGTAATAACATGGCGACTACTAGGTATATGGTGTTATGAATTAGATTAAAAAAGCTGAAAACATTGAATGGAATTGTAAAATTTATTTTGCTATTTTATGAACTAAAACTAACGTTTGCGGACTGCTTTTTGCCTAAGCTATCTCAATTATATATTTTTAGATATTTCCTCATATAGAGTAAAATACTCTATTGTAGTACAGTGGTGTTTGTTTAATCCTTAATGCTAAGAATGATGCCTGTAAAGCTTTACAGAGACCGATCCTTTTAAACTAAGTATTACTGGCATCAATACCTACTGCAGTATTTTTTATACTCTAAATGTTACATGTTAATTTTTTTTTTTTTTTACTTGGTGGAATGCAATGACCCATATCCCTCCGCGGGGGCGGGTGGAGGGATTATGTCGGACTCGACGGGGTAAAAGAAAGATGGAATAATAGTAAAGTACCTCCTGGAATACCGACTAAACCTACCACGGTGTTCCTCGACAAAACCACTATCGGCGGGGCCGCGCGAATCGCTTTCGCATGCGGTCGCGACCCCGCCGAGGTTACGGCCCGCCGTATGAAACGGCAGGCCCCTACGCAATAAGACCTACCCAAAATAGGCACTACTCAAAATAAAGGCCCTACTGTCTCCCCCTAAAGGGGGAGACGGACACGACACAGAGGCGCGCGTGGGAACACGCACGCCGCCTCTAGGACTTGGTGCTGAACGGATGGCGGGCAGGCCCACAAAGCCCGCCACCCCCAGGTCAAACCTCAGGGTGGCTGGAGGTCGTCTCGCGCCCTCCGGCGCCCGGCTCTGCGGTTGGGGAGAGGGTTTAAACGCTCCCTCTCCCGCGAATTGACAAAACCTAGATTAACGTGAGCGAAGCCGTGGGCATAACCTAGTATTAGTATAAATGTATAAACGTGAAACGTTATGAAAAGTAAATTAACAATTACCTAAAGAAAAACATTAAATATTTATGGTTGGATTTTGAGCGCGAGCTTAGACACATAATAATTTAAAAATAAATTTGCCTAGGGAAATATTTTTTTTATTATCTATGTACAAGGAAAAATAAGACAATTGTTAAACATCGTACCAAGTAGGTAGCATTATTTAATATTTTAAGAAACATTTTTCCTTATTGCAATCCAGGTGTAATGAGAGGCTTTATAAAACCGTTCAGAAATAACTTTTAAAAAGGATGCTTGCAATATGGATTACATTTGTAATAAATTATCAAAGTTATTATTCCACCAAAACTCAAATAGGTTTGTTTTAACCTTCCCACGTATCGAATTAAATTGAGGTTTCCACCTACTCTTGAAACATGTATTTCTTGGACTTAAATTTATATGGTAATGATACATATACATAAATTGTATACCATGTATTTGTATAATACCAAGTTTGCAAAATATATGGCCCGGTTAGTGGTAAGTGGTTATTGTATCTAAGGGGCACAAACATTTTGTTATATTATTTATTATGGTGATGAATGGCTTTTTATTATTCAATATTATTAGCAGACCATCAGAATACCGTGGTATTGTCTGTTTGCATTTTTTTAGTCCGTAGTTGTCGAAATAATACTTATTTTGTTTGGAACGTCCCCTAAAATTGCCCAACGAGTTTAGATAATAATAAAATACTATGCTATAGTAAACTATAAATTAAACAGCCTTTTTGTCGGCCTCGATGGCGTAGTGGTCAGTGTAACCGACTGCCACGCCTGAGGTCGCGGGTTCGATTCCCGCACAAGTGCAACAGTCGTGTGCATGAACATGGATGTTTGTCTTGGTCTGGGTGTTTCTATGTATATTATGTATGAATTAACAAAAAAAAAGTATATTTGTATGTTTATCCATTGTCTAGTACCCATAGTACAAGCTCTGCGTAGTTTGGGCTAGATGGTGTTGTGTGTATGTGACAGAATATTATTATTATTATTAAACAGTAAAATAAGAATATTACACATGACCAGATATTTATTATAACAACAATTTAACATAAGCCAATATCTATATATAATATAAAATCAGCATTGTATTAAGCTCTCCCACTGCTCGGTACGGGTGTCTCTTAAAGGTGAGAAGGGTTAGGAGGTAGTGCACCACGCTGACGGGTTGGCAGACATGCAGGCGTAGACTTAAAATATTATCGCTACGCTCATGCAGGTTTCCTCACGATCTTTTCATTCACTGTTGTCTATATATGAGATTTCAAGCAAAAAATATATAATAAACAAAATATTAATAAGAAGTAAACACTCCAGCCAAATGCCGTAAAATAATTTATCCAATATTTTTTCTACGCGTCTGTTCCGAACACTTGGCTTAGTTCCTTTTTAAAATTCTTTTACAAAACTGTGACATCTTTCGGGGCAAAGGCAACAACGTGTGCTGCCAACGGCAATATCATTATTTCATACTTGCAAGATGTGTTCGGAAGCATCGGCCATGTTTATTAGTTAGTGCTTCAAAACGGAGATTCCATTTTCGAATTTGGCAAATGTCATAATAGCATTATGGCTCGTTCTTTTAATTTTAAAGTGATATTGTTCATCTGTGTTTTTATCATAGTTGGCTGGAACGATTATGTTATTTTTTATTGTATGAATTGCTGTGCGAGTGTGTGCTATTTATAATATCAGACCTGTTTTGACTGTCTCACTGCTGGGTACGGATCTCTTCTCAGTATAACAAGGATTAAGCTATATTCCACCACGCTGGCCCAGTGCGTTTAAGAAAATTATAAAGAATTCTTATACATGCAGGTTTCCAAACGATGTTTTCCTTTATTGTTAGTATCAGCCAAAATTATCTATTTAATACGCGCATAATTTTGAATAGTACGAAATGCGTTCGAAATGCGCGATTCGAACTCGAGATCGTTACGTAGCAGTCTAAGTAGCATATCGTTGCTCTGTCTGCTATTTGGGAATGACATAGCCTGTGAATATAGACGTTTGCAAAACTAGAGACTGTTCTACGCGTTGCCGATATTGCTTACAAGTTTTCATATCGATAGAAGTAACAAAAATCAAATGTGATGACGTCACAAAACCTTCTTAAAAAGCTCTCTTTCATACGACCATTACACTAGGTTATTTGATTGCGAACTTCAGTAGTGTGTAAGTACTTTCTCAGCCGAATCATTTCAAGTTTGACAGCAGATTTATCAGTGCTCAATCTCACTTAAAACTTACTTTACGCCACCTCTGTCAGTTGTTTATGTTTTAAATTTTCTTGTTATATAATGATACATACCCGGTGTATATTGCCTTAGGAGTAGGCAGAGGTGAATTACAAATGTTGTCAGTATTTTATTTTAGGTAACATGCAGCAGGCCTTTCATCATTTCTTACTATATAATACATAGACTCCCTGTTTTTATCCTAGGGAGTAGGCAGAGTTATATTACGTCAACATTTAGGCAGCTGTATTTTAGGCAACATGCAATAGGGGAAGAGCATGTGCTCTTACATAGTCTAAAATCAGTCTGATAGATAGCAACATTGCCATCTATCAAACTGATTTTCAAACTATGTTTATCGAGAAATTGGTACCAAAAACACTTCGTCGAACCTGGAAATTAAATCAGGGGCTTCATTATTTACTGCACATTTTATACCATGGGACTCACGGGACATAATTATCTTCCCCCGTTTTATATTGTTAGCATTACCAGTCACATGATTACCGTACCAATGACTTGTTTGTTTATAATTCTGGTAGCATGGCTGCCAAAATATTCACAGCCCATCCTGCGTATTCATAACAGTCTTATACATATCTCACGCTTAGTCAAAAGTATTTCATACCCACATTTTGCCTGCAGTGGTTTGTGGTCCTGATCCTACATTTCCTGGGCACAGTTTCAGACTCCATGCTATCACGAAGGATTTTTGGTTAAAACCAAATATAATTTTCCTTGGAGAACCCCAGCCGTCATGCATAATACTTGCATTCAGAACCACTGCGCGACCAAGGCAGCCGTCTGATCCTTAACATGTACTTTTGCGATAGCTATTCATACCACTTTCATAAACAAATTTTGCAAGAAGCTGGTTAATTAATTTTCCACATAAAAAGGTTTGTTAACATGACGTGATCTAAATTAATCGTCCGGTACTGGTAGCGAGTAAGTCGGAGTCGTTTGTTACTAAACGAAAACATGTTACGAACACATAAGCCTTTCTCTTGGCGCGGGTATCTTCGACAGATTAGTTTATGGTACAAGTTGAAAGATGAAGCTTGTTTACGAGAATTGGTTGTAATAAGTAGCCTAGTTTTGCATACTGTAAAGGGTTTACTTATAAAAATATTGCTAACTAATATTTAGCTACCTCACAACAGAATAGCCCCAAGATCGTTGATTAAAAGTTAACCAATAATTAACTGTTGATCAACGGCCTACTGTTGTTACCTAAATATTATTCAAGCAATTTTCAATACTAAGTAAGGTTTATACGTAAGAATTTTTGATTAGTTGCTATTTAATATTTATCTACTGCTTAAATAATTGAGAGTGATTTATAAGTAACTTTTTTTTAATACAATGTACATTAATTTTTCACTGATGCGATGATTTCTCGAAGTTTTCCTTAACTTATTATGTGCCTTGACGGTCATGTGCCATAAGGTTGCACTCAGTTTTGAGATACCAGGTTAGAAAATTCTCATTAGCAGCACGTTACTTGGAAATGTGTTCGGCCGATGTAAGTTTGTCACTAATTACGAGGGACTTTAGAACCATAGCTGTCAAAATATGTGATTGACGTCCTCTGCTTTGAGGTAGTACCTGTTGTAAGGCACACACCCATAGTCTTGAGTAACAGGGAGTGGATAGTTACAAGATTATTCGCGCTTTACGCTTTTTATGAGTTAAAAGAGTTAAATATGTGGTGTGTTTTTCATATCCCACCAAATATTTACCCACCTAAATTAAAAATTAATTTCGTACATACATACATTATAACGCTTAGGTGTATTTCGCTATTGTAGTTGGAGTATCCATAACTCTTATATTTGTGATTTCTGTACACCTTAGTGTAATTTAGTTACACAACATTCATAACAAGGTATATTTATAGTGCTAATAGTATTTGAGTAAAATACCATAACTTGTGGACGCAGAGAAGAACATGATAAATTATAAGAGTTCCTATTTTGTCATTTGGCTACACAAACCTATAACGCACCATCAGACATATAATATAAAATGTTAATCAAAACTTGCAACTTTAATATTCCTTCAATACTGCAACAGAATCTTAATCCTTGCACCGCACGACAAACGTAATTTAATATTAATTATTTCCAGCGAACAGTATTAATTGCAGGCGTTTACAACAAAATACGGTTCGCGTTTCTTACAAAATAATAGATACCTAACAACGTGAACTAATAAACAAGACACAGGCTAACAAAAACAATTAATTCAGACTTTAAACAGCAAAGAATAGAGTTCATTTTCGTTTTATGTTTTGCTGTGTTGGGTTTCCATCTAGAGATCCGATTACGGATTGTGCGAACTTTGGATTATTTAAATACGTGCTGGTTTGAGATGATTAAATCTTTTCTGGTATGGGCTTGATCGGTTCAAAGGGTGTGAGGTATATTATGGTACCTTCGCAGACAGGTACCAGCTGAGCGCACAAATATTTAATGTGTCAAGTGAGAAGTTTTAGAAGTTTTTGTGTAGTATTAAAGTGTATTTACCAACATTAAATTTTAAAATATGTACATTCAGGTTAAGGTATTTTTCATCTATGCCCATAGATAAAAAAAAACCTTAACCTATGCAGCCTGAAAATAAATGATTATTATAATATATTATTTAAGAAGAATATTATACGTAATGTATATATTTCAATTATTACACACACCTATAAGACACGATGTATTCATCATTAAACCTGAGAATTCGCTCGAACTAACATAGTCCTACTGCAGAAGTGTCACTGTTATATGGAAGATTGCACCCAAACAACCTTGTTTTATAATAACTTCAAAACTTTTGCGTTGCATGATATAGATATTATACGTAACGGGTATTAACGCGATCATGTATAATACTTACTTTTCTTGCTTGACGCACGATCAGGTTATACCAGCCGTGGTAACAAGATGGTTTGACGATATAATATCTTGGATTATGTATCTACGGTGAGTAAAGTTTCCAGGCTTCTTAAGAAAACAGTGCATTTTTAGGGCCAGTGTGTCCGTGCGCTTGCAAAATTGAGACCCTTTTTTTACGTGGGAAATACTCCTGATGCATAGCCCTTCGCCCCAAAGGGAGGTGTGAGGGTTTTGGTGAGCTCTCCTGTGACTTCGGGCCTACCGACTAAAACCACGGTGCTTTGTATTGTATTTGTTGTGCGTGTGTTGTTGCTTAGTATGAACATTGAGACCCCTACATTAAGGTAATATTGTCTTCTGTTTACGCAAATGTTATCCATTGAAATTAAACTACTACGTATGTTTATACGGATTTTATCGCGTTGTTTATTTGACACTTTAGAATTCTCACTTTAGAGTCTCCCCGTGACCATGGCTGCTGAAAAGCAACCGAAACGTCGGGGAAAGTGTAAACTTAAATATAAATAGTTTTAATAATTTAATTAGCTTAACAATTAGTAAAAATTAATAGTAGTAGTATGTAGTGTAACAGTTTCTCAATAGTCAAATTCTAAAGTGTCAAATAAACAACGCGATAAAATCCGTATATAGTAATTTATTCCCTACATTGAGGATTTGATAAGTGACAACCTTTGTGTTGTGAGCAGGTATAGGCTATGGTAGCCGCTCACGTAGCGAAGAACGTAATTACTTATTACCCTGTTAATATACATATGTCGGAGAGTAGGACAGCAACTCGCTTTTGACATGATGAAGCAACAAAATATAGGCGTGGTATTATACTTAGTACGTATACTAATGATAGGCAAATACAAGAGAAATAAAACAATAAAGGTTGATTGATTATCTCTGATTTGATACGTAACGCAGCGAGTTTGTCACACCGAATGTGTCTGCGCAAGAGTCTCCGGCGCTTAATTATAACGTCAATATAACACTGACTGTTATAACTGTCACTCCAACTGACACATTGGCTCTGTGGCGACCGCACTTACAAACAACAACACAAACGACACAAGCTTACGTTTGACGTTCTGAAATAAACCAATAGATGGCGCTTTATTCAACTCCAATTACAGAAATAAATTACATACCAATGATTATTTTCTTGACACTATGACATATAAAACAATATTTAATTACTATATTTTTGATTTGGTTAGTCTTATAAATACCTGTTGTGGTATATGTATATATATGTGTGCGTGGAATTAGTTTTAACTACATATTGCCCGCGGCTTCATTTGCATAAATGTAGGTTAGGTTAGGTTAATAACAACAGTAAATTTTTCTGGATATCTAATATGAGATTTCAAGCAATTTTTCAAGCAATTTTTGTTCTCCTAATAACGTGTTTGTGAAATTTTATGATGATCGGTCGATTAGTTAAGACATTAAAGCGTAACAAACAAACAAACTCACATTCGCATTTATAATATAATATTAAGATATTTCTAGTAGCACATACAGATACATATACAAAAATAATAGAAACTATGTACTTAAGTTTCTATTATTTTTCGCTTCGCTCGCGTAAAAGTTGGTTAAGATATGCTAGTAACAGTGCCATTTTTAATAAATTATTGTCTATGTTACTCGGTAATAATACAGCTTCCCAAAGGCAAAATAATTTTTAAAATCGATTGAGTAATAAACCAAAACATCTTTCCTTTTTTTAATATTAGTGTAGCTCTATAATCTCCTCTAGAAATTACTCCTATTTCTGAAAAAGCTTATCAAAAATATGAGTAATTTCGTACACTTTGTAATCTGAATTACAGAGGCCTCTATGAATATTCGAACAACGGTTAAAGACAACAGATGTGTGCCGTACATACCTGTGTTCACATCAAGCCTTCTTCCTAGAAAGCCTCTTTGAACTCGATAACAACGGTTATTAGGCAAAGAACACATTGTATCTTACATTTCAAACATAAGCAGTTTCTGTTTAATTATTCCTCTTAAGAAATAATACCTATTTCTCTGATGTTCCAGACAGAAAAAAATTAACTTTATAATATTTGTATTACGGAACCCCTATGAATATTCAAACGACAGTCTTAAAGAAAACACAGATGTGGTATAAATATATTTATACTACATCTGTGTTTTCTTTAAGATATATATCTTTGGATTCTACTTCCTGTATTTCTTGATTCTGGTCTGAGAATAATAATATCAGCTTTGTATATAAACTGTCCAACTACTGAACACGGATCTCTTCTCAGTATGATATAGGTTAGACTATGGGCCACCAGCGGTGTGGACTTTACACATCTTCAAGAACATTATCTAGAACTCTTAGACATGTAGGTTTGCCAACGACGTTTACCTTCACCGTAAAGCGAGCGATAATTATACGTGCCTCGGGATCCTCTGAGTTGTAGTTTAACGGTCTCCGACTAGGCAATCGCTGGGAATAGATAAAATATTAGCGATCCGGAAATCCTGACTGTCGTGACCTTACGATAGGCCGTAATTCAACTGATTCTTAAGACTCGTGTGTCGCATCTTGTTAATAATTTTTGTTTAACTCTTTAGACCGTAGGTGAGCTTCGGCACGAATGGACCAGCTCGAACGGAGTGATACCATGACCTCACAGAAAACTGGCGTGAAATAGAGCGTGCGCTGTGTTTCGTCGAGTGAGTGAGGGTACCGTAGGCCCAACCTCCCTACCTCTCTAGGGTTAGGGGGCAAATTAAAAGAGCTTGTAATGCACTTGAGACTCTTATGGTGTTGCGGGTGTCCATGGGCGGCGGTAATCACTTACCATCAGGCGATCCCTCCGCTAGTTTGCCAACAAACCATAAAAAAAAAATCAACTCAATGCCATTCATAATGGTGAACGAAATTCAGACTGATAATATCATTGACCGACATTAAAACTTTACCAAGGTTCATGGAAAACAAACTGTCAACTATACGTAGGTACTCGTATATGCATAATGAAGAGATTAACTATGGAGGAATATATTTCGGCCACGACAACAAAACAAAAGAATTTCAGCCACGACGGCCAATCTTAAAGAAAACAACGCATACGCACAGCAGATATTACGGTGCAAAAGGGTGTATGCGAGCGCAAGTGCACTTACTGGAGTGATGAAATCTTTGTTTCTTTAATCTGATGGGAAGGATTGCTCCTTAACACCTGCAGAGAGATCAGACACAGGGCCAATGGCTTTATTTGCTCGCCGAAGCATGGGGCTAAATCATTTCCAAAATTTCTGTAAAAGGGCCGCTAATTTACAGAAAAAGTAATTTGTTTGTCAATAAAGGTAGTCAATAGGTATAGGTTCGATAAATGCTAGGCTAGCATATTATGCTATAGTAAAACTTATTACCGTTATAATACCGATAATGGAATATCAACACTACCTTCAAACAAAGCAACTCAATCAACTACAAATGTGGAAAAAAGCCACACGATAATATAATACGGTTGTAAAATTTCCTTGCACATTGCCCACGGGCAAACTGCAACCATAAATTAACACGATAAACGCGCACATACGGTTACTATCAGATAATTGTTTCCGGGAATCGAATGCGGGACTCGGCTTATTAGAATAATTTTATAGTCTTTTGTATAAAATTGTAAAGTTTGTTGTGTTCAATATAACTTTATTGCGTCTGTTATATAGTTAAAATGGTGAAGGTATTTGCATAGTTGTGTACTGGTTTGTTGATTGATTGACATTGTGTTTCATTTTTGCATTCTAAAGAACACTATATGTAACGATGAATTGTCAGGTTTTGGTATATTTCTCATCCCCATTACCTAGTAATAATAAAAAAATATGGACCATATTTTGCTCGCAACTTTTCTCGCGTTAACATTAACTTGTATCTATATATCATTATTTTTACACAGCTAAGGTGGCATGCAAGCATACCTGATAATAAGTGGTCATCGTACCCTATGAACGCCTGCATCACCAGAAGCATCACTTGCGCGTTGCCAACCCTTTAGGTAAGGAAGTAGGAATAGGAAAAGGGAATGATTGGGCCTCTGGCACTCTCAAATTTAAAGTTACTATGTTTTATGTTACGCCACACTTTCTATCATCTCTCTATCACGCCATTCCTCATTCTATCCCCCAAAGACGTACCACATATACATCTCAAAGCTTTCATTAATTTACCATTTAATAAAATACATATAAACAAATGGTAATGATAATCCATAAAACATCATCTCAATTCGTGAAGCTTTAAAAATATCTCAGTATCACATAAAATATAAAAATGTTGCAGTAATAAAGTGAACGCGGTTCAATGCTCATTACCATAATCACTGCACAACGTTTCATATTCAATACCAATTTACATAATGATTAAAGTGCGAAATACGATTCTTCTCCAAGTTTCCGGGCTGCGGTGAATTTATCTCGGATAACGATGGTGAGCCGTGTTTATCGAATTTTTAGGTTATTTTACCTTGCCTTCGTGCTCACGGCGACTCCTGGACTTATTAGGCATGGCTGATGGGCTCTGCTTTTGAAATCTGAAGGATAGTATATCTCACAAAATATATTTTTAAGATAAGCTACGCTGGGATTTTAAAGATAATTTTGTGCTGTGTGTCTTTTTGGATACGGATACACTACTAGATAGCGATGCGCAATTATTACGAAAAAGAAATCGAGTATTCGGCTTATTGTCTATGTTTGATTAAGTTTAGTATTTTACACATCATTTATTTGAAACTCCCTTCTTCCATCTTTAATATTTATATTACCATGCCGTCGTACTGTTAGAATGGAAAATACGAATGTCTTTTTAAAAAAAGAATTTATTCGAATAAAGAAAAATTATTGAAATTCGGTAAGCGTCTTATTTTATTCACGTTCCGACCCGAACTAAACTAACTATGACTGAGCGTACTGAGACTAAGTGTGGGGTTGCTGACTAAGGACTCTGGTCAGCATTTACGTTAACATCATAGGGATGTAACAACCCCCCGAACAAGAAGAAACTTACACTTTGTGCTAAGTTTTTAAGAAACAATTCTAATTCTTGGGACAGGTATTTGTTCTAATTCTTGATCGTTGTCTGGTACTATGCCAGAATCAGAAATATTTATCTGTCTACGGAATATTAGACATTTACCGAATTTCTTATACAATTTATAAAATACAAACAATATTATTATTATACTAATACAGTAGGTTACTATTGGGTAGTATGACTCATATTTTATTAAAGGATTAGGTTCATTTATGAGCTTTTCAATATCTGTCATAAACTTATCATTTGCGATAGTTGTAAGTTTTTCCAAATTTGTATCAAGTAAATTTATTGGATTTAATTTTGCTTTGATTATAGTTAATGTGTTATTGTCACAGCATGGATCATCGATTAAGCTAAAATCTGATATTAAAGGTTTAACGGTTATTGTGATATAAGGTTTTGCTATAAACTCTTTATTGTTACTAAATGCTTTACATTCTGGTTGTAGATTTAATATTCCGGTACCCAATAGTTTATGTTCAGATATTTGCGATTGACATTCAATAGTAAGTTTGATAGGTTCAGATTCAACAAATAGCCATCTATTTCCTTTCAGTTCTTGCCAGATATCCAATTGTCCAAGGATTAAATTAGTTTTACATTCATGTGGTAATTTATTTTGTATTCTGGTTAACAGTTCTGTTTCACAAATAGGATTGCTTTGAGCAGACCGTACATCTAAGTTGTTGCAAATATATATTTCATTTATAGTTATTAAACAGTTGCTTATATCATTAAGGCATATATATGTTGTCTTATCTCTACTTATAACTATGTACTTACAAAGTGGCAAAATCATTGCATAAGAATCAGGATGATGTTTATTGTGTGGAATTGGTATCGGTATAGGTTTATACAGGTCGTATTCTATTCTATGTACTAGAGGTATTTTTATAACAAAAACTATTTTATTGTCAGTATAATAACATGATAATTTTGCTACATCAACTATAGTATGTATATTACTTAAACTTAAGCTTATAGGTAATTCCTTATGGCTAACTATATTCCTAACATTGTTAACTAATTCGTCATACAGTTGCTTGGGTGTAAGAACAGATGGATGAATAGAGTGACTTTTCGTAAACATTATAGCGTTAACTATGTTTTCTACTTTAAATGACAAGGTAAGTAAACTTGACGATAGTTCATTATAAATTTCATCTGTTTTTGATTCTACTTGTAATTTCGAATTAGTTTCGGATATATTATTAAAATTAGTGATCAAAGATTCAATAACGCCATTCAAACGCGCTTCATTGATCTCTATTAATCTCAAAGTTTCGTTGTAATGGTGTAACGCCGTATTCGTAATTAAAATATTATCCTTAAGGATTGATGCTAATTTTTTATTATTGTCATCTAGGCTTTGAATTGCGTTATTGTATTTTATTGCGTCGTTTTCATCCATTGTACCGATGATTTGTTTAAACATAGAACCAATTCCTGCAAACCATGCTGACCTTTTATCTTTACCGGAAATGAGATGTGATATAGCACTATAATCTCTCTGAATACTATCAAGTCGTGGCACTAAGGGTTGTAGAAAATTTTGGCATTTTGAATTAGTAGCTTCGTTTTGTTGACAAAAGTATTTAGCGGTTCCTAAAACGGTTTTAATGTTTTCAATGTGTGGTTTGATATATCCGATATCTATAGGAACCAATACATGTAAATAATCATTAGAAAGTTTTACAGTACCCATTGTTTCAAAATAGATGCCAGGGCTTTCATTAATCTGTTCTATAACATCCAATGCGAGAACGTAGACGCTCGTCGCGGCAATTCTGAAATACGACATTAAGTACTCTATAGCTTGAAATTACTATAAGATAGTCTTATCTTAACCTAATGTAAATATAAAAATGTATAAATGATGTAAAAATAAAAGTGTATAAATGTATATATTAAGCTTCATTAACTTCTGCCAATTTAATCTCGTCGTAGTGATACTTCACGTGTCTACGATTCATCAATAAAGTAAGAGTATTGTTGCCGTTTATTCGGACAACTCTGAATGGTCCCTTCCAAATGGGTGATAATGCTTTGCGTAGTCGCAAATGGTTTTTAACATATACCATATCACCTGCTTTATATTTTAGTGGTTTAGAATGTTTGTCATAATAGGTTTTTGAGGTCGTTTTAGACCTTAATATGTTTTCTATCGCCTTCTCTCTGGAAAGTTGCAGACGTTGTTGTAAAACTCTAACATAACTATTATAAGTGGGTTCTAGAGAAGATTCATAAACGGATGTGGGAATGAAAGCTTTATGACCAAAGACTACTTCATACGGAGTGAAATTTGTAGTGGAATGAACTGTTGTGTTATAAGTGAGCATCGCGGTATAGACATATCTTGGCCAATTTGTTTGATTTTCATTTGTGAAGGATTTTAAATACTCTTTCAGGGTGGAATGACTTCTTTCAAGTGCACCTTGTGTTTGGGGATGGTACGGAGTAGACCAAAGCTGCTTTATTTTTAAGAAGGTACATGTTTGCTTGAACAATTCAGCAGTGAAGTTTGTCCCCTGGTCGGTTAGGATTGTTTTAGGGATACCAAACTGAGCAATAAAATGGATTAAACATTCTGAAGTTTCTTCTGCTGTTGCATTTGATATCGGGTAAGCTGCTGAATATTTAGTAAGGTCATCTTGAAGCGTTAGAATAAATTTTAGTTTAGCATTACCGGCCTCAGGAAGTGGGCCGACAATGTCTAAAGCTACTCGTTGAAAGGGTTGTGTTGAAGTTGTAGTTATCTGCATAGGCGCACGGTTAAGTTGACGTAAGGCTTTGTTTGTTTGACAAAGTTCACACTTGCGAACATAATTTTCGATATCACTGCGCATATTACGCCAGTAATATTTCTCTTGGATCCTACTTAACATTCTATTAGAACCTAGATGACCTGCAACGGGAATGTCGTGATTTTCTCTTAGTATTCTAACTATTTCAGTCATACTTGGATATATTATAGTATTTTTATATATGTGCACACTTATGTTAGTGTTGTGAAATAAATACATAATTATATTGTATATCTTTGTAAAAGAGTGAGAGTCAAAAGTATTTCGGAAATCTGTTGTACTAAATTCACTAATGTTCTGTGATATTAATGCAATTTTCAAATTATTCAGACTTTTAAAGATGTCGTCGTAACTATTCGTGTCATAATAGTATACTTTAGTAAAAAGGAAATAGTAGGTGACATCATTTTTATCAATTTTTATAAATGAATGTAACGTTCTTTCTTTGGCAAGAAATTCCGTGGATTCGGGAAGATTACTAATTGTTTCAGTGACGTAGTGGTTTGACTCATCGAGGTCAATAGACGTAGGTATGATGACATGTTTACATCTAGATTTTAATAAATTTTCATTATGTTCCTGGATTTTAGTATTGAATGTCACTGATTTATTACTTAAGGTCTTTAGGTATTTATGATATGTATCGTTATTATTAACGGATTCAATGGATGGCGGAGTAGGAATATCGAAATCATCTGGTATTTCTATGTCGTCTGGGAGCACAAAATCATCAGGTAAGTCAAGTAATTCGGGTAAGCTTAAAGTTTCAGTATTGTTTTCTGGCGTTTCAGGATTATTTTCAGATGTTTCGGGATTCCACGGAAGAGAAAGACGAGAAGGGCCAGCTTCATTGTTAGGTATTTCATTAGGGTTTACGGCTAAGGTATCGTCGGTAGGTTCGTCGCGATTTTGTTGCTGTACAGGATTTACCGGGTATCGTGAAAGGGCATCTGCATTTGTATTTATTTTCCCCTTTTTATATTGGATTTCGTAATCGTACTCTTCTAATTTCAAACGCCAGCGGATCAATCGGGATCCGGGATCTTTACAATTAAACAGCCAATTTAAGGGTTTGTGGTCTGTAATTATTTTAAATTGGCGTCCGAAAAGGTATGGTCTGAAAACTTTCGTGCCGTAAACGATGGCTAGACACTCCTTTTCGGTGACACTATAATTACACTCTGCTTTGTTTAGCGTCCTAGAGGCAAAAGCAATCGGTCTATCTTTACCGACATCACCTTGTGATAATATAGCTGAGATAGCGTAATTGGAAGCGTCACATGTTAAAATGAATCTTTTCGTAAAATCAGGATATATGAGTACTGGGGCTGTTACCAATTTATCTTTAAGTTGTTCAAAAGCTAACTGTTGGTTATGAGTCCAAAGGAAAGGAACATCCTTCTTTAAGAGAGCTGAGAGTGGTTTAGCAAATTTAGAAAATTCTGGTATAAAACGCCTGTAATATGAAGCTAGTCCAAGGAAAGATTTAATGTCCTTGGGACATTTAGGTATAGGGAATTTTACGACTGCTTTTATCTTTTCGGGGTTAGGTTTAACGCCCTCGTCGCTAATCACATGTCCTAAGTATGCAACTTCTTTTCGAAGAAATTCACATTTCTCAGGTTGTAATTTTAATTGGAAACTTCTAAGTCTTTCAAAAACGAGAGAAATTTTTTCAATGTGGGAAGATAGACTATGGGAGTGAATTACTATGTCATCTAGGTAAACAAAGCAGTGAAGGCCTTGTAATCCTGATAAGACAGTGTTCATAGTTCTTTGGAAAGTTGCAGGAGCATTTTTTAAGCCAAAAGGCATTCTATTAAATTCAAAATGTCCGTGTGGTACACTAAAGGCTGTTTTAGCTCCATCTGCAGGATTCATTTGGATTTGATGAAAACCTGATGCTAAATCTAAGGTTGAAAAATATTTGCTTTGGCCTAATTGGTCCAAAATCTCACTAATTTGAGGGATTGGGTATGTTTCTCCTATTGTAATGTCATTTAGTTTGCGATAATCTATTACAATTCTCCATTTTTTCTGCCCGGAGGCGTCTTGTTTCTTTGGTACAATCCAAATAGGGGATGACCATGGGGACTTTGAAGGTTTGATGATGTCTTGTTCTAGCATTTTGTCTATTTGATTTTTAACTTCGTCTTTATGTACTTCTGGGAACCTATATGATTTCACGCTAATCGGCTGTGGAGAGGTAGTTTTGATTTCGTGACGTATAACATCTGTGCATGTCAACTGATCGCCTGGTAGATGAAATATGTCGGCGTATTGGCTACATATCTCTTTAAGATAATTTGTTTCTTCTGAGTTCAAATGATATATCCTTAAGAGGTCAAATAGATGTCGGGTTCTTTCGATGCTATTGTTTACAGAGTTGTTTTGTAAAGTATTCTGTTGGTTATGATCAAATGGATATAAGGTAAGTAGCAAATTAGCATTAATGAGAATAGGTTCTTCAGATGTATTAAGTACGGTTAAATTCACCCTGTTATTAGGTTTTACCTTTACTAAGCAATTTGATATTAGAAGTGAATCGGATATGTGCTGATCGAAAATTATTCCTTCCTGCATTTCAGGGTTTCTCACTGAACACTCGATCACAGTTTCGGTTCGGGGTTCGACTTTGTAGGATGGTTCGTCAAAAGATAGCATAATATTATAATTATTTAGTTCTAGGAAATCCGAATTATAATTAATTCGACAACCGTGTTGTACAAAGAAGTCGTTTCCTATAATACCGTCATAAGGTAAGTTAATGTTATCAAAAACATAGAATGTATGGGATAATTTTAACTGTGGATTGAATTGTAATCGTAATTGAAAACTGCCTACGGTTTTTAATGGATCATCTTTTGAGTCTATACCTTTAATTTTTACATCGCTTTCACACAAAAGTGCATCATTTATTATAGAATTCTTTTTCAGGACACAAATAGATGCACCAGAATCTATTAGGAAGATAAGTGGTTTTGGATTTACAGATGTTTGGAGGGTGACGTAAGGTAAGTACCTTTTTTGTGTATTTATTTCAAAGATTTGATTAAGTTTTATTTCAGGATTTTTTTTATTAGTACAATGTGAGAGACCTTGAGTTTGAAGCTGGTAACTCTGTCCATTGGTCTTTGGAATGGAATGACCGTGAGTTTGGGGCTGGTTACCCTGTCCGTTGGTCTTGGGAATGGAATGACCGTGAGTTTGGGGCTGGTTACCCTGTCCATTGGTATTTGGAATGGAATGACCATGAGTTTGGGGCTGGTTACCCTGTCCATTGGTCTTCGGAATGGAATGACCGTGAGTTTGGGGCTGGTTACCCTGTCCATTGGTCATAGTTTTACAATTGGTATCGACTTGAATGGTAGGGACCTGCCCCGTGCGACACCTAGACGGGACATTTAGTAGTTTAAATTATTGGCTGATTCGTCTACTTCATCTCTACTTTCTTCTTCTTCGTTGTTTTCAGTGAAATTTACGCGGGGCGTAGCTTTGTAAAGTAGTGGTTTAGAGGTTGATGTCGAAGGTTGGAATGGGGTGAAAGGTTGTGTTCCATTCGAAAACCTTTTATTATTGTAATCACGAAGTTTGCAATGTTCAAGGACGTGACCTATCTTTTTACAGTACCTACAAAACGGTGAATCTCGGGAAACAGATGTTCCTTGATTATTGCTGACATTTGACCTTTGTTGAAATCGATTATTAAAATCGTTCCGTTTAGGTAGCGGTTCAGTAGGTCTGGGTTTATTTGAATTATTGCGGAAGGAGAATTGTTGAATCTTTTCTTCTGAGATGGCACAATTTATGGCCTCATTTAAGTTTTTAGGATCTCTAGTCCTAACCAAATTAGCAATTCTTGGATGTAATCCCAAAGTGAATGTATGGAGTGCGAGGTCCTCCATAGCAGCTAGCCTACCTACCAGCTCGCTCTTCTTGGAATTCGAAACAGTCACTTCGGTCAGAAGTTTTTGTAAACAGGTTTCTACGCGTAGAGAAAATTGACTAACGGTCTCTTGAATTCCTTGTTTACAGTCTTGTAAATCGGTAAGGAGGTGGGCATAATGCTTACGTTCACCGAATTGGTTTTTCAGGAACTCTTTAAGTGATGACCATGTCTCAAAATCTTTAATAGAACAAGCGGTCTCAGCCTTGCCCTCTAATTGACTTAATATGTATTTTAAAACTACATCCTCCTGTTGCGGAGACGCTAATGAAATTGCGCTGTCACAATTTCTAAGAAAAGCTGTTAACCTGTCTCTATCACCGTTAAAAGGCTTAATAAATTTAAGTACTACATTTAAAGAAATCTCCTCTTCACTTTTAACCTCTTTCAATTCCCTTTTGGAATCGGTTTTCGCCATATTTTATGTTTAAAAGTGTAAGAAAAAATAATTCTAAGACAAACCCGAAGGCAAACGCTTGTATAGTATTCCAAGTTAATATAATGCACTGGTACAACGCAGGTGTGATACTGCGAATACGTGGGCGCAGTACAGGACGGTGGATGTTTATACTAACCACAACAGATAAGAGCAACTTGATAACGACCTTGTTCGCTTAGATGATTATTATAATGTTGAAATAAATATTACAATGTCTATAATTAACATATAAAATGGTCAAAAGTAAGTAAAAGTCTGATTTCTTTAGGATTCTTGGCGTTTCTTCAATAAGATCTCTGGATATAGGTAAGTAGAATAGTTTTAACTCACAGGAATAGTTCACCACACTTCATCTCGGGGACGCTGAAATAACTGCTTACAGGAACCTTTCAGGAATTCTGGTATGACGTCAGTATAACGTCGCCGCCTGGTCGGTGCTGGATACAAGGCTACGCGGTGACATAGGCGATCCGCGGCTCGGTACCACTTATTGCACAGTGGACTCAAGGACTTCAACTCTGGATACCGGGATACATCCGGTCTGGGACGGGTCGGTAATGGTTTTCGACCTTTTTTTGAATTCGAATCGGGAGACGCTAGGATGTTGAGATTATCCTTAGGTTGCACGATAACGCACTCACTGGCACTTATAAGGTTTTGGACACACTTCGCGAGACGTTTTTGGGGGAATTTTCGTATCCCACCGCTGCCACCAAATGTTAGAATGGAAAATACGAATGTCTTTTTAAAAAAAGAATTTATTCGAATAAAGAAAAATTATTGAAATTCGGTAAGCGTCTTATTTTATTCACGTTCCGACCCGAACTAAACTAACTATGACTGAGCGTACTGAGACTAAGTGTGGGGTTGCTGACTAAGGACTCTGGTCAGCATTTACGTTAACATCATAGGGATGTAACAGTACGCATGATCGATATGTATATGCATATAGCTAATACGTAATCAAATAATTAATCAATGTCAACGGTTAATGAATTCGGCCAATGATCAGTGTCCCGCATGATTCGATTAACTTAAAAACTGAAATGATTAGATCGTTAATCGATAAACGCATGTCGCTAATTCAATATATTATTTTAATAAGCGGTAATATGTAAGGTAAAAAACAATTTCAACGAAGTCAAAAGCTGGATAAAATATTAATGACACCTTTAATTTTATTTATTAAATGCTCTTAGTGTAAATTTATAACATTATAGAATTTTCCAGAAAAGATCGTCGGTTTGTTAGACTTGTAGTATTAGTTCTCGATTCGCGAAGTGCACAAATAGATATTCTTGATAAAGTTCGCCACCTATTACATAGGAACATGAACACAGCAGGTGAAATGTGGCTATAGCACTTTTTACCTGTATGTCTCCAGAAGGATGTCGGGACATACATTGATACAGCTATTAGATTTTGACTGCAGCTTCGCTCTCATAAATGTAGATTAGGTATGTCAATCATCTATCCCTCGGGACCAGTACTTTTTAAAAAGGTAACCCTTGTTCTTTTCTGTACCCCTGTCAAACGTGAATGATGAAATTAAGACTGAAAGCGTAACATGCAAACTCATATTCGCATTTATTATATTAGTAAAGGTTAGTCTATTATTGTATATTCTGTTAGTTTACTAGAAAATTTATTTCTACCTTTTACCGCAGCATCCCTTTTTTTTTTTTTTGTACGTGGGGAAATGCGCCTGATGCATACCCTCTCGCCACAAGGGGAGGCAGGAGGGTTATGTCCGGCTCTCCCGTACTTCGGGCCTACGGACCAAAACCCCACGGTGTGCACGCTCGCTGCCTTGCATATTGGATGGGCCGCTGGCAAAATTACTACCTCAGCGACCCACCCAGCAGTCTACAACTCCTCGGCGACGCCCCGGCACTACATAGGGCGTCAGACCGACTCAATGGCTGGCGGACGGAAGATCCCCGTTCTACCGCAGCATCCCTGTCGTGACTATGAGAATGCATTCTATAGGAAAAATGTATTTTGCCGAGACATAATGTCACTATCTTGCTTATAAACAAAAAATCAACTCCATCTGTTTTGCCCCATTGATGCGTGAAAGAAGGCAAACCAATTATTTCTTGGTTTGCCTGCTGCCTACTTCCATATTATTTATAATATCAATATGAATATGTTTAACAAAATTAAAATGTAGCCATCAAAATTAAATTACTTTATACGAATTTTAAAACAAACAACGCTACTAAAGTCGTGTAAAGTAGTTTTATTGCAACATTCGCGTACACATAAGAAAATATAATATGGCCACCAATTTCTATTGCACGTGGTACGTACACATACTTATAGGACGATCGTGTTCTCTCTGCACAGTTATCAATTTGGCGTCGGACAGCAGCTAATCCGAGTAACAGATGAGTTACTCCCAAAAACCGATCCGAAAGGGGACAAATGGCAATTTTGCTTGTACTCCGCAATCTGTTCAGAATTCGCACACATGCATATGATTGGTCACTATTTCATAAAATAAAGTTGGGATAGAATATATTTCTAGTATTCTAGTAGTAATAAAATTGATTTTGAAGAAGCCATTCGTGTCGTAGACAGATCAAAAAGAGAATCCCAAGGGCTTTATTGTTAAGTTATGACTTATAATAAATTGAATTAGATGTTAGTTGGCGGGATTTGATTCTCTCTTAGAGGCTTCGTTCCTTATGTCAGCTTTTTTAAATAGAATATTATTTAGTAATATCCTGCTAATATTACACATGTGATATTTTGTGCAGATGTTCGTTATATGAATGAATAGCTAACATCCAAACATATGAGTGAATCGTTAAACAGATTTGCATAAAACTTAGTACACAAATGAACCGTGTCCTGGAATTCACGTTGGAAAAGCCGTAGCCCGAAGCTAGTTAAACTCTATATTCACTGCATCGTTGGTCACTTCGCGTATGTTGGCGCTTATGACGCAGTCAGCAACTTATCTTATATAATATACGCAAATATGTATATTCGAAAATTCAGAGGTTCGTGCTGCGTCTACCTCGAAGCATGCCGAAGTTCAATAATCTGTATATCTTGACTTCACTCAAATAAAGCTACAAATACAAAACAACTAAATAATATAACTAAAAGGAAAAAGTATAATTGAAATACAAAAAGTGTATAACCAACAACGGTAATAATGTGTTCTTTATTTAAACTCTACAAGTACACATAAACAGAGAGTTCAATTAAGTAACACCAGTTTATACAAAGTATGAAAACCATTTCAACTTGCTGAAGGTGCGGCTCGTGCAAAGTTTCATAGCTTTTTCATAGTATTACAAAAGAGAATTAATTTCTGGATAAGTTCTCGACGGAAGCGACTGTAAGACTTTTGTCTTCGCTACTGAAAACTTTCTGCTTCAGTACAAAATAGGTTTAGGCCTGCGATTCTTAATTAACAGCATTGAAGTTTTATTACATTCAATATTCAGTTACCTTCTCTTCATTTTGAGTATTAAAGGTGACTTATTTGGAAGGTTTTACTGGACCTTAATGAAGGCTGTCAATATTTTTTTGAATGTATGGATAGCGTCATGGTTTATGTGGTCATCTCGGCATTGCCAGAGCGCTAAGTGCTATAGACTCAACGCAGAGAATTGAGTGTTTAGTACGATCATTATATATAATTATCTTTTAGGTACACCTAAACGAGCGGGCGCTGCTAGAAAATGAATAAATAAATAATTAGAAAATTGAGAATAGACAGCTGTTTTTACACGTTATTCTCCTGAATAAAGAGAACTTTGCACATGTGCCGAGATCCAACTATAATTCAACGAATGAAATTTCAATTTAAAGACTAATAAAAAAATACTTTAATTAAATTGTATCGTTTTTTGTTATCTTGTATTCAGAGGTAAGACTCAGCGGAATGTCCATTTATGGTTACTTGGGATTGCTTAAGGACTTAATCTGCCTACCTAAGTATGTCAGCGTTACAAAAGATGGCAGACTAACAACTTGGTGTTGTGTTGCAATGATGAGTAGGGTTTGAAGAGCTGGTGTGATGACGATAATGGTTTAGTTTTATCTTTACTATGTGCTGGTTGCACTGTAATTTTTTACAACTTACTAATACCACTAATGTTTGTGCAATATGCACCTGTCATTAGGATCAGAGTATGATCAATTTGCTTCGAGATGGTTGTGTGTCGTAGTGGTTTGAGATTTTGTAAAATGATGAAAGTTTAATTAAATATTTATATTATGGATCTCCGAGTGTACTAATTTAACGAGATGTAATAATATTATTTTAAATACTCAGTGTAGCATGTGTTTATAGACTTGTAAATAGGTAAGTACTTTATTGCCTCATAGAAGTAATAATATATAATATTCTATCATATAGACACAACACCATCTAGCCCAAACTAAGCGGAGCTTGTACTATGGATACTAGACAATGTATACACATATATATATATATATATATATATATACCTTTTTTTTGTAAATACATGCATATTATACATAGAAACACCCAGACCAAAACAAACATCCATATTCATGCACACAAATGTTTGACTTGTGCGGGAATCGAACCCGCGACCTCAGGCGTGGCAGTCGGTTACACTGTTATAAGATTTAACTGTACTACAATTTGGTATATGATGTTATTATGTAGGTTTTTCAAATAAATATATAAAAATTACACATATAGGCTACGATCATTAAGACAGGTTGTTTGCTTGTTTTGAAACTGTAGCAATAAAAAATTACTAAAATATCAGCCAATAGCATAAGTAATAATATAATTTGGCTTGTTGAAGCTTAGGGTTACAAAAAAGACAAAACTACTTGGAACAGTCAACGTCTTGGCAACACACTTGAGTGATTAAAATCTCCGGACCGTGTATGCGAGATAATCTGGCATCAAACCAACGATCCTTTAATACTAGTGCAAGCCTGTGCGTTCATTGTGCTTGCGTTTATATTACAAAAGTCAAAAATTTTGCGAGGAGTGTCCACTAGGGTGCTTATATAATATTAAAAGGCTTTTTTATTTCATTTAGTTATTAACTAGATTTGAGCCAAAGGAAATTGGGCACCGGAATTTTTTTGACTTAGCTCTTTAATTAGTCATTAAGGTATTTTTAAGTTTCAAAATTCCTTAATGAACCTGGAGATCTTGTACATAGTTACGTAGAAGATCTCCATGTTATAAGTACATAAACGTAGATAACGTAAACGTAGATCAGTACAGGCGTAATACAACAGACACACTCATAGACAAGTACCTACAGTGATTTCAGATTAAGTTAATAGAATAAAATAGGAGTAACTGATAGTTCTTATGATCAATGTGATTGTATGGCGCTGTGATTTTGATTGAAGTGTTCGCCCTCATCCTGGCAGTGGACAATAAATCGTGTGATTAATAAAAATCTTTTTGCACTTTATCTGAATATTTGACAATCTCCCGCGACGTAGATATAACTATGCAATTTTCTGGGATAATCTTTATATAAAATAATTCAGTTTTCGTATGTTGAAAACTAGATAAGTTGTCGATGGATCTTCTTACAATATTATGTAAAGTCGCATTTCTATATAAGGTTATTTATATATGTTTTAATCTCGATGCTTCTACGGCACTGAAAAATATTCCTAGAAAACTTTTATTTACTTTCCTAATAATTAATATCAAAGTGACCCACAGCGAAGCATGGATGAGTTAAACTAGGCTTCAGAAGGCGTTCCTATTCTATAACTCTATAACTGGCAAACTATTAAATAAGATAATAAAATCGTATACTTATCCAGTATAAAGGGCTCTTAATACGGGGTTCGTAAACAAGGAACGCAGGACACAGCCTTTGTACCGTTGTAAACGGAAACAAGCATGAGCAGCATGTTTACACCAGTAGATTTTCCACCGATATTGTTAGCTTTATAAGCTAAAGGAAGCTCGTAAGTTATTGGCTGTCTCCAGTACTGTACAACTCAGGTATACGCTTTGTTGTGCAGAGAATGTATGTAGCAGAAAATTGTTTCCAATCTTTTATTTAAAGGGAAATTTATTTTATTTTTTACAAATTTTCTTTCGTTCGTCTTGTTTTAACGGTTCTGCAGTTTCAGTCATGATATTTTAGACATGTTTTGTCATCTTTATAGCGTTTACATTTTGCCAGTGCTTAAGAAAGAAGTCCAGGAGAGGCTCGTGTTAGCAGTGTAATTACCTTATTTCCTTTTATGTACCCCTGGCAACGTGTATGCGAAATTACAAGATTACCGGTTTTGTAATTAAGGCGTAAAATCGTACCAGACAAATAAAGAAACTCGCACTCGCATTTATAATATTAATTAGGATAGGTAAGCATTTAGTTCAAGAAACCTGGCTGATAGTCATATAGTAATGTAGTAGTATACATAATCAATTACACATACACTTTGCTCTCATTTTAAAATAATCTGTTCTACTAGTGCTAAGAGAAAGGTCACATTCAATCACACGGATACCAAAACAAGTATTATAACTCTAATCACGAGAACATAACACTTGAGGCTTAGTACTACGGGATCCCGATCTAGCCTATTTCTTTCAAATCATTGTCACGTTGTCAACTCGTGGTGCGCGGCCGCGCGCGCGATGTTAAGACTGGTGCCTCTTCTTGTCCTCCCCCCCAGGGGTAGCAGTGGTGTATAAGCGGGTCGCGCCGAGGATGGGGCTGTTTCTTCCCGCCGCGCTGCCTACTGAAGATATGTGGTATGGTCCATTCTACCCGGGACCACGTAACAAGCCTTCATCTTGAACTACGCCCTGAAATATTGTTATTCTGTTATTTCTTATACACCTGTTGTAAGTGACAATAATTATATGCTTTTTGATCGCGTTGTTCATCTTTAATTTCAATTACAACCCCAAGTCAACCTCGCCTCTAAAGCGGGATATACCTAAAAACGTTACATATTTTTTTATTACATTTGGTTAGATTAGAATCTACACTTAATGCTTTGCTATGTTATACAAAATTTTGTCTGTGGCTTTGCACGCATTAACCTAGATTTTATTAATACCTTTCTATCCCTCGGAAGCAATACTTTTTTATGAATGCAAGATACCCTAATCCATTTATATACCTCTAAAACGTGTATGCGAAATTTCGTGATGATCAGTCGAATAGTTAAGTCGTGAAAGCGTAACGAATAAATAAACAAATAAAGTGACATTCGTATTTGTTAAATTAGTTAGGACTTGCAATTCGCAATGCATTGTAGCAATTCATAGATTACGGTAACGCTTCTATCAAGCGCTGTATATGCATTTGTTATTATATAATATTCATGTAATATACATTAATGTAATATAATTCGAAACTGGAATTATCGCAGTCATGGATATAGGAATTTAGCTGCGTTGAAATAAAATTAATCGCGTTTCGAATTATAATATCATGCAACGCGCGAGTTGAAAGATTAATTTTATCCCTTATAGTCTATAAATCCTTACTAATTTATAAATGTGAAAGTTTATGAGGATGTATGGATGTTTGTTATTCTTTCACGCAAAGCATAGGCATACTTTTTATCCCGATATTCCCACGGGAACGGGACTTACGCGGGTGAAACCGCGGTAAAAGAACTAGTAAAACATGAATTCACGCATTCATGTTGTGTTTCACCTACATTTCGCCTGATAGCTCTTAGATACCTCGCAATAAGGGCGGTTTTATTGCCGTTTACTGGGCACAGTTATATAAAAGAATGGTTGTTTTGCTAGGTACATTAATTTATAACAGAAATCAATCTCTCTTTATACAGTTCGTGACGGATGGGCAGCCACGCCGATGAAACACCACATAAATAAATACGTACATAGTTCCAAACTTTCTGAAGGTAACATTTGCGCAGACTTTTTTTTCAATCGGGAGACGATAACTCATAACTTATTTATTCCGCCCCGAAAACCTTACGGGACTGTCAAAATTAAGACATAAATCTTTCCCTGGCCCATTCTTCTGGCCAACTGTGTAATTTTATGAAGAATCGAAAATTGTTTTTTATATACGAACCTTGAATTTGGAAGAAATTGGAAGTGAAATTGGCCGATATTCGAAATTACAAACGTTTAGATTGTTTTCTCTCTGAATGAAATACGAGACACGTTTTTTGGGTTGTTTGTTCCTGTTGACTAATATCGACGCGTAAATGGCTTTTCACAGGTTCCGGTTGGATGGGTAGTTGGGCCGGATACTCGGTTTCATAACCTTGATGTAGACCGAATTTCGGTCACGCCAATTATGACGCAGCCTGGCCACGCAGATATGTTACAACGCACAAACACAGATGCAGTCTCTATTCCTCAAAGGCGAACGGACAGAGAGCAGGCGCAGTACTAACGGCTTCACCCAATATAATTAGCAAGGGATAGCAGCTGTGCCTTAAGGCAATCAACATTTTGAAAAGCCATAACAATTAATTATTCACATCGAGCCTATTCTCAAAGTATCAATAAAGACTACAGATTTATACTAGCAACGACCCTTGCATAATTCTTTTGTAAAATTTAACGAGAGTATATACAGGGTGTCCAGTAATTAATGGATAACCTATAGTCTGTCTTATAGTAGAAGTACTGATGGCCGTTCAGAAAAAATGAAAGACACAAGAAAAAAAAAAAAAATTATATATATATATATATATATTAAAAAATGAAAGCTATATTAGCATAGCATACTTTTGACTGTCTATCTATTAGCATAATTAGTGTTTAATAATAGAACAACAAAAAACCGATGGATTTCATTCATTTATGGTCGTAGTATACAAGAAAGTTAGTACACGGTAATTAAAAAAAACACATATCTCAGGTAGTAGTTATTTTTTTTCATATTTTTCTGAATGGCCATCAGTTCCACTATAAGACATTTCCAGATTATCCATTAATTACCGGACACCCTGTATATGTATGTATACTCTCGTTATTTATTTTTATGCGCTTTTGTCAGTTTAGAATACTCGTAACATCACCATTGTCCGGAGTGTTTTCGATTTGGTCAGACAACATTTAGCTAGATCTGTCCCTCACGACTGTCTCAATCTTTTGCTTTGTGTACTTAGTAAATATTTTGTTTTTTCCACAGGCTCGAAGAATTTTACTAACGCGACTGCACGGATGGCGTATTGGATTAAGTAGTCGTCTCGCCGCTGCCACTAAGCCGAGTATTGGAAAACCGTTGGACTGCCATGCAGAAGTCTCGAGTACGAACCTAAGGCGAGCATTTCTGACTTATCGAAGTTATATGCGTATTAAATAGTTAATTATCGCTTGCTGTAACGATGAAGGAAAACATCGTGAGGAAACCTGCATGTCTGAGAGTTCTCCATAATGTTCTCGAAGATATGTGATGTCTACCAACCCACACTAGGCCAGCGTGGTGGACTATGGCCTAGCCCTACTCATACTCAGAAGAGGCCCGTGCCCAGCAGTGGGACAGTTTAATACAGGGCTGATAATATTATTGGCTAATATAGTAGTTGACTTTTTTTCAAGTAGTTACATTACCCAAAAGCTAAAATTCAAAAAATGTGTTTTTGTCATCGGCCAATGTTAAAATACAATAAGTTACAAGCGTTTCAAATCTAGGGACAATTATCAATGACGGGAAAAGCACGCTACAAAATATGACGTAATGGCTATTTAAATGCAGCTGTCCGAGAGACACAGCGAGATATCATCACTAAACCTTTAACAAAAAATATTATAATATAATAACTCATTTCGATACTGTTTGCCAAAAAGATTTCTTTTAAATGCTATTTGCTTTTGTTTGGTAAATAATGTACAAAATAAAACATAGCCCGCTCTATTCCTCGTATTGTCCTTTACCTACAATACATAATTCTCAACAATTTCCAATGCATTTAGCCTATTTTCAAGTCTCTTTTATCACACTGACAGACGAGATATGAAAAAACGAACTATATGTATTTTTATGTCTCACGTAATAAACGTAACGGACACAAGTCTACTGATGTATTCCGGGTAGAGGAGACTTCGTGCTTATAGATTTTCATAATAAAACAATCTTACAATATATTCTGATCCAGAGTAAACTTAAAGTAAGTCTTTACTTCTGACAACGTGTGTGCGAAATTTCATGATAATCGGTCGAGTAGTTAAGGCGTGAAAGCGTAAAAAAACAGACAAACAAACTCACATTCGCATTCCTCAAGTTCTTATTTACAAAACTGACCCAGCAAATAAAGGAAGAACAAAAAAAAAACGAAAAGCTCATAAAGGATTTTAGCCGTAAACGCTCAGGGCAATATTTTTTTCCACTCACAAAGAACGCAAAATACATCAGTGGCATGAATCCAATAATTATAAGTGTCACAAACACAAAGGGTACATATTAAAATCAATTTGGTGCATGCGTTTGCAAGCCCATAATGGTATAGAATATTGTATGTCACAGTAAAGGTTCGAATAGAGTAGTTGTCTTTGTTCCATTTTTCATTTAATTTATATGAAACATTACAAAGCTTTCGTATGAGATTTCAGTACAAACACACAATTGCTTGCAAAATGAAGAAGCACTTAATGGATTTTATACTTTTCTCTTACTAGAGACAGTGATACAAAGGATTTTACAAATAAATTTTGTAAGGAACACAGGTGCTCATACTAAATTCAACTTTTGTTACAGGTCTCCTAGCCTCTTTATCCCAGATGAAATCGCAATCACATTGATGAGGTTGCGGGCAAATGCATATAGGCTGACCGACCTTTCTACAATAATGTAACCTCAAAAGTTACTTGCATCAGCGAGTAACTAGCGTAGGTTACTCGTGCGCGCTACTTGCTCGTGGTGCTAGTATACGGTATATGTAAGTAGCTGAAGAAAGTAATGTCGCAGGCTACATGTGGAAGCTACTTGCGCGGGCTACGACCTGCAGATGCTTATTTTATTAGGCTTTGTGTATCAGTAGCGTGAGCCTAATAGGACCATGTGCAACGATATTCTACTGAGATACTGCTGGTCGCAGAAGTGTCGAGTTCGAGCCCCAGGCTACTATGAAACGACGATTACTGTAAAAATTTGTTTTCGTTTATTATCGCCTGTTTTAACGGTGAAGGAAAATATCATGTATAGGTCTTTTCACACTGAGTAGAAGTCCATGTCCAGCAGTGGGACAGTTTTGTATATACAGCTGCTATTATTATTATTTACTCACTACTACTATTTTTAACACGCTTTTATTAGCTTGGTATGTGTCTATGTAACGGAATCTTTGAACGTGATTTTCTCCTCTTTCAAACCGACGGATTGATTTGAAACTTTGCACACTTATCGAGAACCGATGACAATACAATAATTTAGAAAAAAAAAATAAAGTAAATTAATGTTGGGTGGTTATCAAAATATCTTAGCAAGCACCCCACGCTTTTTACATTAAAATTAACAAATTATTTTCTTTTTTTTCATAAAGCGTGGTTTTTTAGTTTTGTAAATTATTATTATTATATACGATTCTTACCTTTGCTCCTATCGTAAATGATTAAATAATTAAATATACATACCTATATTATTATATCCAAAAAATAAATTATTGTTTTTCAAACACGCGAAATTGTTTATAAGTGGTTATGCATTTAGCTTGCATAACTAATGGTAGTTATGCAAGCTAAATGCATAACCACTTATAAACAAACAATTTCGTTATTCTTAGTAATTACATTATTCTTAGAGTACATATACATGGGTATATGTAGATACTCTAAGAATAATGTAATTACTGTTACAACTGTACAAAACCACACAAACAAAAACAACTGTACATACAAATAAAATACAAAATTACAACATAATTTATTAAACTATATTATTATTACTATATTACAAGTGTTACTGAAAGTTAAAATCACCCTCTTTACAACGTTACGCCCGTTCGGTACAAAATTAATCCATTTTCTATCATACAACGCATGCGTATGTGGTGCGCATTAGAAATTGCATATTTACCAGAAAGTTTGTATTTTACTGAATTCATAACTTTACAGTAACGCTTGTAAACATATGCTGGTACGTGTTTCGTGTTTACTATGTGGTATACAAAAGTAATTATTGCTGATGCGTCTATTGTTATCGTTTTCAATAATAATCGTGTGCAGACTGCATCGTTGGGCATGACTTTATGCTTGTTTTTGTGGCTGTGAGGCGTGTTATTGGCTTTTCCTGTGTGGAAATTCTTGTAAGTAGGCTTTGGAAATGTTTGTTTATGTGGGATTAATATGCACGTACGTATGTATGTACTGGCGATACTATCTGTTGGTGAACGAAGAACGCAGGGGTAAGGTGTCTTTTTCTTATTGGATTTTTCTTTTTTTATTATTTGCTAGTCAAAATGATCACACTTCGCCTGATGGTAAGCGATCATGTGGTCCAAGAGCAGTGGCCTCCACCCATTCTCATAGCAGCATTCTTATAAACTTATGGTTTGGAAATGTGTGTTAAGTATTTAGTCCTATTTATACTGTTTACGTAAGTTGGTACTGGCGATACTTTCTGTTGGTGCAGGAAGTAGGCAGAAGGTAAGGAAATGTTGGTACAAAGACGTCTTTCTACGAGTATTTTCTGTGTTGCGGATATTTTACAAACATTCAAACAATGGACACAAAGAACAACCAGACTCGAAACAATTGTTAATGGAGCACACAATTTTTTGTCTCCTGTGGGAATCGAACCAACACTCGATGTGGCGTCAGTAGCGAGGCGACCACGTAGACCACAGCGTCATTAGTGCAGACCTGTACAAAAAACCTAGCCTAACTCTTTCTACTACCGGTCGCCAAGTGGTCGAAGTTAAACCATAATTGATTTAAATTTTAAGTTTGATCGTTATTATTATACCGCGGAATTGCAATAGGTATAAGGGTATGTAACCATAGTTACGAAGAATTATACGACATTAGCCGAACCATGCCGAAATACTACGAATGCGATTCGACTGCATGTGTCAAATGCATGGTAGTGTGCGTGCGGTGTTTTTTAATTAATTTAATGTATTTCTAATGCATATTTTATAAAAATATTAGAATTCGCCACTCCTCTTCCATATAAACTTGAACTGTGCTAAATTTCATACTCCTCCGTCCGCACAATTTTCGTAAAAAGGGGTACAAAGTTTTTGCTTCACGTATTAATATATAGATACGGTCATTATGTATCTATAAAAACATTTTATTTCCTTGTACTTCTTAGCCACCCTAATAGTGCAAAAAAATTATGACCACACCTTTCAGTCACACGATTCACTAATCATAAACATTATATTCATCTAAAATCCGTCCCTTCCGCAAAACTCAACAGTTTAATTACAAATAAAAAGTTTAACATTCTTATCAGTCGTATTAAATGGATAGTTATAAACTCGCCCGAAATATGGTGTTTGTACCCTATGCTATTGTTACGGAGATATGGGGTGGAAACACCAGTTATTGTCACCATATTTATGTGTTATTTTTTAGGGTTATTACTTTTTCTATTGCTTTTGTTAGTCGCTGTGATAGTGTGTTATTTGTTAGAATTAGGCTGTTTATTTTAATAGTGGGATAGATAAGTGGGTATCACACGTTGTTCCTCGTGAATGAATATTACATTCATGGGTTTATTAGCCCGGTGGGATAACCAGAGGTGAGGAAGAATTAAATTGGCTAAATATGTTCTCGAGTTTCCACGTGTTATAATTGCTTCGGTGGGGCAGCGGTAGTTAATGTCACTGCATTGAATGCGGTCCAGGGTTCGGTTCTAGGGTCGAATAAAATTGCTGCATTTTTCTACGTAGTTGAGAGCCAATTGCCATCTAAAGGCTCTATTTCAAATTCTGTTTTTCTTAGAATTTCTTAACAAATAAATCTAAAACTCTCAGTCCAAATTAAATCTGAAACCTCTCTCATAGCAGTCGCATTTACTACCACTTCTGCACCACCAAGGCTCTTTAAGTAGTTATATCTGAAAACTTTTTAACAGAAAACCTTATAAAGTTGCCTGATGCGAACCCGAGACCTCGCTCACAGCCGCTTTCACAACTGCTGCGTCACTGAGCCGGTTTTCCTACAGTAGTGGCAATCAGTTAAATGTTCAGCTACTAATATCACTCACAGATCTGAGTCGATCGTAACGCGGTAACATACGATAATGGCAAGATATAGCGCGTTTGGCAGCTGGATTGATGATCGCAGGGCAACGTTGTCGCTACATAGATGGACATGCCTATTTAGCTGACTTATAATGTGCCAGGCCTCATGGAGTCATGATGCGGTGGTAATCGATCCGCAAAGTTAAGGTATGTTGCTGCTGTCTTGTTTTTGGATGGGTGAACATAAAAATCTAATTTAAAAGTAATCGATGTAATCGTAAAGTTAAGTAATGTTGCCGTGGTCCTAAAAAAAATCTAATTTATAAATTTATAGTCATATTAGTCCACGCTTCACTGTGGATGGATATTAATTATTATTAGGAAAGTAAATAAAAGCATTATATTCTTCATTCCTGTGGGTATTTTAAAAAAACTCTCTTATGTAGAAATGCAATGTTATATACAGTCTGTCCCAGAAGTCAACGTCAATCCGGAATTAGGTAACAGGTTAAGTTATAATAGTTATCAGAAAAATAATTAAAAATGTAAGTTATTTATACAAAAATTGTAGGCTTTTTTAAAAAATCATAAAATCCGCAACCTCTGACGGACTTTTTACTCCTGTTACTTCAGATATTTACTTTTTGAATAATTTTTGTTGTCATGTAACCTCGAATAATGCTTCATCAAGCTTTTTTTTTTAAATATATTTTTAATATTTTTCTGATAGCTATTTTAACTTAGCCTGTTATCTAATTCTGGCTTGACGTCGACTTCTGGGACACTCTGTATAATATATTTAAAGACAATTAATTAACTACTTGTTAAGTCTTGTGAATTTTTATGTATAAAGATTTTTGAATAGATCTGCTCTATCTATAAGATTACATAGAGATCAACGATCTTATATTTAGAGAACCAAAAACGCAGTGCCATGTGAAAATTGTACCCACTCTTAGTACACGGGTGAGTGACCATGGGTTAAACCACCAACCAGGTACAATTCATGTAATCAAACTCCGAACAATTATTCAAAATTTAATAATTCTGTAGACTTATTACAAACCGCCTAACATGAAAATCCAAAATGAATGTGCTTACCATAGCTCGCTATTTTACTACTGAGCACAAAGAAGCATTCAAAGTCATTCAACGTTCATTTATACAAACACCACTTCATCAGTGACTCTACCAAACGGGCAAATAAATAATTCAAAAACTTGGATTGAACTCCCATCCCGACCATATAATTACCCTTGTCCATTAGCCAAATTGTGTTGAACATTTAAAATTTATACAAGCAAATGGCAGACTACGAAAGGCGAGAAAATTGTCCAATTATCGGTCTATGTAATGGACTTAAGGCTTAGCCAGGCATTGTGTGTAAGTGCAGCGTAAAAAGCAATAGTCGTATTGGATATCTGATTGTCATTTTATTGAATAAGATCGATGCAATAATCATCGTCTTTATGGTTGCAAAACATTATTTTACTGCAAGGATGTAGTAATTTCAGTGATAGTCTCGCCGTTGCCATTGCTTCGGGTACCTATTGTGGGATCAATTCTCACACGGGACAAAAAATTATTTGTGTACTTTGTTCTAATGTTTGTAAAATCCTCTGCAACGCAGGAATTATTACAAGTGCGGGCGTTGTCTTATTTGAAATAAGAAATTAATTAGGATTTGCAATCGAGAATTTTGTATGTTCAGATTTATTTTACATGCGTTTCCCATGGTAAGTTGAAATGTAAATTATAACAGAGGCAAAAGCCAATTCATGAAACAGGAATTGAAGCTGCAATCACAAAAAATCGTGTTGTCGCTTTGCGAACTAAGCTGTTCATGGTTCTACGTCAGAGAATAAAATTTGCCTTTTCGTATTACTTCTTAAGTCCAAAAAAAATATTGACACAAACTCAATAACACTTCACGACCCTGGGCTCAAATCCGAGACGTCACGCACATGATTCAAAACCACTGCACTACCTAGGCAGTCAAGTTAACAACATAAGTATCTCCACATCATTCAGTTCACTATATATGATAATATGTACTTTATTCCAGATTAACGCCGTCTGTAGTAAAGTTGGTATGAGTAATAACCTACTTACGAAGTATGTTGTGAGTACGTCTGTAGTTCACGTCACAATTTATTATCATAATATGTATGCACACGTTAGTACTGCTACTAAAGGCAAGTTCATAAGAAAACTAGTTTGCATGAAAGTGGGACTGTTGATCGTAAAGTTGAAGGAAGTGGTACTAGCGAACATTAAGATTTGATTGAGTTCGTAGATTCTTTCCGTATTCATTGAACTACGACGACACCTTATATGTGTTTTTATACTTACCATATTAAACTGCACATATGGTGTGGAGGTTTAAGTACACGCCTCGTTACTGCCACTGCACCTGGTGTTGTGGGTTCGAATACCATACGGGACAAAAACTTGTGTTTTAAACTTTCGCGTTGCATGATTTAAATATATACAACATGTAACATAATAAACACACATCCTGAAAGTAGTTTGTTCAAAATCGGCTACTGAATCAATTCCAGCAATTATTAATATAGGTAATTTTTTATCCCTAAAATAATTAAAACAGCGAATTAAATTATAGTTACCCATTTATTAAACAGCTGAAATAAAAGAAAATGTATCATAATTCAAGGCAATAAGGTTTTTGATGCAATAAATGCAATGTTAGATTTATTGTAATATACCCATACTATCCGCGCACAATAAGGAGAACTAATTTGTTAATTTAAAATATTTAAGTACATTTAAGTAATATTTTAATGATTATATTATTTTTACGATTTAATAGTCTAATTGGGGTGTTTGAGGTCGTGCGTTATATCTGTGACATGTTGTATATATATATATATATATATATATATAATATATATCATACGTAACGGGTATTAACGCGATCATGCATGTTTACCTTTTTAAAGCTTGATGTATCGACTAGGTTATACCGCCCGTGGTCGAAACGTCAAATTTTAAAAAGGTAAACATGATTATCGCGTTAATAGGCGTTACGTTTTATATATGTATATAAAAACTTATGTTTTATAAATGTTTGTTCGGTGTTTGGGTGTTTTAAATGTCCGTTGCTTGAATGTTTGTAAAGACGCCCACGACGCAAGCATTATTTCTAGTGTCTAATTTTATTCCCCTGTGAAAATTGAACCCACAACGCTTGGTGAGGCGAACACATAAACTATGTCATTCATGCAGTCAAGAAACTACAAAAGATGGCGCTGTCCGCAATTACACACTTCATCATGAAATCTTGAATTCCGCAAGCGAAGTTTATACGGCGCCTTACTATATTATTTACAAGTTTCCGACTTCAACCGGGTCGCAGCCTGCTAGGTAGGATCACCGATCAGCCTGGTAGGAGGATCCTCCTTTTGTGTTGGAGGAAGAATATGGGAAAAAGTTTAATTACTTAGGAAATAATAAAGCACGAATGCCGTAGTGGTTTACGTGGTTGCGTCGCCATTATTACTGTGGCAAGTGTTGTGGCTTCAAATCCCACAAGGGACAAACTTTTGTGTGATCCACAAATGATTGTTTCATGTCTAGATGTACATTGTATGAATGTTTGTAAAGTCCCCTGCGATAAAGGAATTATTCCTAGTGCTATTGTTTTTAAAAAGAAAAAGAAAGAAAGACATGTCGTGCTTGCCCTGTTCTGAAATAATAATACCGTATAAATATATACCTAGAATGATATTATGCAAATGGATGATGAAAGGATTTAAAAATATACAATAATATTATCCCTGTTAATCTGTAGGTGTCAGTAGTACAGAATACGTTATAGTATAAAGATAATAAATTAGAATGTGTTACTACACGTAGCCAAAGAGATTTGTCGAATTAATAACATTTATGATATTTGCACCGGCAAGATAATACACATTGGTTGTTTGGATAATATTCAGCTCACAAACGTTTAATTTATGGATTATGTGAGCCCTAATTATATTCTGTGAGCTCTAATTTATTCAATTGTTATACGCAGGCTTACTAATATTATAAATGTGGAACTTTGAGTAGACATTTAAATGCCTTAACTATATATTAATTAAATCCCTACTTTCCTACTAATATTATAAATGCGAAAGTAACTCTGTTTGTCTGTTACACTTTCAAGCCTTAACCAATGAACCGATTTCGATGAAATTTTGTACAGACTTAGACTAGACCTTGGGAAAGAACATAGGATTTTGTTGTAAAAGTAGATGAGATAAAAGCAGTGCATGATGGGGTTGAAATAATGGATGAAAGTTTGTATGCGCACTTGTCACTATCGCGCCTAAACCACTAAACCAATTTTAATAAAATTTGGTACAGAGATAGACTAGATTAAGATCTAATCTATCTCTGTACCAAATTTTTTTCCTAAGGGAAGGGACATAGGTTACCCTTTGTTATAAAAAAGGGCATGAAGAGGTTCAAATAAGGGGTAAAAGTTTGTACGGGAAATAATCATTATCGCATCTAAACCACTTAACCGATTTTGATGAAATTTGTTACAGAGATAGATTGGACCTTGGAAATGGACGTAGTTATCTTTTGTTGTAAAATAGAGCACGAAGGGGTTAAAATAAAGGATGAAAGTTTGTATGGGAATTCGTCATTATCACGCCTAAGCCACAACCGATTTCGATGAAATTTGGTACAGACTAAGACTAGACTTTGAGAAAGGACATAGGTTACTTTTTGTTGTAAAAATGGGCATGAAGGGGTTGAAATTAGGGATGAAAGTTTGTATGGGAAATAGGCATTATTGCGCCTACAGCACTGAACCGATTTTGATGAAAATTGGCACAAAGATAGACTATGTCTTGGATTGGCACATAGGATAAGTTATATACCGGTGGACGTTACCGAGGGCCATGGCAAAAGCTAGTTTATACAGAAATTCAATGTGTTTGTTTTACTTCGTAAAATCACTAGTTATCTTATCTTATCTTATCTTGTGTGGGGGCCAGACAGCACAGACCGGCGACACTTCGACCCAGTGGGATCTTTTTTGTCGACTTCCCCAATAACGAATGCCATAGATGTTCATGGCAGTCGGGACCGACGACTTAACGTGCTCTCCGAGGCACGGAGCAGGCGATAATTGTCAATCAATATAATTTCGAAAAGTCATATAACTTACGAAAGTCAGAGGTGCGCGACGTGGGTTCGAACCCGAGACATTCTGCATTGCAGTCTGTTGGTCTCCCCACTGAGCTATCGCTGCTATAAAAAAAAATAAAAAAAATAAATAAAAAAATAAAAAAAAATCACTAGGTACATTACAATTGAACTATTTGAAGCGTTCGTAAAGTTGTAAACTAACAGTACGATCTCGAGACGGCATATAACAGTAAATAAACTGAAAGCATATCTCCCCTTAGTTTATAATTAAAATTATATAATCAGGTCATCTTTCTTGCAGATAATTTAAAAGTAAACTATAGACAAGTCATAGGAAAAAAAAACTTGAGAGGTGTCAAGGGACACCCGGATGGAACGGATGGAATGGAAGTTCCTTTCGATTAATTAGTGAAGGAAAGGTAATAAAAACTTTTTAATTAATTAATTTATAAATTTCCGAAAATCTAAAAAAGTCTATAAAAGATACACACCCTACATGATATAATGCATAATAATAAGAAGCCTGTTAGCTCGCAGCTGGCCACAAGGTCACGCGTTTTTTCCATAATTAAGTAATCTGCTGGCGCATGAATGAACAGTGCGAGCGAGATAGCGTAACTACTTACGCACGCCGCACAGCTTACAATAGCTTACTATAGCAAAAAGTGTCGTGACAACTTTTCGTAAGAATTTTTTCCGTCTAGCCCCCTTTCACAACGCGTGATAAGGAACTTCGTTCCAATAATTCAATTATTTATTAATATAACATTATATTTTAGCTAGTAGTCCATTTTGTAGTCACAGGCTTGTTGCATGACTACAAAATATTCATAATCATAATAATTTATTCGAGTATGTTATGTTAATATATAAAGAATAGTATTTGTTATTAATGGTTAAGGCATTGAAATTGCAGACACAAGCGCTTAGATCAGCTGTAGGCAGTTAGCAGATATACGCAAGCCAAATTGCCAGTAATATTCATAAAAAATTTAGGCGCTGTATGCGTGTGTCCTTGTTTATTTAATTCATCATTACATTGTAGCAGTCAGGACAGCTACCGCCTAGCGTAGCGTGTCAATCAACAACACTTTATTAAAACATGTAGCCGTTTGCTACGCCGTAGCAGTTCGCGTGTAAAGCGTAGAGCTTAACAACGCAGCATTTTCGTAGCACTAAAGTGGCACTTTGCAACTAACTTTATAATTCTAGCGTCGCACTTTAGAAGTAATGAAGGTAAAACTGGCGGCCAACTTGTGTGGCAACCGCGAACCGTGTAATACAGGGTGACTGCTTGAACATAAATGTTTGAGCATAAAACATACACATGCACAGTCCTACGCCTGTATATAACCGAAAGATTGGCAGAGGTGTATTACACCCACATTATTACTATATATTGGATACATTTCTATATACTTATGATATCTAGTAACTATGAATATTCGAACAGAAAAACTTCAATAACAGTCTCACTCTCCCTATCCAGGTCAGATCATTGGCTTAACTGAGTCATACAATCTTTTAAACAAAAACACTAACTCATTCTTTGGGACCGACTCGTGAAACAACTTTAGCCATGGCCATTTCCTAACCCACCGGCCACATTAGTAAAGACTATCTTATACTCTACAAGAAAAACTTCATTATTGCAACTTGGTCATCTTAGCCTAACTTTCTCAATCCAAAATATATTTGTTGCTCTACAACGCAAATTATTTTCTAGCCAGATGACTAATACATCTATTTAGTTATAAACATAGTTACATATATTTGACCTTAATTTATAAATAACATTAAATGCAAAATAGGTTACATGTTAAAAGCGCTTTCTGCTGTACTAAAGGAATCCATTTGTTTTCATTTCTTGCTTGATTTACAAAAAACAATTATCATTAGTGTATAATAGCTGAGCCGCACGCAAAGTGCTAATGGTGTATTTTGGTTAGCAAAAAGTTCTAAAAAGGCTTGCTAATACAAAGGTGTATAATATATACACTCCTCCAGACATGGTTTTAGGTCTTACGTAATAGAAGTGAGTTTATTGACGTCAACAAGGTACAGTTCTACGCTCTGAGTTAGTACTCAGAAAGCATAGCAGTCGCACTCATTATCACTGCGCTATCAAGGATGTCGAAACTTGGTAATACTTTGTCAAATAAGGCTTAAGTAGTAATGCGCCCGCGATTTAAGTAATATCTTTTTTTAAATGTATTTTACTTCCAGCTATTTGTCTTCACTTGAACTTGATACTCGATGATAAACGGAGTGATAGCACAGTGCCTCCTTGAAAACCCTTCTCGCCACAGGAAAACAGCACAAACTTGCTAGAGATCTTCTTTGTGGTGAAATACCTTTTGCTGTCCTGCTGTATCTGCAGTATCCTGTAGTGTTGTGGACCTCCGTAAGATCGTAGAATACTGAGGCGGTTACAATCATGTAATGTTACTTTGAATGAAATCACAATCTTATACAAAGCATTCTGTTTGAGATACATTTGATCAGTTGCATATATTAATTAAACTATAGCACTTGATTATCAAAAGCAAATTATGCTTTTCATACATTTTTAAATATTTGTATTGACGTCACATAAAAAGCTTACATTATATTATTTATCTAGCCATTCGTGTGGTTGTACTCGTCGAACTGAACAATCAGTAAAATTAATTTAATTTCACTCAAACTGTTACTAGCCTCAATATCAAAATCTATTATTGTAATTTATGGGTATAAGGCGCAGTGGTTTAAATGGTCACCTCACCATTATTTATGGGCCGAGTGTTGTCAGTTTGAAGCCCATGCGGGATAAAAACGAGTGTAATTTTCATACATTTTGTTATATACAAATATCTCTGTTATTGTTTATAGTTGTCAGTGACATTATGTAGATATACAGGAACTACTAATAGCTATATTGATCTCTTTCTGGTTTATTCTATAAAGGATGATTGCCATAATTCATGTGTCTTGAGGCAAGCATCATGCTATTCTTTTTATTTTGCATCAAGTATTGAATACTCGCTTTTCATTGAATTGCAAACACAAAAACATAAATAAAATTTGTTATAATAATGTCCTCTAAGTGCCGCCTAAAATCTTTTGGCGGGAGCTTGGGACGGGCCCTCACTAGGACCTGACGTCGCTGTATATATGAAAAATATAGCACGACACTTGCTTCAAGGAACAATCTTTAGCTTATACAAACCACAAGTTGTGGTTTGTATAAGCCTTAAGATGAAAAGTAGAATTATATTTTAATTGAATCTTTTATTTTTACTAGTAAGCTTCTTTTTGAAAACAGATGACTGACATACAGATATATAAACAGCAGTAGGCGCATTTCTATAACGTGAGACCCAAACCAAGCACTGTGAAATGGGGCCGTTAAAACATCAACGATTCTACAGCTCTATCTATCCCTAAAATATGAAAATACAGTCGTAATGTTATTTTATATTACGTATAACATGATTTGCCTAAACATTCAATATAACATCGAATATCAATAAGAGAGGGATATTGCGTAGGTAACCAAGTGCTGTTCAATAATATTTACTCGTATCTGAAGTTTATTACTCCAATATCGTTGCGGTATGCACAAACAACCACGTCTACGGATCTCGTATTAGATATTAGATACTTAATTTAATATGGCCGTTGAGTCTTCAAATGTTATTGTATATTGAAATGTCATTCATTTAAATTTAATTTAAAAATGACTATTGGGATCGACGAGGTAAAGTCCATTCAAATTAAAAATAATAAAAAGACAAACAGATCAATATTTGTTAAATATATTATATACCTACTGACTTACCTGCTTAATGGAATAAGCAACAAATTTATTCGTATTTTAAGGTTTTCATACCTCAACGTACGTTATACATTATAAAGCAATTTCCGATAAATTAATAAATAAAAAAATTTATTAGAAACTATTTTTCAGCTGACAAATATTCTCATTTATTGTCTACAAATGAGGGTATCTGTTATTTATGATTTCATAGTGACAAAAATAATTGCCCTTTGCCCCTACATTACGTCCAACGTTCCAAAATATTCCTTTATCGCCAGTCTTTTTTCTACTATCGTCTTTTTTTAATCTTTTCGCTGTCGGGCTCGTGATGTCATGCAATCATAAGCCCAAAGTTTTGCCGAGATATCAACGATATATTTTAAAATATTTTAATTACAAACAAAGAAAATCAGGGATGGGTCCTTACCCATCCCTGATTTTCTTTGTTACATAATTTGGGACGAAATAGGAATTACATTAAGATATTAATACTTATTTAAATTTATGGCCATATAAGAGACGAACGCGTATTTCTCCGTTTGGGACAAAACATGAGGGACGAAAGCAGCACAAACCAAAAATAAAGATAAGAATTTATTTAATAAGATAAACAATTACAGGTAATCAAATCAAATTTTCTATTTTTCTTTTCTAAAAGACATCTGCTCTAAGATTAATTGTTGTGTCGCCATTGACTTTATACTATGTTCAAAGTCTGGCTAAATTATAAAATAATATCAGGCTTGTTCATAAACTGTCTCTGGACCTATTACTACTAGTGGATTCTACTAATTAAGTTATTGGTTAAATAGTATCCCACCACGCTGGCCTAAAGCAGATTGGGTAGACAACACCTATTTTTGAGAACTACTCAATGAACTGCATGTCTCAGAAGATATGCAGGCAAGCTGTTACAGCGTTTAATACAGACATAACTTCTAAATATTAGATGCAAGGCTTGAGATCGAACTTGAAATCTGTACAAGGCAGTCCAACAGTCTTCGAAGGACCTCTTTCTTCCAGAGTATGGAACGCGTGTGTAATACCTAAGCCAAATGTCTAGTTAACTGTCGATAACTGCCATCCATCAGGATGACCACTTGTCCTCAACGACACGATAATAAAAAATCATGATCATTTTAACATGATTAATCTTAGTAACTCTCACACAACACTCCTTCTCAACATAAATCAGTATCAACCGCAGCACTCCTGATTTACTCACAGCACTTTACATATAACAAATTATAATAAACCCAGACACGGACCTCGAAGTCCATTCATAACCAAATGTGGTATCAGTCACAATAGTGGCTAGTCTATCGATCGGGTCCGTGCCAGCCGGAGGAGATGTTTGTAAGACAAACTAACTGTTATAACTTTATTGTTCGGGGTGTACAATGGCGTATCTCTGTATACGATAGTCGTGCTCCGTTATTGTAGTACCGAAATCATTATACGCACTTTGTGGAGAGTGTACCTCAGACTAGAAGCAAAGGACATTTCAGGGCCTACGGTTATCTTGGATACTGCATATTGAGCATGCACTGTGTATTTGTACTAATAATGTTAGGTAGGTGATTTTGTAGTATGTTCTTTGAGAAATCCTATTAGTATTATTATATGTAAAAGTGTGAAGAATTTGGTAGACTCATACTCAATCACATGTAAACCTTTGAACGGATTTACACACAGACAGACCATGTCCTTGGTTAAAATATATAACTTTTTAACAACTGGTAAATTATGAAATAATTTCGAGTCCTGTATAGGTTTCCTAGGAGGGTTTAACAAAACTGTTAACTTGTTCACATGTTTAAGGCAAAATGGAAACAGATCTCAAACTTAGCAGTTGCGCAAGTAAAGCAGTCTTAAAACAGCATATTGTGGGTAGTGTCTAATCGAAGGGATAAGAATGAAAAAAAGATTCAGCAAAAACCTTATGTACCAAACAAAGTTTCAGTAGTTTTACCAACGTTATGTTTGATATCATGTTGCCGATAAAAATTTGATTTAAAATACACGAAGTAATTGTAATTTTAAGCATAAATTACTCTCAAAATTTATGTTATACTATATACCCATTGAAACTCCGTAACATAACTTAAATACGACTTAAGTACTCGGTCTGAAGTTGTGAGCTCGCATCGTGTTTCGGATTTACCAAGTATATCCGAGTATCCGCGATCATATCCGAACATATCCGACAGATATCCGCAGATGACATGTCCATTTGTAAGTTTTGTTTTCCAACTTCTGCTTGACTCTGTTGATACCATATTGAGATATGGCGTGTTTGGAAAGTGAAGGGGGTAAAGGAAACTAGAATGAAATTTTGTGTGCATTTAGGACAGTATAATTTAACATAAATCTTTAATTTTTAGTGCCTGATTCATAGACAGATAGATAAGTTTATATAGTTTAATGGTCTAAAATAGATAAAATAATACATAATAATTGATTTCTTGAATACTTTTAATTTTTTTTATCTATTCTTGTTACGTTCTGGGCGAAGCTTGTATTGACTAAAAGCGCACCTTTGTTTATTTTTCTTGCGCTTCGGGTTGCAATGCCTTTCCTTTTGGATTGCTCTGTGATCCAAACTTTTTCAAGGAAGCGAATCATACTGTCTTCCACACCAAAAGACATTTCCATAAGCCTAACTAGCTAAAGCTTTCACTATAAATTTCACATCCTATTTCACAAAAACTGGGTAATAAACATGTCTGCGTATATAACATTTCGGTGGTGACTTAAAACCGCGAGTCACCGGCCGAAATAGAGGGAATTTTGCTCTACAATAGAACATTATTACATCGAACAACAGATAATAGTTATATAGCATAAAGGCTTATTCATATTGATAGGCTTTCGGTCATATTTTCTATGTACTTTTTTTGACATTGACTGGTATTATTTGGTAGTAGTTTCTGCTTGGCTTCACCGGCAGTCGTAACGAATAAAGGGATAAAAAGTATTATCCATGTTAATTCAGGTTATGATCGTGATTGAGTAACAAACATATAAACATTTTATATTATATAAGTAATTACAACGATAGCGCAGTGGGGAGACCAACAGACTGCAATACAGAGGGTCTCGGGTTCGAACCACGTCACGCACCTCTGACTTTTGGAAGTTACATGACTTTTCGAAATCATGTGCGTATTGCTTGACAATTATTGCCTACCTGTGCTTAGGAGAGCACATTAAGCCGTCGGTCCCGGCTGCCATGAACATCTATGGTAGTCGTTATTGGGAAGTCAGTGCCCTATAATATCCTGACACTGGTCTAGCCTTAGGGTATCGTTAGCCTTCGGGTTGCGGAGATCAGGTGGCAGCCGCTCCGTGTAAAAACTGATATCCAGTCAAATCCGGTTAGACTAGAAAAGCTGACCCCAAGTGACTTGGGAATAATAAAGGCTAGGGAGAAGATATTATATAAGTAGTTGTGTTGTAAAGATATGAGAAAAATTAAACTAGATATCATTGAAAATTTTGTTTTCATTGTGCCTGGCCGCTTGTGTGTCGCTGTGATTCAATAGGTTAACAAGCTTTCACTTTAATGATATTAGGAGGATTGCAATATATAATAATCAAAATACCTACGTAACGCATGTGGCTCCGCCTGTGTGTACATAGGAAACCAAAGTCAGTATTCTATTTCTAATAAAACTCCGGCACTAAGGTTCACTCACTTCACTCGAGGTCGCGATGGATATACAACTATACTCGAAACTTTACATTCTTGCACGTTATAGATCACACAAATTGTCCCATGAGAAGAGGACTGTAACATTCAACACTGGAACTGGCGAGGCAACAACTTAAACTACTGCTCCATCATCAGATATAATTTTACTATATGACAAACTTTGAAACTCCATTTCATCATCATAAGGGTGACCCAGCCTGTTCGGTTTGGGTGTTTGAAGCCCGTCCGATTACCAAGAGGGTATGTGACCCTAACTTTTAAAGCTATCGATGCTGTAATATTGTCTTACGTTTACGTGTATGTTATCCATTGGAATTAAACTACATAATATGAATTTTTTAACGGTTTATTCGAAAACACAAATTTGAATTAATAAAAGTACTGCTACTATTGAACTATCAAGATTTTCAATTTCATCTACGGTTTGCTTACTTTTGAGCAGCCTTAGTTACGAAGTCTCCTCATGACCCTAGCTGCTACCCTAACTAATATTATAAATGCGAATTTGAGTTGGTTTGTTACGCTTTCATGCTGTAACTACTCGACCGATGATCATCAAATTTTGTATACACGGTGACAGTGGAACCGCAAAGGGTATATGGTACCTTTCATCAAGGAAAAATTACTGTTTCCGAGGGATTGAAATTTATTGACACAGTCTACATTAACGCGAGCGAAGACGCGGACACAATCTAGTGGTATATAATAGTAGTTCAATAATTTATCTAGTGTTTATCATATTAACCGCGAAAAATTACCGTATAAAGTATGAATGAATTATTGAATGAATGAAGGAATGAATGAATGAATGAATGAATGAATGATTAAATAAAATAATGGATGAATGAATAAACGAAAAATGAATGAATGAATGAATAAATGAATGAATGAATGGATGGATAAATGAATGAATGAAGGGATTAATAAATGAATGAATGAATTCTTTATTAGACACACACATAGTATAGACATTAATATTTAATACAGCAGAGCGTGTCTAATAGGCTCCAGCTCAGCCCATGCTGCTGATGACGGCAGCGCTGATTTTCAGCTGAGCCCTACGAGCGACTCACGAACGAAAGTATGGACTTACAATGAAATTAAAATATTAAATAGGTAATATTGAAAAATAAATAAAAGGAGAAAAGTTTTGTACGATTAAATAAATAATATTAAAATACACAATTTTTTTAGTAATAAGTTCATAAATAAGGTTAATTACGACGAGGGGCAAGTAGTTTAATTTCAATCTATCAATGCTGTACTTATTTTTGCTATAGTATCTTATTATAAAATATTACTCCTGCAGTGGCGAGCAAGCTTTAATTATTATAAGTTGAATAATAATTATACTTACAATAATTATTATCAGCGTGGTGGTATTGGTGAAGCGACCGCTTTCCCACTGCGTCATCCGTTTTGTGTTTTATAAAAGGAATATTATAACAGTAAGTTTGTATATTAATTAACTTTAAATATTTATTTAACGATGATCATACGATCGTGTCCAACATTTACATACCTTTTTGAAGGCTTCACGTTTTGGTGAGGTTGCACTGGCCGTGTTCAGAAGCGGTCTACTTGTTTATAAATCATGGAACGCGAAAGTATAGCACTTTAAATATATGTTAACACTTATACAGTTACAAAGTACATTTTGATGTAAAACGGCGATTCAATATAACGCTACAAAGAAATTATTTCACTAGTTAGTATCAGACTGCCTGTGGAATCCGATTTAATTGTCATACCGATAGCAGCGGGCGTTCCATCCTATTTTATTTTTTGAATGACGTAAATTATTCTACAGCAATTAATAAAATAACAGCATTGTGAGAATAACGAATAAGCATTTCACGCAGATTACGTTACTGTAGCTCATTTTTAACAAAGAATACTGAATTAATTGAATTTTGAGACAAAGGTTTACTGGGAAAGGTTTTAATGTTGGTTTGGTTGTGTGTACTATTCTGTTATTTATTAATAAAATAAAGAACTGTTGGTAATAAAGACGTGGTCACCTCTGCATAAAGCGTTGAAATCGCAATCGCAGACAATGATCTGTGTAATCCACAAATAGTTGACTCTAGATGTTTTATTGCCTGATAATTCTGTTCCTAAAGCCCTAAGAGATACGGTTCTTATTCCTAGGGCAGGTCTTAAACAAAAAAGATCATTAATACAGTTTTAAAACCTATTCTGTATTCTCTATTTTCTATAATTTTCAGCTTTAAATTCCGATAATTTGAATGCGTCAGATATTCTTTTTTCAAATCAATTTACTGGCACCTTGAATTTTATATTACTATATAGTATTTTTGTTACCTCGTATAAGCTATTTATGCTTGTGTCCAGAGCAGGTTTAGGTTGTTAGTGTAATGGATGGATAATGGAGATCGAATTCACGATTCACAAAGTCCAATATATGTCTGACTTGAAATCGAGAAGTCATAGATAGTAACTATTTCCTTTAGCCACCTAGTTTTCTTGTAATCTTTGTAGTCGTTTTCGTTGTATTTCAAGAGGTCACGTCTCCTATGCGCCGAGTATTGTGTGTGCACGGGGCAAAAGAATTGTGTGATCCATAAATCATGGTTCCAAGGCTGACAATTGCTTGCGCACATTTTCCTAAAGTTTGTTATGTTCTTCATGACAGAGGAACTACCCATGGTGAAGTATTTGCTTTTCAAATTTTTTTTTTAAGTTTAATTTTAGCAAGCTGCAATTCACAGGATTCCGGTTAACCAGCTGTCTTAGCTAGCGCAGTATCAGCCGGTTTACGACGATAGTGCAGTAGAGAACAATATAATCCACGACCCTTCCACCTTAAAACCAAAGTCCAACCCAACACACAAAAAAATAATACATAATACTACCTCAAAAACTAAATAGCTTGTTGTCTAAACGCAGCCTTACATTGAACATAACTCTATACACGTGTGTTAAATTACCGCCCACTCCATTGTCTGGGGACTTCCTCTTTTTTATTTTTATGATCGACTTTTAAACGCTCTGAATGACGGCCGAATGTTGCCAGGTAGAGATAGGATAGCCCAATAAATTTTTAGATCGAAAAATAGACTCGGCTCTGTCCTTCACTTTAAGCTTGTCAGTTTCAGGTGTGCTTTTATTAAAACAGATCGAACTTTTTGGAAGGATAAAGGGTTTGGGATTACGGCTTTAATTTTATCAGTTTAATTGGAGTTTGTTCTAATTACGAAAGGAGGAAGGTTAAGCGGTAAATTAACTATATACATACTTCATTTTACGTCTTTATCCCTAAAGGGGTAGGGGTTCTCATCAGCTATGGGAGCAAGCCTATTGCCGCCTACCTAGCATATGTAGTTCCATACACTCTGCTGCTATTTATTGCTAATACCTAGACAGAAAAAAACCGAATAACTATTTGCTTGAGCGGTGAATCAAACCCTAAATGTTATGTATGATCAATTTATAAATTACTAGCTTCCCTCAAAGAGTTTTTACTTAGGGAATCTTACGGAACGCATACCAGGATAAAATTTATTTTGTGTGTTAATCCAGGACATACCTGAGGCACAAATTATATTTGTGCTAAGTTACAACCAAATCCAATTCCAAGTTAACCCTCATGCGTGATTGAGTAACACACATTTTCACAATTTAAACAATAGGATCTTGAAATAGACTATTTTCCAGCTTTTACATCCTCCTTACTCTCTTTGCTATAAAGATACCAGAAAAACCGTGCATTTTTCGGGATAATAGTAGTCTATGTCACTTTCCGGCCCATTAACTGTCTCTATGCAAAAGGTCGACCCGAAGTTGCGTAAAAAAGGACATACGTGGGTACTAACAAGCGCACTCTTCTCACTTGCCGTCGATGTGCCCTTAATTCTACTTTAGTTTAGTTTTACTGTATATGGTATTATTTACGCTTATATCCTTGAGGAGGAAGACAGAAGTGTATAACATGTGACGCGGACCGCGCGACCTTGACGGCTGCGCGTGAGTCGGAGTGGTGGCTGGCGCCCCCCTTCCCCTCCTGCCCGGCGGTAGCGGTATATAAGCCCGATCGCGTCCTGGACGTCGTCCTTGCGGCCCGGCTTCACACCTTCAGCTAAGTGTCCTGATTGTACAAGGACCACGAAGCAAGTCTTTAGCGAACCACGCCCTGACTATGTTATATAAGTAAAGATTGTAATCTTAATACATTAAAAGTGTAATTGTCATACCTTCTCTTATTATTCTCTTTAATTAAATTCACCTAGGGACACCACGCCCCTACGGCGTGGCCTGATCCTTTTAGATCTACTGATCTCCTAAAGAAACCACTCTAAAGGTTACAAACACCTTTATTTTGTTAGCTAAGGTTTTAGCTCACCATAGATATGGGGCGAGCTTTTTTTCGGCTGACAGGCAGAGTTCCAGACTCCGTGCTGATTAAAGATTTCTTGACAGAAAGATCAATAACACTTTGTATGACTCAGGAATTGTATTCAAGACCCTATGGTCTTTTTTTTAAATTTGGCAAGCAGCAGTTCTTATAGCACAAGTAAAGGAAAAATTTGTAAACTTGTAGATAGAGTTCTTTTTTCGTATATCTCCCGGTTTGTACAGAATCATTGGTGCACGTCCTAATCGCACTCAGCTGTTTTTTTTTAAAAGAATTCTACCTATAAGACTGTCTACATCGCCATCTCAGAAGCTTTTCTTATAGCAAGTCCTCAAGTTAAAGAAATTCAAACTAAAATTACATTTAAGCTGGTAGAGCAACGTAAGTTTAATACTATAGTACAAGTAGCGACATCTGAGAGCGCCGGATATCCGGGCCGGCCATCTTGCTAACGGATGTAGCTAGATATTACACGGGACTTAGATACCCGGCTCACCGGACTGATTGTTGTACGTATATGTGTAATTATTTATACATCACAAGAGGACTATTCAATTGCTTTAAAAGTTGGCGTAGATATTTTGAAATTAAGTCTTAAGACAAAGGTATATGGCATAAAACTATACAAAGTCAGTCTTCTCGCATTCCCTGGTTTACCAATGTTATTATTAGTGCGAAATTATATTTATAGTTATAGCAATAGGTTAAGAGCTGGACACATACAGTGAAACAAATTTGGTTTCTTAATGAAAAAAACTAGTAACCCTAATTGTGATAGTTGTGGAATTGTAGAAGATGTTATACATTTATTGATGGAATGTGTTCCATACGGGGAAGAAAGAGAAACTTTAATTACGGAATTAAAAAACTGAAAATTGAAAATACCTAACTCTAAAAAGTGGATACACTTTTTAGAGTTAGGTATTTTCAAACAATCTGTCGAGACCTTACAGTAAAGAGGCTATCAAAATTTATAAATTTATTAGTCATTTGAACAGAACTCAACTTTGAATTAATATTCCTCTTTCGTTGGCGCTTGTATTTTATTTAGGATATGATGCGACTAGCATAATCTTTGTTTAAATTTTAAGCCCTTAAATTTCAATAAAGAGGAAAACAAAAAAATCTATTAGTATTTCTGTTTTCTGTGACAGGATATTGACTGATTATTATGCCTTGATATCCTCGGTGACGCAGCTGTATTAGATAAATGTCACCAGACAGCTTTACATAAAAATCTATAAGTTCGTTCTATTACGTGGGACCTAGAACCATATGTGTCAAAATGGCATACCTTACAGTCTCTTCGAGTAATTATATGCGTAAAGACCCTGTTTTTAATTACTTGGCGTGACTCATGAAAAGTATGTTATAATGATTGTGTAAAAAAACAATATGTTTAGAATTATGAAATAAATATATAATTATAAGAAAAAGAAATAATTTATAAGGATAGAATTATTTTTTGTATTTTTAAAGAATAATTTCATTTAGTTTTGTTATTCAGTTTTTAATGAGAAAAATATAAAAACATGTAACATATTGTCAGATACTGTAATTTTAATGTTGTATCACAAGAATGTTGTGTTTTGCGAATGTGGTCTTATAAGATCATGATATTTTGAGAATATGAGGTTTTGCAAATATCGTGTTTTGCGAATGTGGTGTTTTACGGATGTGGTGTTTTGAGAATATGATAATCAGCGACGAAGGGGGATATACTTATATATTGCCAGCTATACTTAAGATTTGCCATTCTTGTTATTATGACCTGGTCTTATTACCATGTATGTAAAGATAAGATTCGTGGCTATTATGAAAGGCATCGGCTTAGCTGTGTATTGCCCTAGAATTGCCAATAACGATGAGTGACTCTTACCACTTACTATCTGATGATCTCCAGCTGGACAGACAAAATATATGTTTTCCTTGTTTCGTTTTTTCGTTTCTTGCCAATATATTTTCATTAGTAGTGAGACGAGTAGACGGTAACCGATATATGTGCGTGGTAGAAGCAAACGCAAACGGCTCGTTCGGGGGAACTAACATTTTAGCAGGCGAAATATACATAAAGTGAAATATAGACTTCAGTCTACTCTTCAGGGATATAAACGTGAGACTATATATATATATATATATATATATATAATATAATATTCTACCACATACACACAACACCATCTAGCCCAAACTAAGCAGAGCTTGTACTATGGGTACTAGACAATGGATAAACATACATATAAACATTTTTTTTTTTGTAAATACATTCATATTATACATAGAAACACCCAGACCAAGACAAACATCCATGTTCATGCACACAAAATGTTTGACTTGTGCGGGAATCGAACCCGCGACCTCAGGCGTAGCAGATGGTTACACTAACCACTACGCCATCGAGGCCGACGACGATATATATATATATATACCTACTATCTTGTAAGAATTTAAAAAAAAATGGTATCGAATACAAAAATCTGTCGTTGAGCATTCGACCCAGATCTTCACCCATTCTTTATAAAAATCAAATTAATAAAACATACAGAAAGCTTTTCTGCGGGACTCTGGAACCAAGTTTGCTGCCCTTTGTTAAGCTAGTAATACGGATGCATGGACGTAAACAAAGACGGTGAATATGCGGGCATGTTCTTTCAAAATGTACGGGTAACGCACACTGGCTGCTTGCAAATGTGTACAATTGTCGGGATTCCCGAAATATGGATCAACTTTATTTTACGAAATAATTTGCTCACAATATTTTGAACAAATAAGTTTCTGTTTTTAAATGTTTGATTTTCACGAATTATTATTTATTTATTTAAATACATTGGTTGCCAACAGATTTCACATCATTTACGTGAATTTCCAATTAATTTGAACAAAAACTTTTACAGAATATAAATCCAATGCTAGGCACACAAAACATTTATTGAGTACATATATCACTCGGCTACTTACGTGATACTCATCATATGTTTGTGTTTCTGGCTTTAGTGAAAAAAGCAAACAATTTTTTACCGAAATAAAAAAGTATTTTGTTTATATTACAGGGTCGTCATGTAGTACGCGAATTTAAACTCAGTACAAACGTTTGTTGAAGCTTTAATTTTATTCTGTAAATATAAAATCCCTACAGTAAAATGTTGTTTCTATAATAAATAAATGCAAAGCTTAGACAAAATCTGGTAGCGATAAATACTACAAAGCAAGCTATAAACAAAAACCGTAATGTGGTTCGGGACAGAATCAAGCGAATCAAAACGAAGGCAACCGAAATAAACCGAGTGCGCCTGACATCGCGTTCTGCGCCGGCGCAGTGCAAAATTTAAGATTTTGACTTGGCGTAACACCTGACGATTTATTCTATTTGTAAAGCATGCAATAATTATGAAATAATATTTATTATACTTTATTAGGTTAAGGGTAAATGTAAGAAATATTTGTAATAATTAGATGTACGCATTAGCTGTAGGGAATGTTATAATTATACATCAGTGCAGTTGCAAGAGCAGCGATAGCTTAGTGTGAGACCATTGAATTGCCATACAGAGGTCTCGAGTTCAATCCTCTGACTTTTGGAAGTAATATACGTATTTTATGTGTATTTTCGCTTCCTTTTAAGGTGAAAGAAAACATCGTGAGGAAATCTGCATGTCTGAGAGTTTTCCAAAATGATCTCGGATATAAATATGTGAAGACTGCCAATCCGCACTAGGCCATCGTAGTGGACTATGGCCTAAGCCTTCTCATATTGAGAAGAGACCCGTGCCCAGCAGTGGGACTGTATATTTACAAGGCTCGAGATCACTATGCGCATGCGTCTACGTATGAAAACGTCTGCAACATTATGTTAGCTCGGCCTTTTGTTAGTATTTTCTGTCGTTTATCTATTTAAGTATATACAATAGAACTGTTACCTCTCTATAGAGTAGCATCAAATATTTATAAAGCTACAGGAATCTTACTTTGTAGATTAAAAATGGATAAGGTAGTTTGCTGTATTTTTAATAGTCGCTAGCTTCCGATCTCCTTCACTTTGCCGCTTTCAATAAATTCTTAGATTCAGATTATAATCGGCTGGCAAACAAATGGTAGAAGATAATACTGATATATATTTCGTATTGTGTAGTGTTATTGCTTATCCCAAAATAGAATATTCCGTTTTAAACAGTAAATATACTAAAGGATGTCTAATTACTTAATTTAAATCTGCTTTGTTTTATATAATAATATGAATGTACTAATCTTGCTTTAATTCTGGTTTAAGTACGTATTTAGTTAAATATAGTGGTACTAGCTCTCACTCGAGGAACAGTACTTTTTCTGGATGAAGTGTACTTTTCTGTAACCTTTACCCCCAACGTGCATGCGATATATCATGATGATCGGTCGAATAGTTAAGGCCTGAAAGTGTTACAAACAAACAAACTTACATTCACATTTATCATACTACTTAGGATATCAGGCCGTGTTCTTAATAATCAGCTGTAAAGAAGAATATATAAATTACCACACAAAGGGCAATTTGAATAATGTCAGGTTTCACAGCCTGGCTGCAACATAAAAACAACCTTCGGGCCTCATTTTTCCAAAATGTTGCGAATATTTTAATGGATGCCAAAGTTTCGTAACCTTTTTCTCCTTAAATGTGCCCGTGGATATTATTCTACGACAACTGCACACGAGCTACTTTCTGTTGCCGATTGTTGCAATTGTGTTAAAATTATTTAACGTTCTAAATTCAAAGGGAAGCATTTTGTATGAACGCTATCGTAATTACATAGAAACATATATTTATGCAATAATTTAAATTATATATTATTTCATACGCTATATCTTCAAGGTTATAAAATGAACTGACAGCTGCAAGTAGGCCTGTGTTTTATGCTAGACAGTATTAAATTCGCACGCTCAGATGATGTCTTGAGTTTTAAATACAGGTCTTAATAAAATAGGAAATGCAATATGTCTTAGATTGCCTACCAGTTTATTATAATTTAACCATTTCTCTATAATAATACGTACATGAAGAATGTTATAAATTTAAACTAAATTAAAGAAGTATGGTAGGATCATAGAAATCGAAGGTCATTTTCTGCTCCGCCGGTACACAAATTTCTGTTATATGTCATTCACTCTTAATACCTCCTGATTACAAAGAATCAATATGAAACAACGTTTCATTAATTGCCAGCCAACAGTGGCGCAACTGTTCCACTCTACAAATAGTTGCTCGTCTACTAAAGCCCTTACCCATACTTCCATTGACTGCTGCGTACTTCTCTTCACTCATTTGGACCTTTTTGTTCGGAACATACATAGTGAAACGCTCTGGAACATCCGCTTGGCTTTTGAACGCTTGCTCCATATTTCTGCTGATGATATTTTTCCTTTTACCAATTATATTTTGTATGTTAAAATATTTGGTAAAATAATGGGTTTTGAACAATAAGCACGAATTTTTGGAACGGCTTTTGCATGAATGGGTATAAAGTATTGAATTGAGAATAAACAGAATTGAAATATGTGCAGCAAAATATAATTTACATAGTTTTGTCTTTAGTGGAAATATTTTGACATTTATCATTCTTTTGTGTTTGTAATGTTACTTAAATGATATTGTTTTTGAATCATATGAAATATTTGTTTAAATCATAAGGGTTTATCTGACCAATTATGCTACACTGTTACATTTCGGTTCCTTACACAGCATAGCAATAAACTATCGTCTCAACAAAATAAATATATAATGTAATACCTACCTTCAATTGAACAAGTCTCAGAAATTACACTACAGTATAAATAAAAAGGTATTTATTGATATTTTATGATGTTATATGTATTTCTACTTACATACACAACCTCATACCCATTTCCGAAATGTTAGACCGAAGTGTAACTCTGCCTAAACTACCGTATCTACCTTGTATAAATATTTGTGTTATACAGGATGTCCGGTAATTAATGGATAACCTGGAAATGTCTTATAGTGGAACAGATGGTCGTTCAGAAAAAAATATGAAAAAAGAAATATCCTAACTACTACCTTTTTTTTTTTTTTTTTTTTTTTACGTGGGGGAATGCTATGACGCATATCCCTCCGCGGGGGCGGGCGGAGGGATTATGTCGGACTCGCCGGGGTAAAAGAAGATGGAAAAGAAATAATGTACCTCCCGGAATACCGACTAAACCTACCACGGTGTTCCTCGACAAAACCACTATCGGCGGGGCCGCGCGAATCGCTTTCGCATGCGGTCGCGACCCCGCCGAGGTTTCGGCCCGCCGTATGAAACGGCAGGCCACTACACAAAAGACCTACCCAAAATAGGCACTTCCGACATTATAAAACCCTACTGTCTCCCCCCTAGAGGGGAGACGGACTCGACACAGAGGCGCGCGTGGGAACACGCACGCCGCCTCTCGGACCTGGTGCTGAACGGATGGCGGGCAGGCCCACAAAGCCCGCCACCCCCAGGTCAAACCTCAGGGTGGCTGGAGGTCATCGCGCGCCCTCCGGCGCCCGGCTCTGCGGTTGGGGAGAGGGTTTAAACGCTCCCTCTCCCGCTCCGCCGCCTCCTTGATGGAAATTACTTCCTCACAGAAGGAGGCGACGGCGTTCCACGACCTCTCACTCCGGACCATAGACTGAACTACGGCCGGGAGCGAGAGGGCAACCGATCCGACTGCCGCGATCAACTCACGGCGCTGCGATGCCCAGGCGGGGCAAACCGCCAAAGTGTGCAGCGCCGTGTCCTCTACAACGTCGCGGCAGTCGCCGCAGTGGTGACAACCGGGCGTCTCTTGCCGGCGTATACGACACAGGAACTGTCCAAAACAACCGTGGCCAGTTAGAACCTGTGTCAGCCGGAAGGTGAGGACGCCATGCCGCCTCTCCAGCCAATCCTCAAACACGGGTCTTACCGCCACAATCGTGGCGTGCCCGGCACTGGGGTGCACAAGTCGTTCCTTCCAATTCGCCACTAGGACCTGGCGTCCTAACTACTACCTGAGATATGTGTTTTTTTTTTAATTACCATGTATAACTTTCTTGTATACTACTTATAAATAAATGAAATCCATCAGTTTTTGTTGTTTTATTATTAAAGGCTAATTATGCTGATAGATAGACAGTCAAAAGTATGCTATGCTTATATAGCTTGCACTTTTTAATATATATATTTTTTTCATTTTTTCTGAACGGCCTTCAGTTCTACTATAAGACATTTCAAGGTTATCCAATAATTACCAGACACCCTGTATATAACACCTACATTTCGCTAGCTATGGTTTCAATTCTCAAATAATAGAGGGGTAGCTTATTGCCGTCTATCAGGCACAGTACAGACTCAGTGCTGCTACTAAGGATTATTTGTAATCACTACCCGACTCCGCAACCCAACTCTAGACCTCATGCACAGCAGTCTCATTCTCTACGGCTCTACCACCAAAGTGATTAATGGCACTGAAATGACTTAACATTTATAATTCAAACAAAGTACAATGTAATCATAATTATTCTTACACACAAATCTTCAACCATCTAGCTTATATTTTTATCCTTTACTAACATAGTGTAGGTATTCCGGCTAACGGGAATAAAAATAATTAATTAGCCGTGTTCAAAACTATCCCACTGCTGGGCCTGGGTCTCTTCTCAGTATGAAAATGGTCAGTGGTGGGAGGTCATATTCCACCGCGCTGCCCAGTGCGGGTAGGCAGACTTCGCTCATCTTCGAGAACATTATGTAGAACTCTCAGACATGCAGGTTTCCTCACGGTGGTTTCCTTCACCGTTAAAGCAAGCGATAATAACCTATTCAGTATGCACATAACGTGGAATGCCAGAGGTGCCTTGGGATCGAACACGAGACCTCTGCGTAGCAGTCCAACGGTTTCCCACTAGGCTATTACTGCCGGGTAACAAGTACTGAATTGTGTAGGCAAGCATGGCAGCTTCCATAGTTACGGGCAGAAATTAGACGGTGACCCGGAATACACCGGAGATCGTATCCTAATGGATAAGGCATTAAATTTGCAAACGAGAGGTTATGGTTTCGAAATCCACGCTATGCACTCCCGACGAATCCACCCACCGTAAACCCACTTCTAACGCAGCATTTCTAACTCAGATGAAGACGTTAAAAAACTACTAGTAACTTGTATCCTAAATCGCCAGAAATATTTTAGAACATAAAAGCATATGCGAAATTGTGGTGACTAAGATTTCCAAGCATAGAGTTTGGATTTCAAAGAGATCAGTACAACGTTCATATTATGATCTCTAAAGCCGTTTATTTAAATACATTATTTGTAAAAGTTGTTTGTTAAAGATAATTTTAAGTGGAAATTTTAACTTTGAGATAATAAGCCACGTAAGCATTAAAGTGCCTCTTTCGCCAACAAAGCTATATTTCACCTCACGCAGTCATGTAGCGAAATATGTATCAGGGATATGTCGCATTGTACCACGTAAGTAAATTTGCAGGTGACGCCATTGCTTAAAACTTTGCTTGTAAGTAAAAAGTAATGTACCACGCAAAGACCAATTACGCCACCATTTAATTTTAGTTCACACAAACATCGAACCATTACCATGGGCACGTGAGAAGGCATTTATAAAGCCGGTTATCCAGCGCCCGGTGCCCGGCAACAGGGACGTGTGAAAAGGCACTGACAATATTTGTTCAACCCAACCACGTCGTGTTGCTATTTATCAAAATTCGCCCACGCTGGTCTGGCTAAATTGCGTCGAGTGAATCGTGAGCGTCCATACTTGTCTGTCCTTATTTTGTGACACACTTTACATAACATATATCATGGCACGGAATCTGTATATCTTTGAAGGATTAGTCTCACTATATAAAGAAGTATGTATATTATCCCCTATTCGACACTTATATTTTCATATCTACGTGAGCCTTCTGGCGTTTGCTGGGACAGTTAATTAAATTTATTTAAGCTATCAAGTCTGTTAAAATTTTAGGTCTTGTGTGTTGATCGAAACTCGGCGCATTGACAATGATGAGGCAATCACTAAAATCACTTTGACTTCACAAATAACGCCGCGGCCCTGCGGTTCAATCGCCAGTATTACCATGAGCTTTGTGGATTCGAATGCCATACGCGACAATTACTAACGCGATCCACAAATGATTTATGGAGTCTGGACGTTCTTTGTATCGTAACGGAAAGAATCCGTTTGGAAAGGTGCACACGACACCCTAATGACTATGATTTTCGTAATTGAGTAAAAAATACTTAACTTATACTGCATCATCCTGATATTACTTAAAAAATCTTCAGATAAAATTCTAATAACACTTTACTTGATCGCGGTATTACGCTTGAAACCTTATCTTGACATAACGCTAATACTTTATATCATACTTCATAAGCTAAACCGCATCAAAAGGATTTACAAATAGTGGATAGAATCTTATATTACTTGTAGAAATTCAAGGATTTATTTCTCTGCTTTGCTTTCTTAATACGTAAGCCTCATTCAACTTAATATTATTACTAGATTTTGCTCACGGCTACGCTTGCATTAATGTAGGTTAGATCATCTAAGTTAGGGTAAGTTAGTAACAGTCCTTTTTAACCCCCGACGCAAAAACGACGGGGTGTTATAAATTTGACGTGTCTGTGTGTGTGTGTCTGTCTGTGGCATCGTAGCTCCCGAACGGATAAACCGATTTTAAATTTTGTTATTTTTTTGTATGAAGGGTGTATTAGTCGGGAGTGTACTTAGTTATGTTTGATAAAAATCGGTCTGTGATAGACGCCGCCACAAAAAGGCGGATCACATATTTTTTCACAATTCCCTCAATATGGGTATCAAATGAAAGAGCTTGACTAGTAGACTTGACGCTATGATAAATTTCAAATGCGAGATGGCCACAACCACAAAATGGCGTATTACATTTTTTTTCTCAACTCCCTCAAAATGGGTATCAAATGAATTTGCGTCGGGCAATTTTTAAAATTTTTATTTTGTTCAAATGTACACTATGTACCTACTTATCATTTGCCCCGACAACATGTATGCAAATTTCATAATGATCGGTCAAGTAGGCTTGAAAGCGTAACAAACAAAGCAAATAAATAAACTTACATTCGCATTTATAATATTGGTTTGATAAAGCTAAGCTATATATTGTTTATAACACGCGAATTTCTGGCACTATATGTCTGATTTCAAAAATATTTTATGCCAGGTCTCCAGCTATCTACATACCAAGTTTCATCGCAATCAGGCCAGTAGTTTTTGCGTGAAAGAGTAACAAACATCCAAACAAACTTTCGCGTTTATAATATTTGTAAGGATTGTGGAAGGATTTTCAGCTACAAGTTATAGGTGCGGAGCAGTTATTACGAATGTGAATGACACCACAGGGTACAGCTAGTGCTATTATATTTTTCTGATAATTTGTAAATAAAGACAGCGCTCGCTATGATGAATTTAGGATCGCAACATAAAATATTTTACAAACATTCAAACAATGGACACAAAAAACACATAGGTAGGCTTGGAACAACTTTTTGTGAATTACGCAAGTTAAATTATTATGAAATTTTATTTGAAAGTTGTCGTTTTAAATTCGATATCTATGTATATTACCTTTACGTATGTTCAACCAATGACAATGCATAATTAAAGTATGCACAGGTAAGACGTGAATAATGTAAAACAGGATTAAAATCTTCTTTATCTCAACAATGTATATAAATATGTAAGTTCTAAGTACTTTTGATCCATGTTATTACTCGTATCATATATTTATATCTTCAGGATGCTTTATTGACTCTATAAAACTAAAAAAATAGATATATTTATGTATGACAACATTGTAGATATTTTAATAACTGTTGGTATTGCAGACATAATTAAAAAGTTGTTGTGACAGGTCGCCGGTGCCAATTAAGTTAGTTTTAAAATCTATTTATGTTAAGGTTAGAGGACACTTAACCCAAAACTACATTTTAAAAAGCATTTAAAATGTTTTCCAGTCTGTTAGGTCCTGTCGCACGGAAAACTACATAACGGATTTTAGTGCGGTTTTTATACTTTAGCAGCATGGACCTGTATGTAAAATTTAAGCTATGTTTCATCTGGTTCCATTCAATAAAACCAGCATTATAACGCATACTGAGTGCTATGCAAATTCATTCGTGGGCGTATTTGAATTCACCCTGGCTTAGTTGCGGATAAATGTTAGTAATCATTACAAAAAGATCCGAATAATATGTTCTTTAAGTCATTTTGTTGTAGTAGAGCAGCGGTAACCTAGTGGGAGACCGTCGGACTACAACACAGAGGTCTCGGGTTCGAACCTCTGACTTTTAGAAGTTACGTGCGTACTAGTTATTTAATTATTTTTATTTACTTGCTTTACTGGTGAAGGAAAACATCGTGAGCAAACCTGTATGTCTGACAGTTCTCCAAAATATTCTCGTACCTTGATATGTGAAGTCTGCCGCACTGGGCCAGCGTGGTGGACTATACCTAAACTCTTCTCACAGTGAGAAAAGGCTCGCGCCCAGCAATGGGACAGTTTATGTACAGATGACGACCTCGATGACGTAGTGGTAAGTGTAACCGACTGCCACGCCTGAGGTCGTGGGTTCGATTCCCGCACAAGTCAAACATTTTTGTGCATGAACATGGATGTTTGTCTTGGTCTGGGTGTTTCTATGTATATTATGTATATGTATACAAAAAAAATGTATATATTATGTATGTTTATCCATTGTCTATTACTCATAGTACAAGCTCTGATTAGTTTGGGCTAGATGGTGTTGTGTGTATGTGGTAGAATAGAATAGAATATTATATTTATTTATTTAATCAATACAACTATCATCACAGGACTAGCCTAATACAATAGTGTAGCGATCTTATCTATAAGTACTATTATATAATGAATATTGTATAATTACCTATAACAATTACTGTAACAAGTTACAAACAAATTATAAAAACCCTTGTGAATTTATTCAGAGCACAACAGAATATGTTCGTTTTCTTAGCTATAAGGTTTTTATATGATATTATATGGTTATAATAGCATACTACAAGTTCATACACACAAACTTATAAACTACACTTAGTACATCAAGAACATAACAACGCCACACGCGATCAATTCGACGACGATTTAACCCTTCGCTGTTCAGGACAAATCGGAGCGCGATTGTGACGCAAACAGTGCAACAGCGGAGAGCTCTGCAAACTGCTAGCAGCCACATCTCGTAAATACATCGACAGTGCTGGTGGGCAATTGAGTGCTGTTATTTTTCCAAGCATTGACCTGATATTGTCAATTTGCATAAACTACTATGACAGTTTTTGTTTTTGTCCTTATAACGTAAGTAAGTAACGGAATAAGTGACGAAATTCTACAGATATCTCAACTGCTTTGTGGCTTATGTTTTGATTAGACAACATAATGTAAGTGGGTGTCCTTACTGATAATCTGAAGATTATTTTTAAGTTTAAAAAGACATCTCTCGCACTTGGAATATTTTTTTAGTCATTTATTTTTTAAAGACAGCGGCGCACATTTTTTGCCGTCTCGTGAGGGACTTTACAAACTTTACAAACAACGGACACAGAGAACACTTAGAGGCTAGACTTGGAACGAATGCTGGAAAACACATTTTTGTCCCTCACACTGGACAACAAATTTAACTCACAACTATAGACGCAGTAGCAGTGGCAAGGCGACCATCAACTACGTCATCCGTGCACTCAATCCATAATAAGACAGAACTAGACCTTTTCATAAGCATAGCAAGAGTTTGAGGTTTTCTATTTGATGTCCTTCATAGCAAAGTGTAGTGTCTTGAGTACGGGTATGTCCCTACCCGACCCTGTTCTATCACACGCAATGAACCGATGGCATTACTAATGAAAATTCAACGACCTCGAACTCTTCGATATGTGCGAATGACGTCATTCGGGTTGGAATTGACATAGGTCAACTTTTTTTCTCTGGCAACCCGAAAAACCACGAGATTCTCTTAAACCCTTTTGAGGATTTAATTAATTTATTTACGCTGGTTATAAAGTGATAATGGAATGTAAAAGTTAAATTTAACCGAAATTTCATTTGTAATTTTGAGACTCGTATAAAACAGCGACATTTATGAAAAGCCAAATTAATGGTTGCAAAAAAACCGTGGCTAGCGTTTTAAATTGATTGTTAATGATGAAAGGTAACGCAGAGTAGGGCCCTTATTCTAGAATTCACTCAAACTGGAGTGGCCTGGTTAGGAAATTAGCTTTTGAAGACCAAAACCAAACCACTTGTGTTGTATTCTTGCGATGAGTAAGGTTACCATCTTATGGCATCACTATGCTATCAACAGGAAACATATCTATATCATATATGTCCCTTCCATGGGCTGCTACTCTGCAAGCAATCTATGGAGACTTGTAACAGCTTGTGTTCATGTTAAGGTAAATGCTTACAATTCGTAAAACTGACATAAATATCGCATAGTCGATAACAGCACTATACCAGTTGGATTGTCGACTCTGTCTATCAGCGAACCCACTAGCACAATTTTTTATCGATTCAATGTATCGTGTTCCAATCGATGTATACGATAAAGGTACGTAAGTCAATAGGAACGTTCCTCTAAGTAATTACCCCTGTAATAAGAATTCAACTCAATACAAAACGAACTCTCAATCCAATCTCATTTCATTGCAAGAGTCGTTTATAAAGCTTTATTCGATTCATCTAACAACCAAAAGTAATATGAGCCATAAAAATAAAGTTCAATATAGGTACTCAGTAGTACAGTTCGCACGAGGAAACATATGATATTATATTTTATTATTCTTTCATTCGCCGTTTATTGTGTAAACAGATTTCCATTATCTCTGTTGTTTTCAGACTTCTTTTCTTTTACAAGGCAAGTAGGCGGCGGTTATGTATTATTATCTTTTAATGTTGTTAGCAGCAATAACCTTGGATGGTAGTCTAGGGTCATACGAAATACTCTTTATTCTCATAAATTGCCATAACTTCTCATATGATGGAGTATATTCTGTCTAAGTCTTCTTAAATCGAAAATAAGCCCGTGAAATGGAAGATTATTTATAAACAATTATTATGTATGATATATGATTTGAGTCTTAATGTAGTGTGTGACGTGTCACCCCTCATATAACATATTTTTATCGTAGCAAGGAAGATTATTAATTATACAACATTTTTTATTTATCTAACCTGACGCCCAACATTGCATTAGATCCAGTGATGTAGATGTGTGCGAATTTTCAGCTAATTATTCAAGAAATGGACTACTCAATCGTAAGTTTACCTGCCAATATATATTATATGTATATTTATAATTAGATTACATTCGTGTGTTCTTAAGAGCAGCGATAGCTCAGTGGGGAGACCAACAGACTGCAATGCAGAGGGTCCCGGGTTCGAACCCACGTTGCGCACCTCTGACTTTCGGAAGTTATATGACTTTTCGAAATTATGTGCGTATTGAATGACAATTATCGCCTGCTCCGTGCCTCGGAGAGCACGTTAAGCCGTCGGTCCCGACTGCCATGAACATCTATGGCAGTCGTTATTGGGGAAGTCGACACAAAAGATCCCACTGGGTCGAAGTGTCGCCGGTCTGTACTGACTGGCTCCCACACAAGATAAGATAAGATAAGATTCGTGTGTTCTTATGAAGGTAATTTATGAAGCAGAATTTTAACTCGCGGTGTCAACAAATCATGACGTCATTCCTTACCCGATTTACCTATGTTTGGATTAAATACGTTTAAAATATAACTCCAATCAAGAAACCGTCAAGGACAAGGACAATTTTTTATGGGTCATAGGTATATCGATTTATGAAAGAATACACGAATATAATCTGACAAAAGCAATATAAAAAGGTCACAGTCAAAAATTTTGTTATCCAATTTGGCATCCGACGTTCAAGTTACTTGACCGTTTCGTAACAGTGAAATTAAAAAAAATGTCGCCGGTTCATTATCGCAAATTCCTTTCTGACTCGAAGCTCGCTTTTAATTAATTAAAAACGGTCATCTTCTTGATAAGGGTGTCTATAAAATTGGAAATGACGTCACTATACTTATGTGTTGCTTCTGTATTTGAAATTTGGTATTTATGTGTGAATTATTGATTGATTATTAATTGATGATTTATAGGCATCACCTATCAATCAATAACTTATATGAACGTTCTATCATGGATTGCACATATTGATACATATGCCACCCATGGTAGAACTTTCATATAACTAGGGATGATTTGAAATGTCAGTTTGCATAAAATAAAATACATATAAACATACTTTTTTTTTTCGGAATATATACAAAAGTTACGAATTGCCTTTCTTGTTTAATAAATAAACATAATATTTTAAACTTATAATATGTTACATGATAAAGCACGTCGGCAGTATAATGATCTCCCAGCTAACAGGAAGAGGTGCATTGCACCCACAATTATTTGTCAGTTTTATTGTACTAGGTCCCACATAATTTGAGAATATATAAATGGAGGTCAATAATATTAGTCTTCTTTACTGCTTGATATTATTTAAGGCAATTCTCGCACTAGCAATCAGCCAGACGACTACTAAAAAATCTACGTTATCCGTGCAATAGTCACTATCACCCTAAATCGGTAGCTAAACAGGCAGACATTTTATCTCTAAGCTTGTCTATATCACAGAGAGATCATCTTACACTGGCTTGTCCCACTTACCTGTTAAAAAAGAAGGCGAGTTTCATTCAGTGTTAATATCTTTTACACAGCACAAATAGTTGTACTGTCCAGTTTCAAGCAAATTACTGTCTCAACTGACACAATCTCATATATTTGCAAAAGTACAACACTTTTTAATTTTTTACCGTAGCTTTCGTCGTGATTGAGTCCCCAGCGGCTGCTTTAGCGTTTCCAGTTTAACTTGCTCAGCGAAATTTTATTCATGTTATGTAAGTTTTATTGACTTTAAATTTAAAGTTGAACTAGTGGTTTTGGAATAAGTGTGACTGCTAAACGTGTTGGTACTATTTTGATTATTTTCAAGTTCCGCCAATTAACACTTGTTTAAGTGGCGAATCCTATACGATATACTGTCGTAGGTATCAATGACAACGCATAATTTTCTGTCATCAGATCATTATGCGTAATACGTATTATGAAAAAAATCACGTTAACCGTTCCAAAAGTATATTATAGTCAAATCGCATAATTTTATGCATTGAGTAATATCACACTGTCATACACGAAAACCAATTTAATTTAAACTACTTTATCCAGTTCTTTGTGACTAATTTGTTTACACTTTGCCCGACGAGCCACTTGTTATGGAACAGCGGCTTGTTTCATCGTTCTGGTTCTTGTTTGTATGGAAATCTGCTTTGTAGAAAAGTTACATCCAATTAAAAACAAACACTGCGTGCACTTAATTATAATGATTATTATAATTATATAATATTCTACACATACACAGAACACCATCTAGCCCAAACTAAGCAGAGCTTGTACTATGGGTACTAGAGACTGGATAAACATATATATGTACTTTATTTCTGTAAATACATATTATACATAGAAATACCCAGACCAAGACAAACATCTATGTTCATGCACACAAATGTTTGACTTGTGCGGGAATTGAACTTTTATACTAACCACTACACCATCGAGGCCGAAAAAATGCTTGAGCGACCCACTAGTATCGTTCGAAGGCACCAAGCTATAGATGGTTAGGATGCCACAAATAAAAATCTACGTACAATGCGTGCCGTGTAGACCATCCAACTCGAGCCTCTTCTTTTATTATTATTACTATAAATTTATAGAAATCCCAGTAGAAGTAAAACACAGCAAGACTACAAAATATTTTGAACTTACTTTACGTAAATAGTAGCACCAATATTCAAATGAGCACTTGGTTTTACCATCACACTTCAAGACCTTAAGATGATACTCACCCACTTACCCTGTAACCGTCTACTCGTCGGCTACAGTACTGTAAGTACTCAAAAAGTCGAAGCAACTTTTGATATACAAAGTTGTAAACAAAATGAAAGCGCGTGAAATCCGTATAAAGTAACTTAATTTTGTAATACATAATTAGGTGCTTGTACTTAAATATAACAGTATCACAAATTTAATTTGAATGATTTTTTAAATATTGAAAGATTTGGATGTTTGATACATATTTACGCATAAACGTTGTCGGGCTTAGAAACAACTTGCATACATATCATATATATCCCGTGGAGTATACACTGGCAATGCCGCAAGTGCCGCAGAAATATGATGTTGTATCACATCTACATGTATTTAGTTACATAGAGGTTTTAGGAGATTATATAAAAAAAATGTATCCGGGAATAAGCGTGCTGCTTTAAGTTTCTGCATGCTGGCTGCCGTGAGTCTGATAGGGAACAATCAAAGCCAACTAAGTCTCCATCTTTGAATCATGAGAATAAAATTATCCGTTGCATAAATTCGCTCCAACTCTACCGTTTCTCAGCCATAAGGCGTCCAACAAATTTAACAACCCATTACTAGAATCCGCCTATCACACCGGAGTGTAATTAAGGAAAATGAATTCCCTCGAGAAGCGTTGAATTGTGATTACAATAACTCTGTTTGAATTTCAAGCTTGCTGCTTGAATTGTGAATTATACATTGACTTATTTACTGAATTATACAGGCACGGACACGAATGAAAGGTGTTAAACTAAACAGTACTATACTCATAAAGCTTAAATACTTATTTCCATGGACATTGAAAAGAATACCCACAGTTTAATCACAGTACAGATACTCTAGTATATAAAAATAATAAACGGAAAATATAGATATGTATACTAAAAGTAAATTTTCAAGTTATATTATTTCATGTCATATTAGAAATCAAACATTATTATCAATTTAAGTAATGTAAAAATCATAACACTCTGTGCCTGCGTGCTTTTACCGCGTATTTCAATTAGAGCGTGTTTCAATGTATACGGATATACTAATCGAGTTACTAAAACTGTACTTTAAGTGTTTTTCATTTAGTTTTGACGTAAATATAAAGTGAACTGACACATGACACTTAAGAAAACATATTAGATTAGTAATGAAAACCTAAAATTAGTAGATCTGAGTTATTTTTTAATATCTCTTTTATATGTAGACGGCCTCGGTGGCGTAGTGGTTAGTGTAACCCACTGCCATGCCTGAGGTCGCGTTCGATTCCCGCACAAGTCAGACATTTGTGTGCATGAACATGGATGTTTGTCTTGGTCTGGGTGTTTCTATGTATAATATGTATGTATTTACAAAAACAAAGTATATATGTATGTTTATCCATTATCTAGTACACATAGTACAAGCTCTGCTTAGTTTGGGCTAGATAGTGTTGTGTGTATGTGGTATAGAAAAATGTATGAACAGAGGTTTGTAAACAAAACATTTAATGTATGTAATATTATTACGTTAAAACATTGTTTGTTTGTTTAAACGCACTTATCTTAAGAACTACTCTTCTTTCATTCTTTTTGCAATTTGAAACGTATTTATTGAAGGATATTGTAGTCTATCTAACATTAGGCTACAACCAAGAGAAGAGTGAACCAAGTTAACCGACGAGGCACAGCAAGTAATATTATAAATTCGATAGTATGGTCGTAAGCGCCTTTTTTATTTGCCTTCACAAATACTTACACAAATCATAAATATCTCAAATGCAATTACGGTGTAACCACCGGTCGTGCTAAAGCTCTTTTAACTTAGTTTCCACTAGATTAACCAATGGATTACTTGTCTTAATTTGTTAGTATTAAGGGTCAAAGTCGCTTGCAAACATAATTGCATAGGATTCACTCCAAAGGACACGTTCTCTAATGTTTTTATTACGTCATTTCGGTGTTTCAATGGGAATGGCTAATGGAAACCACTCTTTATTGAATTTGTTCTTGTCATACAAAATGCACGGTTCCAATGTTCATTGTTATTTATAGGGAATTATTTAACAGTAGGATTTTGAGTTTATCGTGCAGACATATCTGTTCATAAGACAGGACTGACTTTTTAAAATACAATTACTAGAAATAAGCTTACATCGCGCAGAATTTGATGTATGGAGATAAAATTAGTGAGCAGGGTCGTAGTGTAAACATCTATACAAATAGTTTACCCAGAGAGAAAATAAACCGATTGCATCTACGCACAGTGAGATTATTTTGCATTAACAGTAGCGAGGTTGAATCTAAAATCATTGCTTTAACAGTATCACAAAACTATTAAATTGGTCTCGCGGCATATGATTGGATTTATGTTTGTAGCTGATAGTAAAATTTTTATTCCATGCCTAATTCAAATCTGAAAAAGTTCTTGGTAGACGGCAATATATCACCTTCTGTTACGTATGTGAATTAAAACGAAACTATATGGGTATAATATATGGGTGTAATACATCTCCATCCCTAAGGTATAATAACAATTAAGAGTACGTTCTGTCAACCAATAGTAAATTCATCAAAAGTCTTCAATTCCCACGATGTCTACATATCAAACGATTGTAAGTGTTTCGTAAAAATATTTAGTTTATCATGACATAACATTTGTATATCTTCTAAATGCTAGGCAGAATTACATTTCACTCTCCTATTTCACAAGATTTATCTACCAAACTTCTTTGGCTTCTCTCAACTTGTCATAGCTTACGTATTTAAGTTCCAACCACTTCACAAATATATAAGTACTGTTCAAACAGCATGCAACCACAATATGCAGCTATTATTTCCTTCCTCGCAGACTGCGGTGTTAACTTTACAGCCGTGGTCGAGCTTCCAAATTATACTTCGGTCATTACGAACACTGGCCTGAGTTGATAATTGTTAGTGCATAATATTATATAACCTACTCATTTTCATGTGAAAACTTTATGTTTAGATCCCGAGCTATCTCTGATTCAGAATTGTCATCTCCAAATGATAGGATAGTTGTCATTGAATAGGTACTAAGATCGGCGTAATATGTTTTCGATATAGTTGAAAAAGTACATAAAAGTACAGTAATTATTATAAATAAATGCAATGAGAAATTTAGTTTTTTTTACTAACATCGAAATGGATTTACTCGCTTAGGTCACAAAGTTACTTCGATGAAAGTCAAAGTATACTAAGTATGTTATACTGTTAACTTACATTTACTTGTTGGCACGTTCAGCAAAGCAAGTACGTAAACCTATGAGAAGAAATGCCAAAAAAGTGTTCACTCTTTTTGCGATACTAATAATGTTGATTTACAAAGGAGCTGCAAACAAAAACTTACTACTGACCGAGCTGGAATGTGTGAAAGTTCGTAAATATGTTTGGATGTTTATAACTCAATCACACGAAAACCGTTGTATGGATTTGGGTGTACCATGGCACAAAGATAGACCACGTCTTAGATTAACATAAAGGATATTTTAATATCGTTATATTACTGTTAAAAAATTATCGGTTACACCTGGTTTCTGAAAGGCTGTATACAAAAACCACGTGTCAAAATCAATGGATTTGTTTGGTTATTGCTAATTCAGTTGGCCAATCACAGCAGTTGACACACGTTTGAGCTTTAATTAATTAATTTTTGTAATGATCTAAATTTTAGAAACTAAGTTTAAACTCACAAATATGACAAAATAGTATAATATTAAAAAAAAAGAAATATATATTACACATATAACTCAAATTTCAGCATTTAAAACGAACATTGATCGTCAATTGTATAGCAGTGTCGGCCAAACGTAGCATACCACACAACACAACAATCACATAGACTTATCATTCACAACAGATGAAACAACTGCACATACATACGTAGGTACTCCTCTCCACTCCAATTAGGCAGACTGAGGTCCCACTTGCATCAGATTTCAACGATGAAATTGCGAATATATCAAGTGTTCTTTGCCTGTGTAGTTGTGTTCCCCTCCTTTTAGTTCTGACATTTGATAACAAATTGGTTGTGTGGGGCTGAGGATGGCAAGGATATCTTAATCCTATTTATAATGGGAAAGTTTGTGATGTTAACAAACATCACAAACTTTCCATCGAGTAACCCGTTGAATGAATTAAGGTGAAACTTAGCACATATAAATATTGGATTGTACATAAAATATATTTATCCCGGTATGCATTAACGTGATTTTGTAACGGAATCCTATACTTATTGTAGTATAAATGAACAATGATATTTAATAATGAGTATGCTAATTTGATAATAGATAAAGATTACAATTAAATAGCATTAAAAAGGCAACTCCCGCACTTGGAATAATCCTTTACAAGATACTTTACAAATGTTGCAGCAACGGCCACTAAGAATTCTCTCGGAACAATTATTACTTGTGGATTAGACAAATTTAAGTATGACCATTCAACTTGTTGCATTGGCAAGGTAAGGCCATCACTTGAACCTCTGCGCCATCCATCCAATTAAGTTCATATGTTACGCATTTAATTAGTAATGAAATATGTAAATGAAATGAAATGAAAAAGTTTATTTACCAACATAAACATACAGTACACAAACAATTAAATTATTTAAATAGAGGTGGTAAAATAGGCATCTGCGTCAGCTATTGTTGCAGATTAACTGCAACGCTGGTATTCTCGCAGGCCTAACATAAAATAAAAGCCTTAAGATTAAAATTTCTTAAAATTATATGATATGATGTCACCATAATTAGGTAATCTTGTTTCGAATACGCAACACCAGTCTTGCCACGACAGACAGGAACGGCATACAAACAATTTACTAAGACCGACACACCTCTAATAGGAATTAGGCTGGCCAGTCCGTTCTAATTGGAGCACGGAACACCAACGTGTGGAGTGTCGAATGCATATGAGTGACACACGGTCAGGAGTACTATTTAATTTCCAAATAATCATTTTTCAAGTTTGGTTCAGACTACTGCGTTTTTAAGTCAAGATTTTTTTTGTAGCAGCACGGAGTTTGGAACTTCTCCTAGTAGATGGCAGTAGGCTCGTTCTCTATTACTTGGAACCTGAAACCATAGCTGGCTGAATATGTGTGTAATACGTCTCTATCCGAAGGAACCTTCGGGATTTAGGCTTGAGACAATGATATACATATGTATATGACACATTTTGTTGGTTCTTCATCTGGAACGTATATTTGAACAGTGAAGAATAAAGTGTTACTAGATTTTTTTATACGACAATTTAGCAGCACCAATTTTACACATCAGTATAAGTCACTATTCCACCTTTTAAAGCTTTATCTAACTGAAGGTTTGTCTCTAAATTCGCGGGGATCTTGCTCCTCATAGACAGGCGTGGCAAAATGTTGTTCTATGATATAAAACTAGTTTTTCCCCGCGGTTTAACCCTCGTAAATCCCTTTCCTATGGGAATATCGGGAATATGATAAATGCGATAATGATAGCCTATATGCGAATCCAGGTCAAGTTTCATAGCAATCGGTCCAGTAGTTTTTGCGTGAAAGAGTAACAAACATCCATACATCCATACAAACTTTTGCGTTTATAATATTGGTAAGGATTCTAAACGAGTCCATCTCCAAGATGATCTTGACGCCAACCGCAACAAAAACTTGCTGGTACTCTTCATAAGACTACAATAGGATAGTTGCAAATGTTAGGTTTTGTGTAATGAAGAAGTAATTAATCCTAACTAAAAATTAAAATTATAAATGCGAATATGAATTTGTTCGTTTGTTACTCTTTCACGCCTTAACTACTCGACGGATCATCATGAAAGTTCGCATCCACGTTGTCAGGGGAACAGAAAAGGACATAGAGTACCTTTTTTTCAGAAAAAAATACTGTTACTAACCTAACCTTTATTTATGCGATTGAAGCCGCGGGGAAAAGTTTAGTATTTTATATTCCAGTATGGGAAAATGGGGATGTAGTATGGTATATTGCTATTTCTTTCGCACGTCTGTTTTTTAATAACGGTTATGTCACATAACAGTAATATCAGTTCGTCGGCTTCGATGTGCGTAGTGGTCAGTGTAACCGACTGCCACGTCTGAGATCGCGTATTCGATTCCCGCACAAGTCAAACATTTGTGTGCATGAACATGGATGTTTGTCTAGGTCTGGGTGTTTCTGTATTATAATATGTATGTATTTACAAAAAAAAAGTATATATGTACATATGTTTACCTATTGTTTAGTACCCATAGTACAAGCTCTGCTTAGTTTGGGCTAGATGGTGTTGTGTGTATGTGATAGAATATTATTATTATTATTATCCTTGCTTTGCTGAACGTGGCAGTAAATGTAAATTCACAGGAAAAAATTACGTGTCACTTTGACATTCATAAGTATTACCTTGTTACCTAATTGAATAAATTTATTTTGTATTTTTTATCCCTTTTTCATTGTCACCGTCAATTATCCTTTGTATCAGATTTAAATGCTATCTATTTGTTATTTTTGGAGTTACTTTGTATTTTTGTCTGTATAACCGTAACCTTGTTAAAATAATAAATAAAATAAGTCAAATACCATGTGACCGTGTGTTTAAAACGAAATTTCGCATCACGAGTCACGTTCGGTTCGCACGTTAAATCAGAACTCCAAAATTAGCGAGAAGTTGACGTCGAAATCAACATCATATCCTATAGGAGTCTGGGTCTATGTAATATGTATGCATATGTGTTTTAAATATCTACGAGTATATATAATAAAAACTAGATGTGCCCGCGGTTTCACCCGCGTTTATGATTACTGCGCCGCCCCGTGGGTCGTAGCGTGATGTTATATAGCTATCCAACACTAAAATGATTTTCAAATCGAACCAGTAGTTCATGAGATTAGCGCGTTAACCAAACAAACAAACAAACTCTTCAGCTTTATTATATTAGTATAGATTAATCCCTGTTTCCCTTAGTCACGCCATAGCTTGAGAACGACTACCGATTACCTTAATCATTTTTTAATTTCTTTTTATACTTTGTAGAAGATTCTTACGGAAAGAAAAGTTAAGAAAGTTGCGCAAAAAAAATAATTTCAGAAAACTTAACTACTATTTTAACCTCGTGAGTTTGACCGTCTAAGACAGGACAACGTCTGTCGAATCAGCTGCTTTTTCAAAAAAATCCTGTAACTGGAGTTAATCTTATTGATAGCTGATAGTAAAAGGTAGGTTCTTTTTATTATTTAAGTAGCCCATTAGATTGAAATGATATGGAAATTAATCGCCTGTATAAGGATATGATCACGCTTTATAACTATACTAATAGTATTAAGCTGAAGAGTTTGTTTGATTATCAGTTTGCTTCTTTCGTTGAACGCGCTTATCTCAGGAACTACTGGTACGAATTGAAAAATTATTTTAGTGCTGTATTGCCCATTTATCAAGGAAGGCTGTAGGTTATATAACAACACACCACGACTACTAGGAGTGCAGCATTCATGAAAAATTTTGCAGTAGCAAAAAAATTCTTTTATTTGAAGCAGACGAAATTGCGCAGGTCAACTAATAAATAATATGTCAAAGGTACAATTATAATACATTTTTTTTTAAAGTTATTATGAGTGAAACGACTTGCATTTTATACCTTATATTTTATCAATTTACTAACGCTTGTTTACAAACATCATAGGTATAATTTAATTAACTGACTTCAATAAAAAGAAGTTGCGCGGGACTACGGTCTTTTATAAAATTTTTGGAGTATTTGGGTATATACGCCGACCCTATCGATTTTCCATACATCTTTTGTATGCAAATTGTAATGTTTTAACTGTCCGACAGCTTTTTATAATATACACCGTACTTAAACAGCACGCAACACTTACGTTTAACATCAACCTTACTAACACTAAAAGACGGAAAGATATTGTCTGTACCACACTTTCTAAATCAAAGTTTGTTTTTACAAATAGATTTTTCGCATTCTTAGGGCCTTTTCTTTATAACAAGATAAATAAACAAACAGCTATATATGACCTAAGATATATAAGATCTAAGCGGATAGTCTGTCAGTACTTACAAACTTTAAATTATGAGGATACTGAAGATTTGTTTATTGTTGTTAAATAAGTAATAACAAGTTCCATGATAATAATTATGTTTTTGTCCATTTTTGCATATTTTAATATAATAAGTATGGTTAATTGTATATAATTTAGTTCCTAGTAGTATATTGTAAGTGCCCTTAACGCCTGTGGCACAGTTTTACCCTAGTACAGGTATTATATTACATATATTAAGTACTTTATGGATTGTATTCATGTTTTACCACTGTAATCAATAAATAAGTTATTATTATTAAAATTATTATATACAGTTTCCTAGCAAATTCGGTTGATTTTTTGGAGTTGCGGTCAAGGTTTTATCAATTTACTAACGCTTATTTACAAACATCATAGGTATAATTTAATTAACTGACTTCAATAAGAAGAAGTTGCGTGGGACAGCAGTCTTTTATAACATTTTAAAAGTATTTGGGTATATCTGCAGATTCCTAGGAAATACGGTTGATTTTTTGAAGTCGCGGTCAAGGGGAAACCAACTTAAATATTAGTTTAACTTGTATTTACTCACGTTTGCGCCCGCGTGATTCAGACTGGAACACATACTAGGATAAAAAGTATCCTATCTGTTTATCCAAGATATGATGTCTACCAAGTTTTATCTAAAGCCTGCTTGATCAATTAGGAAAATAAATTGTAGCTTTGCAATTCTACAAATCAAACGGTCCATAGATTGGGCGTTGTCGACAAAATCTGTGACCGACATTGCTTGATCATACTTAAAAACACGATACCTCAGAACATCTTCATTTTCGAAACTTAGATTCTCGTCTTTAACTCCTTTTTTAATGGTCGGTAGAATGCAATAATGTCTCAAATGATAAATACATCATACAGGTGTCTATAGGACAAAAATCGGTTACCGTCAGGTGATCATATGCCTTTATCCGATCTTAAGAAACAGTCGGTTCAAACAAGCATCCCGTGTGTCACGACTTCACTATCTAATACAGGTAGACGTATGGTCTAGACTGGCTGTACAAAATGGTACAATCTCATCGACATTGAAAATTGAACATGTTTTGATCTCTATATGCCAGGATGGCGGCAAACAAGCTATAACCTACTTTCCTAATGGCAAATAATAACTTTTAAAATCGCCTTGCATGATATTCAAATCTTTTCTAATTGAAAATCAATCAAGTCAATACTATCATGCATATTGTTAACCTTAAGAAATGGAAATGCAAGGGCAAGATGTTAAAAAAATTTAACAGACCTATAGCTGTCACGCTGGGCCATCATTTCTTAATCTCCTGTTTCTATATTCAAAACTTAACCTATTTAAATATTTTTTCATAAACGGTATGAAAAGGACTTTGTCTATGTATTTATGATCTTTGCTTATTTTATTAGTTTTTTCAAATTTATTTTACGATGTTTGAAAACAGACTGGTGTTGTCATTCATCCGTCAGTTATACTAATAACCGAACGAGTTTTGTATTTTAAAGTTTCTTTTAATAATTAAGGTCCTTTAAATTATTGAACTATGAAAATAAGGATATCATAGGGACATGGTATTGGTAGATATGGATTACGTCATTATTCAGACACCGTGAGGACAAGCTGGTTAATAGTCAAGTCACTGGCCGTGGCTACAAGCGGACTAAAAGCCCCTATTTATTCGCATAAAATTAGTAATAATTTAACATGGCATACTTTTACTAATACTAACTGTTTAGGCACCAATTTTTAAGCATAATAATTGTTAAGCATACTATTTTAAAGCATACATTTGAAGTCTTGTACATTTTGTTTTTGCATTTAATAAAATACTTTTAGTATATAAAATAAACATGTCGGCGGCTTAGGAGTGGCCCAGCGACCACCCCCGCTGCACCCTAACCTATTGTTACACTATGGTACCCAAGTAATATATGTCAATCAAAATAAGGGCAAAAAGCATTAGCCTAAACGATATTTATGCCTACTGAAATATTATTATGATGAAAAAATATGCCAAATTAAATTAGGACAAAAAGAATTAGTCGGTAGGAAGGGTTCCCCTAAAAGCCATGTTCCTAGTCGTGGTCTTAAGCATAGATATATATAATTATTATTATTATTGATGTATTATGATGGCAAGTGGTTACCGTAACTTTTAATCACTCGCAACGTGATATAAACTCAAGCGTAACCAATTCTGCGAAAAGTTCATTCAAAGTTCATTCCTTCATTTATTGACAGCAATATTTATAAAAGTATTGATAAATTCTAAATAAAAGTATCAAGAAAAGTAAGATTCTAGAAGAATTCCAAGAACTATAACAATGTAGGATAAGGAAAGAAGCGAGAAAAAGGACTTCAAGACGAATATAAGTACACGACATAAATATTATAGTAGTAATTAAGTTTTAAAGGTAAAGGTAAATCTTTTATAGTTATTTATAAACGGTAAGTATTAAAACAACAATATTAAAAGCCTTACAGCGCCAAGTGCTGTTGTCTTACATAGATTACTACTATAGTTATTTTAACTTGTTCTTGCAGAAATTAATTCTTTGTAAGCTCGGCCTCTTTTCTCCCTCTTCAAAACTTATATAATAGTTAAAAAGCTGGCTGTTCTATTGTTTTTTCTTAACGTACGGTCGGACTATCACGGTCGGCAGAATTGTGCAGCCAACTATTTTGAACACGTAATGTTTTAGACTTTAAAATGTTATAAAGAGAAAATGCTTTAGGCTTGAAATTTCGTTTGCTGTTTTATATTAAGTTAGCTCATGTTCTATAGTAATATTTGTGTTGTAGAGACTTTAATATGTTTTATTAGGTTGACCTGTGTGTTTGAATGAATATAATGTATCTAATATATCACATCCACGAGTAGTAGTTATATACTGTACGGATAGCCAAATTGTTGAGGTACCCTTGCACAGCCTCCATGGTGATTTGCCGCGATTCCCATATTATACACTACCGATGAAATAACACGTGTCCACAATTGGTCTAATATTGTGTCTAGTTCTTCTATGTTGCGTCGTATGCACTTATGCACGATTAATTAGCGATACGCTGATGATAACCTGTCCTGAAGACATCTATGAAAATAATGAAGTTTACCTATAATTATCCTTATTCTGTCTGTTTGTTTGTACCGTAATAATTTTAACCCTTAAAGGCTACAATGAATTTGTATACTACTAAGACTACAATAGGTGTAAAAACACTCAGATTTAATAATTTAAATATAATTATAATACAATTCAAATATTATATTATTTTTATTATATGTTCTTAAATTATAGCTCATGTTCTTTGATCTTTTGATTATAATGGTTAATTTCTTTAACAAAATAACAATTTTGATTACACTCATAAATATAATAAGTAGGTACATAAAAATAATATATATAATAAAAATAGCATATACTACATACATACTTTAAATAAAATATAAAATTGTTAATTACTTATGCTGTAACTCAGTAGCCCACTATGACTACAATGGGTGAAAGAACACCGTGTATCTCAGAACCTGCGCTCGCGTACAACCTCTCCCCCCTCGTGTTCGAGGGCTGCTGTCAGCTTAAGAAAATATACAGAATCTCAAGGCACAGGGTTAAATACGAAAAAATATACAGGCACAAAATTAGCCATTAAGGGTTAAAAGCACTGAACTGATTCGATGGCATTTTCTGTTTGAGTGGAATCCTACTTACAATCTTAGCCAATATTCATCTAATTCAACTCAATAGTATCGGAGTTATGAATCATAATATGATCGTAATAAATTAAGTTGGTATATAGTAATTGACGCGGTAAAAGTCGCGAGTAAAGCCCAGTATTACCATAAATAAAATGTAAATACTCTTGAAGCTAGACACAATCTTGAGACTAGTTTCCGAGCTATTTTTATGTGCAGCTGCGTCGGTGAAGTTACTATAAACAGGGTGGTTACGTTGATTTGCGCGCCGCGTAATTTCCGCCCCTCTACAGCTTACAGTCTTCCTGTGTACAGCGGAAAGGCTCAAAGGTAGAACTGGTAGCGGGAGATTTGATATTGTTGTTAAGACTGCACCGAGCGAAATGTGCCAATACAGGCGGTTACAGTTAAGTTGATAAAATCAACAATTTTTGTTTAATACAAATATAAAACATACATTTACCATAACAATAAATGTGTATACAATAACACTGTAAAATACTTAAAATAATTAATATTTTCGCCTACAAAATTACGTAAATTTGCACGAAAAACGTGAGCTCGTGTTACGTGATTTTTAGATTATATCAGTGGAAATCTATCCTATTTTACAGCCTAAACGATACATAAATAGTTATATTACAATTTGTCCGTCCCAAATATTTAACTTATTGGTTGACAATAAAGATACATATATTTATCAAAAGAACACTTCGAATCCTCCATACAATATTGCTATGGCGACCGCGCTCGATTTGAATATCGAGCTCTGTCAATCAGTCCAACCGCGCCTTACGCTCGGCGCAGTCTTAACAGTAAGTACCTATTAGTAGAACGGTGGTTATAAATGCGACTGTATAAACACGAGGTCATGAGTTGTAAGATATTTTTGACAATAAATTCTGAGTAACAACACAATAACTAGCAGTGTAGCAGATGAGTGTGTGGGGAGATTATTTTCGTCTATCCACAGACGTTATAGTTAATGTGAGAACTAAAACAATAGTTTTTAAAATGTGGGTGTTGACAGTTAGGCAGTTCCGCTGACTGTATGTATGTATGTACATATATCTATATTAACCTTTGGTAGAGGTTTCGTCAGTCAGATATAAGTAACTTTTTGTCTAAACCAACCGACAGGTACTTAATTGACTAATTCTCAGGTCACCCATACATTGCCTTCCTCTAATATGTTTGCGTAGAAGAACGTATAGCTATATTTTGTTCACTGTGTTGCTCGTGTGAGTTTCCTAAAATTAACCCATAACATTTTGCTAGATTGTGGAATAGAATCCATACTGATGTTAAATTCAATCACCGCACTAGAAAGAATTCTTATACTGCGGTGGTATTCTCAAACATTCAAAAAACAAACACTACAATAGCTAGATTCGATACCATATATGTATATATTGGACGTGGATCACGCATATATTTGTCCAACAAACTCACAACACTCGGCACACTATCAGAGGCAAAATAACGACTTAAACTACTCCAGTCAATGAATATTAATTAGGATCTATAAACTCTCCGCTCTTATAACCGACACCGCTGGTCGATTTAGCCATTCGCCGACTCTGTCCTCCCGCAATTTGGCCTATTGAATTCAGTCGTTGCACTGTTGCATCGTAAGCGACTGTTACGCTTTATTTAGTCTGAATAATTATACTTTGTGTATTTATAACTGTTGCTGGAGATTGGCAAATCGAAATTGATGAATGTGGTATAATCTAAAGCGATTTAAGCCAACCACATATATACATAAACTAACCTGTAGCGACACTGCTAACGCTTTAGTTATAGTTAGTCAGGCGGAAGTATACAGTAGCCCCACGCGGCAGTCGTCTCCCCGCAACCACTGAGCTAGGTCGTAGCTCAATATGTTTTATTTATAACTGTTACCAGTAAATATGTATACACATCTACCATGAATCATTTCATTTGGAAACCCATACAAGAACACTTAAGAAAACCCCTACAAACCCAATAAATATCGAACGAACTACCAATGCTTTAAGACTAGAATAGCCCACGCCGCTACCAATAAATAGGTCATGATACAAATCGTGACTTAAAGGTAAACTATTTTTCTCTCTCACTCTCACTTTCTTATTATTTTTCTTTTATCTGAGTTTTTTTCTTTCGTAGGTACGTTTACGTGCGAGCGATAGCCCGGGTTACTGTTACATGTGATCTCTTTCAATACAAGCTATTATAAGCAACGGTTGCCAAATGCTGGCATTTACGAGTTTTACCAATGTCAAAGATCTGTCTTAGTTTAATGCCAGGGCTAAAGGTTAGGTACATAGAGTCATATATTTCAATGATAGATGCGCCTTTCTATACCTAAAATATGGTCAGCTTCCTGGATGTTATGTTGTCATCTAACATACAATGCTAACATGGACGTCTGAATTGTAAATATAGTATTATCACGTTTACTTATATTGAAAATTGTGACAATACTCCTGTTTTAATTACACGTTTTAATTGTAGTTTATTAATAAAACTCCCACACAAAATTAATTTCATTAGATCTGCTGTTAAATTTAATATTAGTAGCTCATAAAAATCCTATACTACAAGAGCCTGTACGAAATTATAAATGAAATGTAATTATTAACACAAAATATCACATTTCAATAAGTATATAATTTCGGTTTACGGAGAGATGGATAAAATACGCGGTAATGAAAAATATGTATTACTTAATGTAGGTCGAGCTTTCACGAAACATTCATATATTTGCTCATTAAAAAAGATAATTTCCGCACTAGATATAAAACCTGTGTCGCGGGGACCTTACCGACATATAAGCAATGGGCGCAAACAACATCCATACTCTGAACATCTATTTGTGGATTATACATAAACCCTCAGAACTAGATTCTAATCGTGGTTTTAACCGCGTGCATATTAGTATAAATGTTTTATGTAATTATATAAGTTATGGTCTCTTTGCATGCCGAGTTTATCTAAATTTATACAATGATGTATATATGAGTAACAGACAAATATATTTACACACTTTTACATTTAAAATATGAGTAGCATTGTAGCTTTTGCCCGTAACTATGTTTTATGTATTTGTTGTATTGTCCTTACGATTGAAGCATAACTGCGGTGTGGTTGCATTTTATGAAAATGGTAGCTGCTCGCGTGAGCTTGCTCATTCATATGTTACCAAATAATTGGCGAAAATGGGTTTTACCACACAATGTATAAACAGTATACACATGTTCTCTTTTGAAAATAGTATTCTCAACAATCATCCTAATAATAAGTATTAAAAAAGTTCAACAAATTTTATCAAAATAGAGAGGCGGAGTTAGTTTTGTTTTGATAATGTTAGTATGGACTAATTTTGATTGACTTGTTTTATCCGAAGAGTTTAGACACATATCGTTCTCCTAATAAAACAGGGACTTAACTCGAAATATGGCAATTAGGCAATTTGAACTCTAATTGAAACATCATTAGAGTTCAAATTGACTAAATTCCAAATTTCGAGTTAAGTCTCTCTTATATCAAGAGTGCGATATATAAACTATAAGTCCATAGGCACGTGTATTAACCTGTAGTGGTAGGCAGTGACATATTCTCCAAATTTAAACTACGTGCTGCTATTGACAATTTCTTGTCAGGAAAACCCAATTATACTTTACCGGACATGGAAATCAAACCCGAAATCGCGATCGAATCGAAACCGAGACAATCAAAGATATTTGTATACAATAAAAAATATACGTGCTTACTGAATATAATAATATCAGCCCTGTATTAAACTGTCCTACTGCTGGGCACGGGCCTCTCCTCAGTGTGAAAAGGGTTAGGCCATAGTCCACCACGCTGGCCTAGTGCGGGTTGGCAGACTTCACATATCTTCGAATACATTATGGAGAACTCCATGAAGGTTTCCTCACGATGTTTTCCTTTACCGTTAAAGCAAGCGATAAATAATATAATTATTTAATACGCATATAACTTCGAAAAGTCAGAGATGCGCGCCTTGGTTTCGAACCCGAGACCTCTGCGTGGCAGTCCAACGGTTTCCCACTAAATTAGGCCCAGACATTAGGCCTTGTTTTAGACGACTGTCTAAAACTGGGTCTAATGCAAAAAGAATAGTTGATGTAGAGTTATAGCAAACGTCACCAGACAATATAAACGTTATACAAGAAAATGTTATAATATTGAATTCACATAAACCGATCTGTCGTATCGAGGCATTACTATAAAAGATTGGAGTATAAAATATATCGTAGAGTATGGTCGGCACAATATGCCGAGCAATTTCTGATTTCAATTAAAGTTTCAATATATGGTAATGAATCATGGAGAATATTGTAAAAGCTGGACCGTTTCATTATTAATTCCTAGTTGGACATAATTAAGGGGAGGTCTTCACCAGAAATTATATTAATTTATATTGTTTTGTGGTTTTCGTTAATGTTGGCAGAAGACAACTAGGTGAAGGTTTTCTTATAAGATTGAAGATACTCTGCAGAGCATGCTAAAGATATTGTCATTTTATTTGATCGCATTGATCCTTGAAATAAGATATTGGATTTAAACATTCTGCTTTGGATAGTCCGTGTGTGTAAAAAATATATTAAATTACACTACGAGCCTGCGTCGAATGTCATAGGTTCGATACCCACACGACACAAACAATTGTGTGATAGGCAAAGTGTTATCCAGGTGTAAGTGTTCTTTATATCCGATGTCTCATCACAGGATTTATTACTAGTGCGGAAGATTAAGAAAGAGAAAAAAGGAAGTATTTACGCGAGAGAACCATAGCAAACAGCTAGTATTTAATATAGGGGCAAAGTACAATCGCTTCTCTTGTTCCCTCCAAAGCAACAAAACAGCAACTTGAAGAATAAAATAGAATATCTTATTACTATAATAAAATGAGATTGGCGATACCTGGACTAGTCTGTACAAACAGCTGACCTAAGACTTCGACTGTTAAAATCCCACTCATATTTATATCATTTATATTGCATCTAGTGGTAGACGAGCTAGCAGCCCACCTAATGATAGTGTAATTTTTTTTGTCATAGGTTTCGGCGATGTCATTGGTGCACACAGCCAAATCACTGCCTGCTGTGATAGCAGTACTCTCTTTAACCTCCGTTAGAGCAGCGATAGCTCAGTGGGGAGACCAACAGACTGCAATGCAGAGGGTCTCGGGTTCGAACCCACGTCGCGCACCTATAACTTTCGGAAGCTATATGACTTTTCGAAATTATGTGCGTATTGATTGACAATTATCGACTGCTCCGTGCCTCGGAGAGCACGTTAAGCCGTCGGTCCCGACTACCATGAACATCTATGGCTGTCGTTATTGGGGAAGTCGACACAAAAGATCCCACTGGGTCGAAGTGTCGCCGGTCTGTATTGACTGGCCCCCACACAAGATAAGATAACCTCCGTTGAAAGATGGTCAAGGACAATTTCTTTTGCTCCAATAAGCTTGTTATTGTTACGTGCTGGGTTCGACGGATGAGAATACAAAACAATATTACCGACTAAAACACGTTTTATTCTAGCACACAATTAACTTTAATACACAACAAACACTTATACTGCACTTTTCAAACTCCATAGTAATTTCGCTTCTGTTCGCTTCGATGAACACTTGACCGCTTACGATAGTAAAACTGACTCGGCGGTGCGCGTGCGCTCTATTTATACGCGGGTGAAGCGCTTCTGGAGTTTTCCAGAAAACGAAACACACGGCACGCAACAGCGCGATGATTCGAGAATGTGCCAGCGCACTCTCCACTCAACTCGTACCGACAAATACGTAGTTCCGTAAGATGTCAATAGATGGTGCTGTAATAAATTATTATTAGAAGGTTCTGCTGACTCTTCCCCACAGTGCCGTCAGATCGTCAGATGACACTAGCCGTAACATTATGCTACTTTTATTCAAAATAGTACTTTAAATATCAGTTGAGACTTTTGGAGTGAGCTTCTTCAGAAAAGTGTTTACCATTGTATTACTAGCGATAAATCTTACAAGCTAGTATTAAACTTAAACTATACAGTGGCTCGAATTTCTAGTATATAATCAAAGGAAACATGTTCCTAGAATTCAGGATCGTTCGTAGATACTGGACACAGAATATCCCTGTGTAATTTATATGCTTGTTTATTACAGCTAAATATTCTTGATACATTGTAGCCATTTATGTGATATATGTACTGCGACATATGTATATAGACACACGGTCATAATTGGCTTAAGAATAGAAAATCTTGCAGAAACACAATTTCTGTTCTATATTTGGACGTAATTTTATTTAAACTTTTGATAAGATACTAGCGAATCCAACAGACGTTGTACAGTACATACGAAAAAAAATATTTAAAAAGAAACCAAATCTAAACCATTATCGAATCCACTTGAACACACACAAAAAAATTCATCAATATCGGTCCAGTCCTTTAGAGGAGTTTAATTACAAACAAACGCACAGAAGATTTATATATGTATATACATATATAAAGATATTCTATTATAATAGGTTTAACTGGCGGCTCTGTTCACTTAATTTGAAGGCTCATTGTGTTTTCTATACTTCTATATTAATATTACAAAAAGGAAAGGTTTGATGTTTGTTTATTTGTAACAATTTAACTCAAAACTGCTAAACCAATTTAAAAATTATTTTACCGTTATAAAGCTTTATTATTAGCGAGTAACAAGGATATATAATATTTTTTAAAGTACTTTTGTTAACGTAATCTAACCTACTTTTAAGCGAGCGAAGCCGCGAGCAAAAGCTAATTATCTTAAATAAAGCTTATGTCATGTTCCGGCCCGTAAACTATCGCTATGCCAAATCACCGCTGCTTCTTTATTGTGTGATATAAGGACAAACCAATAAACCCTTTTCCGCATTTATAATATTAATGTAAGTGAGGATAAATTGGTAAGAGTAAGGATTCTTATCTGACATTATAATCAAATTATGATATAAGGTTTATTTATTCCATTGTTCCCTGTAGTAAGTGATTACGCATATAGACTTTGGCGATGCAAAGAAACTGTCAAGATGCTGCCTACCAAGACGATGCAGTAGCGTGCATGTGAATGAAGTTAATTGACATACCGCACTGAGTGTGCTCCTACTAGATTGAATATAATAAGCTATTTGGGAGTGTTGATGGTAGTTTAGTAAGAGAAGCTAGGTTATCGAGCTTGTGTGAGGGTACCGCTACGGATGTCTAACAAACTAACTATACTACCCACTGGGACTATCTACCAATATTATAAATTTGATCACGAGTTCTGAAAGCTCCTCATACGTACCTCACCTCATCCTTTTCGTTTCATCTCACCTTTCATTTTTGTCCTTATAGACGCGAGTGATGTCCTTTGTATTGCAAGCTACCGCAACCGCCTAAGAAGATAGCAAACTATCATGTGCTTCTACTTCGCTACTTTCGTAGTATAAATAAAAGTCTCATATCAAATGAACATATTGCCTTTGGTTTTGCAATTCTCAGAAAAAAATGTTTGAATATTATTACGTATTCCTTTCCCTTAACATTCACAGCTGGTGATATTGAAAGAATCGGCGGCACATACCGAGTGTTAACCGTACGGCATTATAGCGTGTGAGAGATTGACTCCCTACCTGCGATATTACGTAATTGGATACGCCATGTTTCATTCATCGTGTCCTGTATATGCTTTATGTGACAGATGTATTTGTATTAAGCACTGCCTTCAGCCTGTGAGAGCGGAATGCTTGTAAGAAGAATTTTTCTACGAAGTGAAAGAGACGGCTGTTGATTGTAGCAATGTATTTATGTATATACTAGTAGTATAGATATAAATTATTATTATTATTATACATTTAAACAGGCAGGCAGTTGAGACAACTGATGATGCCCGTATCTCGCACTTCTACTCGCTTTCACTTGTAGCCAAGTGTTTGTCCAGTCGGTTTTTAAACTTGTTAATGTTGTCAGCTGCGATGACATGCGCTGGAAGTTTATTCCACGATCTGACAACTCGGTTACTCAGAAAGTGCTTGTGTGGATTGTTGTTTGAGAAACTGGTACATAGCTTTAAGGAATGGCCTCTTAGATGGGTGTTGTCGTTACGTGTGAAGATGTGTTCAAAGTCTTGAATGTCGTAGTGTCCAGTTAGAATCTTATATGTTTCGATCAGATCTCCACGGGCCCTGCGATCCTTTAGGGTTGTGAGTCTCAACATTTTTAAGCGTTTTTGGTATCTTCGGTGTTTCAGGGTTCGTGGTATTTTCGTGAACCTGCGCTGTACCTTTTCTAGAAGTTCGATATCCTTAGCAAAATACGGGCTCCAGGCTTGAAATGCGTACTCCAGAATTGGTCTTATAAAGGTTTTGTGTATTCGAAGCACCATGTCTGGTGTGAGATTTCCAAAGGCTTTCCTGATTAGATAGATAAGGGTCTTTGCTTTCTTCGTTGTTGATGTTATATGTTCTTCCCACTTAAGGTCTTCCGCTATTTTCACTCCCAGGTCCGTCTGCACCTTGGTCTCCATCAGTGAAGTGGAATTCAAATTATAAATTAGACGTGGATTGTTTTTGCCTATATGTAGTACAGTGCATTTCGAGGCGTTAAGGTTAATAAGCCATTCCTTGGACCAGTTAGCTATTCTGTTTAAATCCTCTTGGAGGCGATCATAATCAATAAGGGGGTTGCCAAATATTTTGGTGTCGTCTGCAAAGATGCTGACATTACATTCCAGGTGTTGTGGAAGATCGAAGGTGTACAGAATGTACAACACTGGGCCCAGCACTGAGCCTTGTGGCACACCACTGTGTATCTCTCGGTATTCAGACAGTGTGTCACCCACTCTTACCCGTAGAGTTCTTTGTCGTAAGAAAGCTTCGATCCATTTTAATAGTTGCCCGCGTATTCCTACGAACTCCAGCTTGTGTAGAAGTCTTCTTATTGGGACTTTATCGAAGGCTTTTTCGTAGTCTAGATATATTACATCGACGGGTTCTCTTTTGTTACAATGTTTAGTCCATGATGACAGACATGCCAGCAAGTTTGACACTGTGGAGCGATGCGGGCAGAAACCATGCTGTTGCTCTGGTATAATTTTATGGTTGGTAAAGAAGTGTCTGATATGCTTAACTATGATTTTTTCCATTACCTTACATACCACACTAGTCAAGCTGATAGGTCTGTAGTTTGATGGTTCCAGTTTGTTTCCCTTTTTAAATATGGGTGTCACTATTGCTGTCTTCCATATATCTGGTAGGATTCCCGTATCAAATGATGTCTGCATTATTATTGCTAGGCTGTCAGTGATGTTACATTTCTTAAGTATTGATACAGGTATTTCATCAGGTCCCGGTGAAGCAGTTGTTTTCATATCTTTTATTGCTTGTTGTATTTTATCTTGAGTGAATATTATTTCATCAATGGAGTCCACCACTCTATGTGGTGAGTTTAAGATTGGCAACAGATCTGGCGTCTCTGTTTGAAAAACACTCGCAAACTGATCTGCAAATACAGTGGCAATTTCGCAGGGTTCGGTCACAGTTTCACCTTGTTTGTTGAGCAGAACGGATGGAATGCTGACCTTTGATGTCACTTGTTGCCTTATGTATGAGTAGAATTTCTTGGGTTCGGCATTGAGTATCTCCTTTTCATGAGTTAAGCGAGCTTTTCTATTTTGGTTTATTAATCTGTTGTTTAGTTTTCTATATTCTGTGTAGTGTTCGTCAAGTCCGGTCAGTACATATCTATTCCATAGTGCACGTTTCTCTTTTATTAGCTTTTTGGTCTCCAATGAGACCCAGGGCTTATTCGTTATGTGGTGAGTTATTGTAGTTCTAGGTACGTGTGCCTTTATAGCTTCTCTAATTGCATTGTGAATAATCTCGAATTGGCTTTTGACGCAATTTGTGTCTTGCAAGGAACTGGGTAAACTTTCGTTTAGCTTTTCGTTAATTTTGTCAAAATCTGCCTTGTTGTAATTAAGTCTGGTTTTGGCTTCCTTGTTTTGTTTTCTTACTTGTAGTTGTATGGATGCCAATAAGCATGTGTGGTCGCTTTTACCAATGGGGGCATGATGCTCCACATTGGATATTAATGAGTCGTCATTCGTTAAGAGCAGATCTAGGAACGATGGTTGGTTTCCTTGGCGAAATCTTGTGTGCTTGTCAATTATCTGGTGAAGATTGCTCCTCTCATACCATTGTGTGAAGTTATCTTCTCTAGGCGTAACATATGAGCAATCCTTAAGAGGCCATCTAACTCCACCGTAGTTGAAATCACCCATTATAGCTACCGTATTATTCTCTGAGGCCAAACTAAGTTGTTCAAGTAAACGGTTGTCTTGCTCTAATGTGGAGTCTTGTCCCCTGTATAGTCCACATATTAAAAAATTGCAATATCCAATTTTAATGTCAAGCCAAAGGCATTCAGCAGCTTCGTGTTTCTTATTATAGGTAGTATTTAATTTGGTTGTCATAAAGCCCGTCCTATTTGAGGCATAGATTGCAACTCCACCACTACGTCTTCCGATCCGGTCATCTCTGTATATGTCGTATCCAGGTATTTTTACCATTGAGTCCGGTATATAAGGTTTAAGCCATGTTTCAGTGATTATGATTAGGGTAGGTTTTAATGAATCTACTCTAGCAATAAAAATATCAAGTTTAGAAGTAACTGATTGGATGTTGGTATAAAGTATGGTTATTGTCTCAAGTGTTCTTGGCAGAGACTTTGTTTTGGGGGGGTTCTTGTTAGTTGCTTGTTGTTTGTGTGTTGTTTTGGTGTAGCTTGAAGTTAGTTTTTTTGAGTATTCTTCTGGATAATGGGGTGTCCTCGGACATATTTTATGGTGATGTCCGTCTCCCCCTTGTCTGTGCGCTGTTTAAGTTCCTCCCGTAGGTATTTTAGATACTCTTTTTGCATTGGAGTCAGGTCTGAGGTAATAGACGAAGGCTCTCTCAGCTTGCTCTTGTTTCGTAGGACTTCCAGAGCGTCGTTCTTGCTGCTGAGGATAGCCTTAAGTGGGCGCGGCCTGGCGTTGGCATCGGACTTTGGGGCACCGAGGCGAAATACCTTTATTCTATCGCAATTAATTTTGTTGGTAACGGTCTTGATGAGAGCCTCGCATTCCTTTTTGTCATGCTCTTTCCTCTGGTCGACAACATCGCTCGTCGACTCCGGTACGCCGTATATGATGAGATTAGTGGATCTGTTGGCCCTCTCGGTCATCTCCTGTATCGCTGATTCAGTCGCGATCATACTCTGCCGAAGACGCAGTTTGTGGACCTCTTCAGTCAGGTCATTTAACTGTTTCATAATGTTCGGCAGTTGAGACATGACCGACCTGCAATCACCACATAGGAAGGTCATGCTGCGGGCGACAGTTTTTAGCTCGAGAACACGGACCTCTGTGGGTGACAATCCATGGCAATCTCCACATAACAGTATTTTGCAGGAATCACAAATTGCAGTTGTTTTTCCCCCGCTCGGGGCCTTGTTGCACTTTGCGCACTTATCCTTTTTAGTACACATTTTTCTTTGGTATTTTTTTATTTTTATTTATTTCTCTGGCAACACCCTGTTTTTAATTGAAGATTTTTAGGGGTAAATATTTTTGTTGTACTGGCAACACTGAGTTGAACTGTCAGATTGACGTATGCCAATAATCACTACTTGTCATTCAGCAACCATAATAATTCGCTGAGATGAGGGTGTGCAAGAAAATTTTTAACACTGTCCAATGTCATTAACGTGATTCTATTCAGTTTTTAGCGATTATTTCAGTGATTTACGCGGAAATAACACTAACACAGGTTCCACTAGAATTACACAACACTTTCACAATGTTTTTGGGGCGATTTTATTCCTTTTACACACAATAACTAATTTAGATTGCGAGCGTGGAAAAAGTTAATTTTGAGAACACAACATTTTAAAATATAAAACTAAACTTTAATTTTCTAAGCTATTTATTTGTAAAATGGCAACTCCCACATCGCGTATCTTGGCATTTCATTAAATTTAAGCAATGATACAGACGAGTACCTGCCATTTTACTTTATTTTTTCGAGGTTATTGTTTAATCTCAATAATTACTGGGGTTAATATATGTAACGGTATTAAAAGAACTGATGTGACGAGGTTGTTAAAGCAAACAGAATTGCAGTGATTGTCTTGTACAAAGTAGGTAGGCGACCTCAGCCATTATCACGATACTTTAAAAACATCCCCTTAGTTAGCTTAAAGAGGGTGAATCATTTAAAACGCTTACTGTTCCGATACGCTGCCGCTGGTGAAAACACAGATACGAGTACATATATCCGTTGAACTCATAAAATCATTTTCACAATTAAAGAGCTTTACAATCAGCAAAAAGACAAAGTTTATGCTTAAATATAGTTTTCCCATAAATTAGAAAAAATATTGTGCATTAAATAACAAAGTTCTGAATATTATGTATAAAATTGCCTAAAATAACACAACAAAACAGTGCAAGAGCTATTTTAATGTAGTACTTAACTAAATTTCAGAATGGAAATGAAATGCAGTAAATACAAATGTAGTCTGCGGTCGACCATTCAAATATCAAAACAATTTAATTCATTCACTCACTCACATGTTTTGCGTAGTTCGTGTGAGTGTATGGGCTTTAATTGTACTCGTATATATGTATAGAAGTGCGATTTGATACTTATTCATTTTGTAAACTCGACCTGCCAAACCCTTTTTCTCAGTAGTCGAGTCGCCAGGTTATACCACCTGGCTACCACCGCTTCAACTTGTTAATATATCAATGTCGGTATATTGCAAAACAGTATTCTCAAAATAATAGTAATAATAAAGTTTATTTGCAACCAAACATCTATCATACATTATACATCATAAGTGGTACTGGACTAAGTAACAACCTGAATTCTACGGAACAGTGCCTTCTCCATACCTTAGTTCTAAGTTTAACATTTGTGTTATTTATAGAAAATAAATTTATATACATAGGTAGGCATAGAACTAAATGTATGAACCTCTGATTCATAGAAAGACCTGTATCTTAGGAATCAGTAGCTTCTACCATACATTGTAGCTAAGAATACAGTAAACAATTAATTATATTTGCATATAAGAAAAAAAAAGAAGGTAATTAGCGTATATAGGTATTAGTACATAAAAAAATAAGAAATAGAATCACAAAATAAATGATTAAATAGAAAAATAAAGAAATATGGACATTACACTTTTTGTTTCCTTCTTTAGTGCAATGTGTATGTATGTGATGTGTCAGCGTATGTATGTATGTATGTGAAGTGTCTGCGTGTGTGCGTATGTGTTTATGAGCATGTGTTTGTATATATTTATGTGAGCGCGTTTGCGTGTATGTATGTAATGTGAATGTTGCGTGTTTGATATTTTAGGTATTAACCAAATAGCCTCTCTAAATATTAATATTGTACGTTAAAAAATAAAATTCTTGCAAAAATATAAACGTTCTATCGTTAGTCAAAATTAATAACATTCTCGTAAGGTGTTCCAATTAAAAGTAATAAGACTTGTGTAAAATCATTGTCTAAAAAAGTTTAGGGGGACATCACAAAGTTGGCTTGTTAAAATTATTTTCGCCATTTTTGGTAATGATGAAGGCCTTGTTTCAAACTTTATATTCGCTCAAAATTGACATGGAACAATTTTACTAATTAGTCGATTTTAATGTATTTTACTTTTAGGAAAAATATCTGCTATTTCTTCGGAACATTAAGGAAATATTTTGTAATTAAATAAGAAACAAATGAAAAATTTTAAACAAATTTTAACCCTCCAGTGATGTAAATACTATATAATATGTAATTTTTTTTTGTTTTATTAGTTTTCTTAATTCGCTTATATTATAAATACAAAAATTTGCTTAGCTTTACATTTTTTCGAATAACAAAGGATAAATTACTCAACATGATTGTATTGATGTTAATAATTTAAATTTCGAGCAAAAATATGGCGGCCTACACGCGAGGAAATCTTATTAAATATAATGATCAAATAATTGAATTTAAATATAATATAAAGAAAACGTAAGAAAAACAGCATGTCATTAGAGTCGGCCTTCTTCCGACAATTCTAGATCGATTTCTCAGACTCTAAGTAAAAGAATAATCTATGGAATCTTCTGAATAACATTCATAACAACCTTGTGACGAATTAGGTTACATTAGTTATATTATTATATAATGAATGTGACATAAAATTAACGACACACGTTTAATTAATACATGACAATTTGAATACGTGACATGATTTATAATGTAAGAAATGTATAATCTTTAAGTTGTACACACGGCTATACATCAAGTTAGACACCCTATATATACATAAGTACGCTACATACAATATAGAGAATTGTCGGAAAGGGACAGTGCATAGTGTTGTCAATGCAATAGTAAGAATAGAGCGTGACAAAAATATCACGCACTCTCTTGCACGATTCGCAGCGTTCAACTTCTAATAGTTCAAAGTCCAAATAGTCTAGGTTGATGTGTCGCTGTGTACTTCAACAGCAAGTAACGTCGTATCTTTCTTTTTATTATATAATATTATTACGCCTATGTCCCTGAGTCTCTAGTCAAATATGTCATCTTGGTCTTTTTCTACCAAACATAGTTCTAGATTTCGTGCTTTTACTGAGAACTTCTTGACAGAAAAACTTAATAACACTTTGTCCGACTTGGTTATCGAACCTAAGACCACATAACAGTCGCATTCATTACCGCCACAGAGACAGTCTCAATTGAGCCTTACTGTTAATAGAATATATTACTACTGTTAAATTTGGCTGCAATTAAGAGTTGTTGTATGTATATTCTAGTCTAAAAATACATTGCGAAATATAAATTGAATGATAGTGATTAAACGACAAATAATGTTGCATCATGAATAGCTGTGTGTGTGATAAAGCCACAACGTGGTTTGTCAAGGTTACGGGTTCAAATTCTGCTTCGTAGACATCAACATAATTCTTAATTAGCATGCGAAATGCTTCAAACATAATTATTAATACTAGCGGTCGCCTAGTGTTCAAAATTTGACCAAAATTCCTAAGCTTGTTTTCTGTTTTTCTCTATTACATATAAATAAGGTATAGGTAACCATAGTATCAAAGAATTTTATGACATCAGACGAACAATGTCGAAATACTACGAACGCAATTCGACTGCGTGTGTCAAATGCATAGTTGTGTGCGTGTAGTGTTTTTTCATTAATTTAATGTATTTCTGATGCATATTTTATGAAAATATTAGGATTCGCCCCTCCTTCTTCATATAAACTTTAACTGTGCCAAATTTCATACTCCTCCGTCCGCGCAATTTTCGTAAAAAGGGGTACAAAGTTTTTGCTCCACGTATTAATATATAGATACTAAATACAACTTAGTAACCAAACTTCTAATATAATTGAGCAGTTCCATAGAATCTCCTCTATTATCTGAGAGTATTGAGTAAAACCCCCAATGTACCCCAAACAACTATCGCTTTTCTTGCCTTTGCAGTTTTGAAGTGCAATTAGTAAGTTCATATCACGGTTGAGTAGTTAAGCAGAATTACAAATTACACTAAAGTACCACTTGAAACTATGTTCGGTATGAATTAAGACGGGTTAAAAGTTCACTAAATTGCTGCATTATTTAGGCTCTTCACGGATTATTTTGACAGCAAGAAGTTAGGAAGGAAGACGGTTTATCTGATTGTAACATTTGTCAATATCTGTTGAAATGTTTCTTGATGCGCCAAAATTGCTTATTATCATGGATAGATAAATGTTGTGTCTATTAAATTGTTAAATTGATTAAATTATATATATATATATATATATATATATATATATATATATATATATATATATATATATATATATATATATATATATATATATATATATATATATTAAAGCTGTTTTAAAAAATAATTTCATCATTTTAAACGCATATGGTTCCTTCTTTTTTAATTCTGTTTTTTGTTATAGTGAGGCTTGAAAAATATATTTTATGCCGTCAATGGGTCGCCATGCCGCTGTCATAACTTTAGAAACAGGAAAGTTTACGCTTGATCGTGAGACACCGAGTTCGATATTTGAAATGGGCATAGTGTTATTTAGATTTTCTACTAGATTTTGCCCGCGGTTTCACCCACCTGAGTCCTGTTTCCGTGGGAATATTGGAATAAAATGTAGCCTATGTGTAAATTTAGGTCTTCAGCTATCTACATACGCAATCGGTTTAGTAGATTTTAAGTGAAAGAGTAACAAACATCCATACATCCTCACAAACTTTCACATTTATAATATTAGTATAGATTCTTTTAGGAAATCCTTAGTAGCAGCACAGACACATTTCAAGACTCTATAGTCTGCAGGTTGAGAATTCTGCTGGTCGGCAAGAGACTCGCCTCTATTATTTGGGTCACATAAACATAGCTTGCGAAATCTGAGCGTAATACTTCTAACTATCCATTTAGGGATATACAAAGCGTTAGTCGGAGTTTATGTACAAAAAAGAACTTTTCATATTTACAGAATAATATAATATATATATAATAATAGCTAACAATAGAAATAAGATTTCAATTCTATTATTTCCACATAAATACTTCAAAACCGTTCAACATACTTAATACTTTTCCTTACCGCGTACGACAAAAGGGTAAAAATAAAAAAGAAAAATAAACCCCGTTCTAGAACGCATCAAAGCGGGCCACGTGAATACGACCAGTAAATCTTGCGCGTAAATGAACACGTCCGTATAGCGATCGGATACGATACATCTCCGGCTGAGACGGCCGGCCTGGCATAAATTGCCCGAAGACGCGGCAACCGATGCGCAAAAAATTTATTGTTACGACTAGTGTTTAGATCGACCGTGTGTGGGGTTTATAAAGAGTTGATTATGGTTTGTTTTTTTATTGGTTGTTGTGGACACGTGGAGAAATATCGATGCAGTTTACATATTGAAGCCTTTCTGTGGTTAAACTGGCACGTGCACTTTATGTTGTATCATTATTAAAGGTTAGTAGGGTACGCAGCGTAGCTATATGATCTATATAGGATGTCCCGTTATGAAAAGTGAAGGGCAATCAAAAATTTCTTAAACCTGGTTGCATGCGGTATTGATGCGAAGCATTCCTTTTTCGAAGTCGGTGCATGTTTGTCTCTGTATATTATTTGCGTGTTGTTATATTGTGTTTAAGTACAGAAATCATAAATACTGTGACACAAAAATATTTCATGACACAGTTATGTATTTTATTACAAGGTTTTTTTTTTTATAATATTTGCATGCTGCTTTAACTTTGACTTGGCTATTGTTTAATACTAGTACAGTATCAATTTCTTTTTTTGAGTCCAGGCTCCAACTTTTGCCAATAGTCTGGTCGCACAATAGACTCCCTACCCCAGGGAAGCACCATCGTCTTACAGGAAACGACGTGTGAGTATAAACACTGTTACTGCGTTTTATTCTGTAAATTCTTACTTACAGAGTAAAACGTAGTAGCAAAACACAAACAAACGCAAAGTACTCTTGTACTGGAGCTTTATAATACAAGGTGTATTAATGCGGAATCTCGGTCTGGGACAAATTCGCTTTAGTATAGAATAAGTGATCCATATCATATAGTGTTGAACCAATAACTGTTTATAATGTATAATGTTTGTCCCTTACCTACATATTCAGCTCTCAACAATAGTGTTGAGAGCTGAATATGGAAATATTTTTATTGGATGCAGTGATACCTCATTATAGATATGCTATAATGGGGCATCACTACATCCAATAAAAATATTTCAGTTACGTAAATATTCACGCCATTTCACACTCAAACGATAATACAAAACTTTGCATATTTCAGTAATATTATTATCAAAATATCTGTAAACTTTTCACCCAATATCAAAACTCAACAAGGCGAAACAAATCTGTAAGTTTGAGAACTGAAATCTGAATTTAGACGTCTTTTCATCCAAATTCGCCGACCTCTGCTCGAATAAACGATTTGGACAGAATATTTGAATGAATGACTGAAGGGTTTATTCTGCAAAAAGGTCATGCGGTTTTGACTGATAATGGAACTACGTCAGCTTTTTCCGGGGAAGTTTCGAGGCTTCTTCGATTCGCGAGATTTGATATAGGTATGTCAGACTCACTCCCTCTGTATAGTTTTGCGCTTTTATTTCGACTGCCTATTGTGCACGCGTTGATGTGATCCAAACAAACCTAAACTTATTTCGAACTGAGCCAGACTGCATGGATAGTGTAGTGGCTTTCAGACGCTTTTATTGTTTTATATTTTCAAGTTACAAGTAGTGGTTTAAATATCCGCCTCGCCGATGACACTGCTTCGACCATTCTGGGTTCGATCCGATTGATCGACACAGAAAAAGTATTTGTGTGAGGTCACACGAATACTTTATACAAAAAAACACCTAGAGTTGAAACAACTGTTTGTAGATACAACAACATAATATACAACAAAATATAATATAAAAACAATTATAAAATATAAAAAAAATAACATATTGTGAGCCTGTGTGAAGACACTTGTAGCAGAGACACCGTGACTTTTTTTAAAATAACTATTATGTTAGAATATAGTTAATTTACAAATAATACTTGAAGGGTTATTTCATACTGTTCTGAAAAAGGGCTAGATGTCAAATCAAAAAATCTTTGTTGTTTAACCTTATATTGTTAAAGTTATAATATAGGCCAGTATCAAGATAAGACAATTATAAGACTACTGAAATGTCGACCATAAAGCTTAAAGTCAAAGTAATTATGTATAGAACAAAAATAAATGAATATATATCTTGAACAATCATTAAAGACCATAACGTCATTTAATTGAGAAGAGTTACTGCACACATTATAAAAAAAAAACTTGTAATTACACCGATTCTATATTGACAAAAGGAAGCCATATATCCGTGAACTCAAAAAAATTGTCTCGGTTTGAACCCACGATTATCAGTGAATGCAAACATTTTGAACATACCTATACTGCTCTTCATAATATTTTCGAAGATATGTATTTGACGTCTGCCATCTCGCACTGAGCCAATGTGGACTATAACTTAAATGGCTCTTTTATTTTCATATTAGCTGCACCTGCGGTTTCACCTGCGTTTATGGTTACTGCGCCACCCTGTGGGTCGTAGCGTGATGTTATATAGCCTATAGCCTTCGTCGATAAAAAAGCTATTCATCACTAACACCATTTTTTCAATTTGAACTAGTATTTCCTAAGATTAGTGCGTTCAATCAAACAAACAAACTCTTTAGCTTTATAATATTAGTGTAGATTCAAAGCAGATTCAAAGCGAGCATAGCATAATATTATATTATTATGATACAGCCTAAAAGCTGTCATGTTAATTTGTAAGATCTCATAATAAAACTTATTTCATATTTCACAGTGAACACTTTATAATTACGATAGTCACTCTCAAAATGACATTTGAATTAAGATGGAAACTAATTATTATTTCCAAGTTTACGTAAAAAAGGTCATATTTCCTCACCAGCTGCAAAAACTTATTTAATTACTGGTATTACTATAATGCTTATTAATAAAATATTAAGTTTTCTATAAATAAGTTTATTATAATCTAATATAAGTTAACTAATAATAATAATAATGTCCTCCAGACCGAATTTCGGCCACGGCGGCCAGTCTTAACGGAGACTGGCATCTGCGCAGGAGATATTATAGTGCACAAGTGTGTGGGCAAACACAACTGAACTCTCTGTTCCTTAACTCTCATGATCCGACGAGAAGGTAATCCGACACGACCGGAGGCGCAGGACCCACGGCTTAACGTGCTTTCCGAGACACGGGGATATCTAACATAGCCAACTCCGGGCTGCTATTGAGATTTCTTAACAGAAAAACCCAATACTAATCATAAAACAATAGAACTACTAAAGAAATAGGGCCCAGCAACGTCCCTACTCAAACCAGGTACAGTTTAGCTGTGATTGTAACTCCACTTTACGCCATCACATCTATATAACAATACCATCTATATGCTATCGCTAAGGTGGCCATTAAGGCGCTATACTTTTAACAGGATAGCTAATGATCTTTAACTTGTGCTCAGGATCGCAGCAGCTTAATTCCAGGATCGTCAAAGCGTTCAAAGGCCACAGTCGTTTTGCATCAATCAGGTTACATACACGTTTCTAATGCTATCTTCTATTTTTAAAACAAATGGCAGTATAGAAGCAGTAAATATCATTACTGGCTGTACATAAACCCAACTCAAAATTATTTTTACTTTAACAAAACGTACACCGTCAATAAAACGAGAAGTCCAGTTTTAATTTAAAAATCTAACCTACTAAACGACACGGTGAAATCACCACTAGTAGAGTCAAATGCTCCGAACAAATAAAATAAAAGCGAGCGAACGAATCGATTTGGCAATTTGAAAGTGAAATTTTCAACTGTATACTTAATTGGAGGACAGTGGAGACATTGGGAACCCTTCTAAACAGTTCCAGTGATTATACTGTACAATTTGCATTGCGTACGACTTCACCCCGGGGGTTAAATAATCAAGAATTTACTGAAGATTCCCGACTTAATCGACGATTGGATTATCGATTTTTGCTTTAGTCCAACTCGGTTATTAGTTGTTAACTGTGTTACCTTTGATTAGCTGTGAAAAATTAGGATAATTTGCATTTACGAGTTTCGTGCGTTTTTTTTGCGCTACCGAAATACGTATAGTAATGTTAAATAAGGTTCATATGTTTACATAGCAGCGATAGCCGAGTATTGTAGACTATTAATCTTCTCCGCAAATGTCATCAATTCATACATTTAAAGGCTATCTGCCTTTTAAATCTATAATAATATTATAAAGCTGAAGAGTTTGTTTGTTTGTTACCTTGAACGCGCTAATCTTAAGAACTTCTGGTTTGAATTGAAATTTTTTTTAGTGTTGGATATCTTATTTGTCGAGGAAGGCTATAGGCTATATAACATCACGCGACGACCCACGGGGGCTGCGCAGTAACTATAAATGCGGGTGAAACTGCGGGCACAGCTAGTAGTTATATATAACTTGCTAAAATGGAGATGAAAACCGTCATTGGCAACCTGCATATATGTACGTAAGTTATTCATACTGTTTTCGAAGATGGAAGAATGGAGAAGATGTAAGTTTGTTAATCCACACTAATCTAGCGTGTTGAACAATGGCTGAAACGATCTTGTACTCACAAAAAGCCCATGGCTAGTGGGACAGTTTATTAACAGAGCTGATAATATTGGTAAATATTGTGACTGCCATATAGCAGTTATACTTTCTAGAATACTGGTGGACTGCAACGCAGAGTTTCCGTTCCGCGCGGGCTACGACTTTTACGATGTCCTCAGGGCGAAATCTCCATTCTGTGTGTGAGCACAGGTAGCCCGACATGGAGGACTCCATCATAGACGTACATGGCGGAACGCAAACACGAACGCGAACATGATTTTACCAACCACAAATAAAACGGGATTGAAATTATGACTTGTTTAAATTTATTCTTCCTAAAATTTGAAGCATGTGTGTCTCCCAGACAGCTGGTGTGTCAGTGACAAAATTAAAGGTAAGTTAAGTTTTACTGGCGATAGTTCGTAAAAATTAAGATATAAATAGCTGGTAATTTGGCAATATACTAGAGTTGTAGTATGTTTTTTGGTTATTGAGAATTTAGGTTTCTAGCTTTAAGCCCAACGAAGTTACAGAGAACCCGAAAAAGCCGCGAATGGTTTCGGGAAAAAAAATCACGGCCGTCTCTGATTGTAATCCTCTAACTAATTTATTATATGTGAAAGATGTTTGTATGATTGTTACTGAATCACGCGTAAACTATTAAAATGATTTGGATACAATTTTGCATACGGGTAGACCATATTTTATATAAGCATGTAGGTAGTATATTTTTTACTGATGTGCATTCTTGTGTGTGTGGGTTAATTTAGGAGCAGTTGCAGCGCAGAAAGACTCTTTTAAAAAAATACCGGGCGTTGTTCTTTTCTGACTAGCATTTAATTCTTGGGTAGCGCAGAACTTTTCAAATATTCATACAATTGACATAAATAACACCCAGACTCGAAAAAATATTAGGTGACCGCAACAATTTTTTTTCTGTGTCCATCAAACCACAATCTCGGCGTACTAGCTGTAGCGACATGAACACTTTAACCTCCTTCTTCTCCCTAGCCTTTATTATTCCTAAGTCACTTGGGTCGGCTTTTCTGGTCTAACCGGATTTGACTGGATATCAATTTTTACACGGAGCGGCTGCCACCTGACCTTCGCAACCCGAAGACTAACGATACCGTAAGGCTAGACCAGCGTCAGGATATAATAGGGCACTGACTTCCCAATAACGACTGCCATAGATGTTCATGGCAGCCAGGACCGACGGCTTAACGTGCTCTCCGAGGCACAGAGCAGGCGATAATTGTCAATCAATACGCACATAATTTTGAAAAGTCATATAACTTCGGAAAGTCAGAGGTGCGCGACGTGGGTTCGAACCTGAGACCCTCTGCATTGCAGCCTGTTGGTTCACTTTAACCACTACTTGTAAATTCCAAATCAAAAACAAGGAAACCGTCTGAAAGCCTTAACAAATCAATTATGATTGTGCTCAGTTGGATTTTGGATACAACTTGTTTAGAACTCAAATTAATGTTGAACCTTTCAAATAACAGAACTGTCAGTTGTTCGTCAATGAAAACAAGTTTATTTATTTTGGAGCTATTTTGTCATTGTTTGGACAAGTAGTCCAATTTTAGGGAAGTAAACTTTCGTACTGCTAGTCGTGTTGAGGTAGCTTGCGCTTGTATTTAAGGAGACTTTATCAGGCAGAATAACCATTTGACAAGCTATTTAAAAAAAATGGAGTATGCAGTTTAAAACTGAGTTTAGTACGGCAAAAGACTTAAGTATGTGAAACCAACGTAAAACTGTGTTAAAGTGTTTTTGGGTTCGATTCACGCAGTGAAATTATCTGTTCCTTTATGTGATCTATAAATTGCTGTTATTTGTGTCCGTTGCTGTAATGTTTTTAATTTACTCAGTGACACGAGGATTTGTTCCTCCTAGAGCAGGTGTCTTTAAAAGTAAATTTAGTGCTACCAGCAGTTTATATAGCAATAGCATCATTAAACATTTTAAAGACGTAATTAAAACGCAGAGATAATTTGTAAATGGCGCCAGTAGCAAGCTGTAAACAAATGCATGAACATTATTTGAAATTGGAACAATTACTGAATGCGCCGGTAGCTCTCTGTGATCGCTACAATTTTTCTTAGCACAGGTGTAACAGATTAGACAAACTCCTACAGATTCAAAGATACAAAAATGACATATTGTACTTACCGAGAAAAAAGTTCTGTTCCATAGCGAAGTCTCGGAAGAAAACTCGTACAAAATAATTCTAATTCATAAAATCCTTTTACAAATTTGTTTAACGTTACAACTAGAATATATTCGGCACAAATCCAACAGATTACTTTAATGTAGTGTTGAACTGTTTGGAACGGAATTGTTGAACTTAGCACCACCTGTTCCCAAGATTACCTGCAAACGGAACACTAATACCCGCTGTTCCCAATATCCTAACCATTGGTACAGATAACCTCCTCCCAGTACTTAAATTACTAACACCGTTTCAAACATGTAGTAGACTAATTGAGTTTGAACAGTTAATTAAGCTGTGCGGTGCGCTCGCAATAAGTAAAGTAATAACACTATTCTTGTAGTCCAGGAGCTGTCTGTTAATCACTTTGAAGTTGTTTTAGGGTAAGTAGATAAATACAGAATATAATATTATAAACGCGAAAGTTTATATGGATGTATAGATGTTTGTTAATCTTTCACGCAAAACCTACTAGGCCGATTGCGATGAAACTTGGTATGTAAATAGCTGGAGAATTGGATTCACCCATAAGCTACTTTTCATCCCGATATTCTCACGTGAACGGGACTTACGCGGGTGAAACCGCGGGGAAAAACTAGTACAGAATATTTTAGGGGAAGATTGAAAATCTGTAAGATGCGATTTCTTTATATGATTTAAGTATATTTTAGTTGGGGTAAAAGGTAAATGCTCGCATCTTTTTGGCTAAACTGAAAGCGTACTAACTGCTTTGTTAGAGAACAGAAATGGTTTTTATATTGATGATACTTTTAGAATCCTTACTAATATTATAAATGCGAATGTGAGTTTGTTTGTCTATTACGGTTTTACGCCTTAACTACTCGACCGATCAGCATGAAATTTTTCATACACGTTGTTTGGGGTACAGAAAAGAAAGTGGGATACCTTTCATTCGCCAAATTTGTCATTACCTACATTTACGCGAGAGGAGTCGGGGAAAATCTATTCATATATAAAATTAATTCTGATGTGATATATGTATTCTCATTAATGGGAGACAAAACTTTTTCAGGAATGTTATTATACATTTGAGGAGTTCATACAAAAAAAAACAATACAAGTATTATAATTTTGAATGTTCATTGAGGTATAAGCACCAGTAATGTACAAAAAATCAATTTAAAATGTTAATTTTTATATTTTATTTCTGCATTCTGTATGCCTTAATACCGTATCGAGGCGCTCATAGCCAGTTGCACTCACTGATCGTAAAGGATTAGCGAAGTTAAGCAACGTTGACTGCGGTCAGTCTATAGATGGGTGACCGCTTAGTGGTATTTCATCTGAGCGTCTCCGTGCTTCGGAGGGCACGTAGAAAGTCGGTCCCGGTTGTCGCCAAATTGACAGCAGTCGTTAAGCCATGTCAGAGGCCTACGGGCGGCTTGAACAACTCTTGACAACAGGTTGGCCACTAACCACACGAAAAGAAGAAAAAAGAATACCGTATAATATTTGATGCAATAGATGATAGTATTATCATTAATCTGTTAACATAAATAACAGCAGAGCACTAAAATATTATTTATCTGTACCTTTCCTTTAAAATACAGGTAAATACTGCAAATATTACCATTTGCCACGACCTACCTGCATAAGCGAAATTAAAACTAATAGAAGTAGCCACTCTCCCGCCCTACAAACCATGGCACCGTTTATTACTCCCCAGTAAATGGAAATATTCATTAAACTTCCACAGCAACAGTATCGATTCTAGTTTATATTACAGCCAACATTTTGTTATTACTCATCTAGTTGTTTAACTACTGTAAACTTCCCGTTGATGCTTTTCCCTTGCGTATATATTTTGTAAATTGACGAAGTAAACTTTTAATAAAATTGAGTCTTGTAGGCTTTGTCTTTTTTCTTTTTTTACAGGACATTACAACAGCGATTATTATTTCACATGTATAGATGCGCGATGCGCGATAAGCTCGCGCCTGTTTTCCCGAGGGATGAGTAGAGAATACGGAATTTGGTGGTCTAATATTTGTCTGCGATAGATGTTTTTCATCGCAAGTAACGTTTTTGTCACAGTTTATATAGCATGCTATGAGTCGATAGACTGGTAAATCTAAGCTCTCTCTCTGTCTCTCGCTTACTATTCGAATAAATAGGCTGGCGAAGAGCATTCAATTCACAGAAGACTGCAACATAAAATCTGTTTAGTAAAGTAACATAATAAATAGTTAGCTTATCTATCTCCATGGGTCCGATTCTTACCTTAATGTTAAAAAACTTGATAACATTACTTGACCTAGGATTCGGGATTGAATCTGGAAATTTTTAAAAAGAAATTAAGATCCGCGCTTGTAATGAATCTTGTGTCGAGTAGGACTTTACAAACATTCAAATATCAAACACATTAGGAACAATTATTTGAGGATTACCCAAATGTTGTACCGTGTAGGATTCGAACCTACAGCACTCGACGTAGTAACAATACAGAGACGACCATTCAAACTACTACGCCATTCGTTTAGTCCTTATTTAATTGTACACAAATAAACGTAACCGTAAATTTATGGCACGCGATCAATGCGGTATCTTATTCTTCAAAACAAAAAAAGCAATGTCTGATTAATTGTAATCCTTAAAATTTTATATGCGTTTTTACATGTATGCAAATTAGGCAAGCCTAATAACATTTATGATGAAATTTCGATCACATTATCTTCGAATATCACTTACAATGTACCATAATAGACCATTATATGAAGGGTCATTCGACCCATAAAAGTAATTTACGTATGACCCCTATATGTCCATACCTTGGCATTTTAATATGGTTTGAACAAGAACACGAAGTATGATATTGATGTAAGTAATTATTAAACGGTAATTAGAAATATAATATTAGAAAATAAAATTAATAAATCACGCTTCAGACTTTTGTCAAAAATTTATGTATATAGCTTGTCCTTCTTCAACTGACGTTTAAGGAGAGTACTAGTAACCATCGCAGTAAGCAGCGGTTTAGCTGTGTAGACTCCATAGCTACAGTAAAAATAAATATATTGCGCGAGAATCGAGCCTTGGGTCGTGATCACAAATCAAAAAGTCAACAAGAAGTCAGAATAGGAAGATGAGACACGTCTGTAAGCAAGCGATCGCCTTAGCAAATGATTGCAACATTAGTGGCACAGACAATATAATCACACGTATCCTCTACTGTCACCACATTCCTTTTATTGAATACCGAATTTGATGTCGTATCAACATACCTACTGTAGGAATATAAAACAAGGTTGTTTGCCCGCCATACTGTATATCGAAACGTTTTTCTTGATGCCTCCTTAGCCAAGTAAGCTGCCTGCGTGGCGCAGCGGTAGTGAATACGACTGCTGTGCATGAGGTCTCGGATTCGAAACAAGGGTGGGCCAAAAAAAAATGTTATGAAATTTCAATAGCAGCCCGGCGTTAGGAAGTTGGCGGTGTTATACACTCTCGTGCCTCGGAAAGCACGTAAAACGGTCCTGGGCCTAATCTCTCTCCGGTCGTGTTGGATCACGGTCCCATCGGATCATGAGAGTGAGGGAACAGAGAGTGCACTTGTGTTTGCGCAAGAACTTGTGCGCAATAATATCTCCTGCGCAGATGGCCAGTCTCCGTTAAGATTGGCCGCCGTGACCAAAATTCGGTCTGGAGGACAATTTGTTATAGTTTGACCGACATTCCTAAACGACAGAGTAACTCTTTAAACTAAAAGCCGTTATGTTGAATCTAGTAAATTATTAATTCTATTGAATATTATATACAACCATGAAATAACGGTAAAAATGTCAACAGTATTTTAATTCTGAAAGGACTTATCCATAAAATTAATTTATTCATATTTTTATGCAACATAAAATGTCCGATCTTTTCTACCCTCAATTTAATTTTATACACCTTAAAAACTTTTCTTATTACAATTTCGAACAGTTAATTTTATTATTAATCTCAATAAAATCTTTACTAACAACAGAATTTACATCGGATGAGCTCCAAAGATGAAATTTTACGAAACTTTTTTAAAACTTGAACTTTTAATTAAACTGGAACTAATTAAGTAGCTTCTTCAATGGGGCGACTTTGGATACATTCTCTGAAAGTGCATGAAAGTTGCACATCGTGCCAGTTCTCTACTTCAATAAATAATTCTAGGAATTCGTATGCTTTGCTTTTAGTGCCTCTGTGTAGGGTACATGAAGTTATGAATGTGAGGTTTGGTTTGATATGACGTTATGGTGTTGCTAGAACTGAAATTCCTTTGCTGGAGCACCTGAATTCCTAATTATAACGTTGTTCTATTATTGTTTCGATCACTTGTGGCTGGGAAGAGCAAAAAGCAAGATACTCGCAGTTCGCTTTTCTCTTGATGTTGATGCACATAATTGCTTTTGTATGATATTCAAATACAGCTGTGCATAGCTCAATACTTACTTTGTATGTCCAAGTACGTAGTACATTTACATAATATGTTTAATGTTGTTAATATGTATATTAATTCATGCACATCACTAATTACAAAACAAATAATATTAGCATTGTATATAAACAATCCTACCGCTGGGCACGGGCCTCTTCTCAATGTGAGAAGAGTTAGGCCATAGTCCACTACACTGGCTCATTGCGAGATGGCAGACTTTTATTTAGCTTCGAAAACATTATGGAAAAATTTAAGGCATGTAGGTTTTCGCACGATGTGTTCTTTCACCGTTACAGCAACCGAATTAATACGTACATAACTTCGAACAGTCAGAGATGTATGTGTATCCTCTTTGGAGATTTGAAGCTATCGATGCTCTTGCAACACTAATTATTAAACGTCAAAATGTAGTAGTCATATTGTATTATATTCTAGCCTACATAGAGCTATTACCGCAATTCTAAAGCTAATAATTCTATCACAGTAAAGCCACAGGTATAGCTAAAACTTAGTACGAATTCACTTACACATCAGCCTGTCATTAGCCTAATGTATTAACGGTCTAGCTAATCGGACGAAATAATTAGATTGGTCGGTATCGTCAAACGTTATATGTAACTATTTAGTTTCCTATATACTGTCATGAACAATTCATCACAATAGGTTACTGCTAAATAAAGGCTTTCGGTTGATTAATTAACAATTACATTAGTATATTTGGAAGGTTTTGTTTAATAAAAAGGAAATCTCCATGTCACGGGAGACTTTAAATATATATTTTAATGATGAACAAAATGCCAATCAGAACTTAAAACAACTACATGTTTGTAGTCAACTTCTTTAACATTTTGTATATTAAGTTCTTGATTTTGATCACTTTATATGTAGGTATCCCTCTATATAAAAACATACACAATGGATTATTATCATAATTATGTAGTTTAATATTTATAAGATTACATGCAATTTGCAAATAGCACACACACAATGAGCAAATGAAACATAAGATAATTTAATTCTTTATATATTTTTTATATGTAAGTTAAAATAAAAGTAACAATATTTGGCACTAAAATCCAAATATTTCCAAATAAAAAAAGACTTCAAGAGGCACTTGCCAATGTGCATAAGCCTCAATACAATATTTGATCGATACTATAAGCTGGCAAAGCCGCGGCCGTCATCTAGTATTTCAATAAAATTGGTTTGCTTGCTTCGAACAACTTTATAACATCGTTTGGAAGCCACCAAGAAAGCAAGAGTGACGTTATATAACGCTACAAGTTTAGTGGCGAAACTCCGTGCACGTACTACGAGCTAGTTCCGCAGTATCAGCTTACAAATAGTGTACAATAAGCAAGTGCTTTGTTGTTGCTAACAAGTTCTTTTTTCTAAGAACCACCAGCTGTGTTGAAGCCTTATGTTTCTTTTAGTAGATTTGGTTGCCATGGCAACGCATATGAGCTTAAAAGTATACCATGTGTTTATCTAGTACATGGTCTAGCAGTGTGTGAAGTGCAGTCGGTTAATTTACTTTAAAATGTTTTTAACGGTTTATATGCGTGATGAAATGAAATTCAAACGTTTTTAGAAACTCTTATAATAATTATTATTTTCCTCTTCTTATGATATAGTTACTGCTTGCAATTTGAGCACTATGAACGATTTGATGCGCTTTATACTTATTTTTGTACGGGTACTACAATGTAGCTTTTACAAATGCTGTTTTTTAAAAATTATCCTCACACTAGGAATGATATTTAAATCAATAGTGCGACGTCTATTCACGGGTCCTATATTTATCGCATTAAAATTTATATTTAAGTAAATGTTACTTATATTCCTGCCATTTAAGTTCCCAGTCTCCTTTTACTAGTGCCACCTGCTATTCTTTGTATAAAATACTAATCGTTGTTGTTTACCGCTACTTTCTGGATATTGACCCAAACTTAGTAAATAGATTTTGCTAGCTTTTGCAAATTATCTTTAATTGAATCTATTTCACTTATCACCGCACAGCTTAAAATCATTCTTCAGCAAATATAAAAAAGAGCATGTCAGGGTAAATATAATTGTAGAACATGTTGTTTTCACTTCTAGATACTACATTAATACAAAGACTTTGCCTATTCCGGCGACATAGGCAAAGTGAAATTTCTTTTTTTTGAAATTAAACTATTATATACGGATTTTATCGCGTTGTTTATTTAACACTCTATTACATAATTTTGAAACTGTTACACTACTATACTATACTATTAAACTTTACTAATTTTAAGCTAATTAAATTATTAAAACTATCAAATCTATTTGTTTTTAAGTTTACACTTTCCCCGACGTTTCGGTTATTTTTCAGCAGCCATGGTCACAAAATTATGTAATAGAGTGTTAAATAAACAACGCGATAAAATCCGTATATAGTAGTTTAATTTCAATGAATAACATTCGCGTAAACAGAAGACAATATTATGAAATTTCTTTTATTTATTTTCCATCATATATTTGATTTAAAACTTGCTTATACGTGTTATTTTATTTTATTATTTCAGGAAAACCGCTACCACATCCTTCTCATCTCAAACATCAACGTCGCGTAACTTATATCACAAGTGGACCCATGGAGTGCCTGAATTGATTGCTACAAACATTAACCTAATTTTAGGCGCCGACGTGAATATATTTATTGCTCGTGTTCCGTCCGTGTTACTGATTGACTTTATTTCATTCTGGACCGTTTGATTTCAGGCTGAATTTGTTTTTGAGTGATAAATTAGGCGGATAGAATATTTGTTTTGTAGCATCGTTTTATACATCATACATATTATCACGCTTATACCCCGAAGGGGTAGGCAAATACGTATTATTTATACAAACATTTAAAAAAATGAATGAAAGGTCAACAGGTATCTTGGTCATGCCCGTTTAGCCTTCACAACCTTGGTATACATTAATGCAGACTATGATGACGTCAAAGGCGATACATTACTGATATGATACGATGCCCGCACAAGTCAAACATTTGTGTGCATAAACATGGATGTTTGTCTTGGTCTGGGTGTTTCTATGTATAATATGTATGTAATTACAAAAAGAAAGTATATATGTATGTTTATCCATTGTCTAGTACCCATAGTACAAGCTCTGCTTAGTTTGGGTTAGATGGTGGTGTTGTGTGTATGTGATAGAATATTATTAAATATTTATTTTACTCACACATATCATCTTTGCTTGCCAGGATATTATCAGGCAAGCAAAATCATAGATGCGCCGCGCCTTACCACGTATAAAAATGGTCTTCGTTCTGGACGTTAAGTTGTCATCCGACACACGATATCCACATGACTTTTTAATTATAAATTTAGTATTAGTATATCACTGAGTATTGAAAATTGTACTCTGTTGTTCCGTGTGTTATGTAATCTCACTTTTTTGCGTTTAAATTACAGCACATCTATTATTTAAATATTTGATTATACCCACAGTTCGCTTAGTATGATTCCTTAGAGAAGCCAATGCCGTCTACCAAAACTGCCAAATTCTGTGCTACTATTAAAAATATCCAATGATACTTTGCCTATCACGGCAATGAAACATGAGACTTCATGCACAACAGTCTCATTCAATATTGCTGCACCACCGAGGTACAATGAAAAAGCTTTTAAACTGCCAGGTTAATCTGTAGTTACAAACTATTAAAGCAGTAAAATAGTTTGGAACTAGTTCATAAACTATTATCCGACAGAAACTCATTACCAGGATAAAAAATATTCTACGTATTAATCTAGAACTTGGTCTACCTTTGTACCTACTAAGTTTCATCCAAATATTTTCCGCGATCAACGCGTGACTGAGTAACATACATTCATATCTATGCATTTATAGAAATAAATAAAATTGAAGTGTCTCTTTTTTTGTCAAAATAACAGCTATTTTACTAAATGCATATGAAAGTATATGCGGTCCTTATAGCAAAGATCTATTTTTGAAATTTTTCTGTCTGTTTGTTCCGGCTAATCTCTGGAACCACTGGATCGATTTTAATGGGACTTTCACTGGCAGAAAGTTAATGCTATAAGGAGTAATTGAGGCTACTTTTATATTAGAAACATTTTTGTTGAATTCCACGTGAACGAAGTCGCAGGTAACAGCTAGTAACTTCATAAATTTAAAATATTTACATGTGTTTAAGTTACAAATAATTAACAACAACTCTCGCGCTCTGAGTAATTCCAATGTCGTGGAGGTCTTTACAAACATTTAAACAACGGACACAGAACACCCGGCTTCGGAAAAACTATTAATGACATACACCATTTTTTATCCCATGTGGAGATCGAACCAACAACGACGCGATCCGTGCAGTCAAATAGTATACAGGGTGTCCCAGAAGTCAACGTCAAGCCGGAATCAGGTAACAGGCTGGCTAAGTTATAATAGCTAACAGAAAAATATAAAAAATATGCTTCTTCAAGCTCTCGATTTTTCTCGGTTATTAGAAATTACATAACAGAAAAAATTCATTAAGTAAATATCTGTAGTAACAAGAGTGAAAAGATCGTCACAGGGTGTTGTTAAATTGTTTTTTTAAATTTCTATCATTTTAAAATACGCTACTTAGATTTTATTCATATTTTTCTGGTAGCTATTATTATTAGTATAGTAGTATTAACTTAGCGACGTCGACTTCTGGGACACTAGTAACTAGTATTATAAATGTGAAAATTTATGAATATACAGGTTATTCATATATTTTCACATTTATAATACTGGTTTTTGCCAGCGGCTTCGCTCAAGAACGCACACTGGACTAAAAGTATTCTGTCTTATTCCAAGACCTCGTCTATCTATGTGCCAAGTTAATCAGTCAGTTTGCGCTGTGTAACGAACATGCTGATCTTCAGTCACCTATACTCACTAATATGATTATAAACTAGTTTTTCCCCGTGTTTTCACCCGCGTAATTCCCGTTTCCGTGGGAATATCGGGATAAAACGTAGCCCATGTGTGAATCCAGGTCTCCAGCTATCTACATACCAAGTTTTATCGCAGTCGGTTCAGCAGTTTTTGCGTGAAAGAGTAACAAAAATCCATACAAACTTTCGCGTTTATAGTAAGGATATTAGTAAGGATATAAATGTTAACATTTATATTATTAACTAGACTTTGTCCACGGTTTCGTTCGCGAAAATGTAGGTTTGGTTAGATTAGTAACATAACTTTTATCTGGATGAAAGGAACCTTTTTTACTTTTGTGTTCTCCTGACAACATATATGCAAAATGCCATGACAATCGGTCAAGCGATTACGGCGTGAAAGCGTAACAAACAAACAAACTCACATTCATATTCATAATATTAGTAAGGATATGCTCAGCATTCTCAGCATCTCGCCCATCTTCGTAGAGCCAGACAGACACACAGACATATAACATGCCCATCCTTTCATGGATACGTATACATGAATACAAACGTAAATACATTTCTAAATTTAATTTAAACCGTTTCAATACCGAGCGTCTAATTTAAGACGCACCACACACGCTAAATTAAAACTGCTTACAAATTTACAAAAAAATCGGCGGAATTTTTCCTCGAAAACGTGAGCATAATACGTCGCCTGAAAAGCCTTTCAAAGGCTATGCACGTCTGAACCTGGCTTTGTGTCATGTAATGATTTTTTTTCATAGAGAGCTCCTTTACAGTATATGGCTGGTTCATTAAACTGAGATAAGGCCCCTTGTTCCTGTATTATTTCTAGACTTGCTGGCCAGTCGCTTTGAGATGATATTTTAATTGACGGCGTCTTTGTCTTTACGGTTTTAGTTTAATTAAGTTTTTATGAAGCGATTGCAGGTACTGAAATATTCATAAACTAGTGGCTCAACCCGACTTGGTCCGGTTAATATTTATGGCCATCTGAAATAATGCGCCTTTTAAATAATAAATCATTTTTCAACAGTGTTTTCGGGTATTTCTCTCTATATACACACAATCGTACTAAATTCACTCTCTTTTAATAAAGTCTTTTTAAAGCCTGTTTCATTTCATTGCAGTGTAAAGGCCTCGCAACACACTCCTTCCATCTCTCTCTATCCAAAGCCGATTTTTGAAGGAGTCTAGCTCATCTCGCCATTTTTGTCTAAGCCTGCCCCGATGTCGTTTGCCGTCTTGAGCTGAACAATAGTTGTAAATTATATATTGTAGATTCGTGAATGGCTTAACCTGTGGGCGGAAAAATGATTAATCAATCTACATAATATATTCAATAGCGAAAGTGAGAGACTGTTGAACTACCACGCAGAGGTCTCGGGTTCGATCCCAAAGCCCGCACACCTGACTTTTCCAAGTAAAGTGCGTATACGCGTGCTTATTATGCTCGCTTTACCGGTACACTGATTGACAAAATGTATTTGGCTCCAATTATATAATATTCCAACTTATGTACCTAAATTTTATGCAAATAAAACTATTCCATTCTATACTGTTCTGTTCTGTTTTGTTCTGTTCTGTTCTATTCTATTCTATTCTATACTAAAGGAATATGTCAGGTGGAAAACTGCCTGGAAGGGATCAAGTCTGCGGTCCCGCACTGGATCAGCATGATGGACTATGGCGTAACCTTTCTCACACTTGAATGAGGCTCATGTTCAGCAGTAGGATATTTTAGCAAAGCAGGAGACAAATATTTAGAAATACCAGAAAAGACATTTCAGTAGGATCGTTTATAAACAGGGCTGTAAATATATTATACATACATACATAGATTCACGCCTGTTTCCCAGAGGGGTAGGCAGAGACTACGGATTTCCATTTGCTCCGATCCTAACACACTTCTCTGGCTTCATTCACTTTCATAACATTCGTCATACACGCTCGCCGGTTTAAGGTGCTCTTAACCTGGTCTTTATCCAGAACGTCTCCGATCTGATCAAGAAACGTTCGCCTAGGTCTTCCCCTTGCGACTGTTCCATTCACACTAGCCTTATAAACTTTCTTAGTCAGTCTTTTCTCGTCCATTCTTTCTACATGCCCAAATCAGCTTAACGTACCCATTCTATTCTCGTCACTATATCCACTTTTATGCCGCATCTCTCACTAATCACACTATTCCTTATTCTATGAATCTTTCAGAGAATAAGGAATATATTATATGAAAATATAATTAAATATAATATTTTGAAATTAAACACTTTATACGGATTTTGTCGCGTTATTTATTTTACTTTAAACCACTTTTGTATAACATTCGCGTATACATAAGACAATATTATGTAAATGTAATACTGTTTAATAATATCTATTATGTGAGTAATTCCTTTATTGAATGATAATATTCAAAGCAAATAATTAATTTCAATAACATAATAATATTGGGAGCTTTTGTATGAAAATATAATAACATTGTCTCGTTTAATATTTTAATTACAATTGCTTTTTGGCGTAAGTTTATTATTTTTGACAAGTTATGGCGTTTAACGTTTTCCATACAAAATCACAGCTATGCCTTAAAATTGTTCGTAATTTATCCTTACTTATTATAAATTCGAACATAAGACTGCCTGCCTGTTTCTCTGTTACCTCTTCACGGCTAAATCACTCAACCGATTTGAATGCAATTTTGTACAGAGATTTTTATAACCTGGGGAAGTACTTAGGCTACTTTTATTGACGTGGGTACCAGGAGGCGCGCGCAGAAGCTTACTAGCTTTATAGCTTACTAGCCTCGCAACCTTTAACACTAGGAGAAATATAAAAAACAAATACATACATAGTCTCTCGCGTAAATACGCAAAGGGATGTTTAGGTCCCAAATAATCGAAAGCGTCTACCGGGCACTTTGTGCGCCGAGCCGCGCCGCTACTGATGCAATCAATAAAAAACCCAATCACACTTTGTCCAATCCAGGAATCGAACTAGAGACTTAGCTATCATCAAAATAAATTACTCGGACACAGGAAAACTGCTAGTATATAAGTATAAGTCTTAAAATAATATTCTTTTGATCTTGATTCAAATTGAATACACTATAAATTAACATAGTTCTTAGAATTCGTTTTATTATAAGCTTAAATTATTTAAGGCACGAATGCTTTAACACTGTTGATGTAATATGTATGATCTAGTGTAAGGATGTATCAACAAAGCAGACTGACATCATAAATAAGCAATGAAATCAAGCGACCGTTTACCCACTATGCCATCCGTGCAAGCAATATGAAACACGTTTTCAAAGTAATCAATTATGTATTTTAGCATAGACATGCTTTTAAGATGATTACATAATCATTACAGACCGAATAAAAATCGTAACCAAAATTGTGAAATCTATCTGTCCACCAGATATCACAAAATACGACCGAACATTTTGTAAAATCTGCCAAGTCTGATACGGTTGACTGGCAGCTGCCTGCAATTAAAAAAACAACTACGATTTGATACTCTACAAATGGCATAGCATAGCAAACTTTACTACATATTTCAACCATGACGTTGACAATTTCAACTGTCAAAGTTGTTCACGCATTTGACATTTTGATATTAGAACTATTTTTAACTGAAATTTTTTACTACGTTCTGGTGCTTGTCAAGCGCTCAATTATTTTAATTCTACTGCGCAACCACGCTCGTAATTTAGTTCATCTAGCTTATTAAAGGCTAGGAGTGTACTAAATACATTGATGTATGGCTAAATAGCTTAATATATTGCCTCAATTATAATGGCCGTTTCGACACAATAGCGATCCTACTGTTATGAAATACGAGTAGTAATTTAATATGAAATAGTAATACTACGAATTATCAAACTGAAAATGGGTATCAGCTATCGTCTAACGAACATTAATCATGTTTACAACGCAAATAATTGTCGGAGGACATTCGAGTATGAATTGAGACAAAGATTCGGACGGTACGTGCGGAATTGGCCCCCTCATCCGGACACTATAGAATCTGTGAGCCATACTACTGGTTTAAAATTTTGAGCGTTACAACGAACATTGTCTCAGATACGAGTTTCAAACGAGTTTATTTTAAGCAATGTTATTAATGCGAATATGAATATTTGTTTGTTACACTTTGAAGTCTTAATTACCTTAACAATCCTCATGAAATTTTGTATACACGTTGTCAGGGGTACAGAAAAGGACATAGAGTACCTTTCATCCAGAAAAGAGTATGGTTACCGAGGGATAGCTAGTTTATAATAATATCAGCCATGTATATGTTTATATAAAAGCAGTCTGTTTTACTGCTGGGCACGGGCCTCTTTCACGGTGTAAGAAATTTTAGGCCATAGTCTACCACGTTAGTTAGCTCAGTGCGGATGTGCAGACTCCACATGTTTTCGAGAATTTTATGTAAAATGTAAATTATTATTATGTACAAGAAGTGCCTAGTATACAGCAATAGATTCACTTCATTGCACAGGACCTAAATCCATAGCTGGCGAGATGTAGGTGCCAAACAACTCTGCTCCACCTCCCAGGTATATAAGCGTGAGACGATATATTTATGTAACATTTTATCGAGGAAGTTTTCTAAGAATTGCATGCAAAGCAACGACTAAGTTGCCTGAAGTCGTAAGCATAATACATACCTACTTACACAAAGCTTTTCTTATGACGTAATTTTATGTTAATCAGATAAGAGTGTTTACAAGCAAACTGCATTTATTGTGTAGAAGAAGCATATTAATTATTATAATTATTCCTAAACTTTTAGGGCTCGATTTTGAATCTTTGAAACTCGAGATTCTGAGTTTGAATAATTATTCAATGTATCTGTTGTATTAAGCTACACAGTGAGACAAAAAGGATACTCTACAGAAATGTGGGGTGGGTAGATTAGAAAAATACTCCGTATGCGGTTTTCTTGCGGCATATATGGCTCTTAACCCGGCGTCATGGGGGTTGGGTCTGTGAGACCCGTCACATTTTATTTCGCTTCTAGTACGGCTACTAGGCGTGCGACGTCGCCGTTTTTCTCAATAGCTGGAGCTGTTGAGTTGTTCTATGCATCCCAGGTAAAACGTCAGTCGTGCGACAGCCGCAGTGGGAGTTACACGTGCACAAAATTGAATAAGGTATGTGAGACCCATCCCCGCAGTTAGTGTCACAATTTCACGCCATTTTGTATAGATATTATTTTAATTATGTATATATATTATTTTAAGTATTTATCCTTTTATATTTGTGTTTTACAATTAAAGTTGCTGATATATAGTTTAATGTATTTTATTTATGTTTTTTGTAGGTACTTAGTAAAAAAATGGCTCGAGAAAAGGCAGAACGACAGCGTATTCTTTCGATTTTACAAGAGTCTGACTCTGATTCTGGGTTGTTAGACCAGGAGATGTGTGATGAAGAAGATCACTTGAGTGAGCGTAGTAATCCTAGTGACACAGAGCAAGATATCTCAAAGTCTGATGATGATGACATTCCTCTGTCTACGCTATCGAATAGAAATCGTTTGCCGGAGGAGCATTGTACATCTGGATCGGCAAGTTCTTCAAACGCAAACCGTGAGTGTTCTTCGGGTTTTTATCGTGGCACAGACGATACAATGTGGTATAAGACGCCTTTTCGACAAAATGTCAGAACCAGAGCCGAAAACATAATCTTTCAATTGCCAGGTGTAGTACCAGAAGCAAAATCGGCGATGTCTGAAGTAGAATGCCGGAATCTTTTTATCACTGAGGATATGCTGCAATCCATACTTATGCATACTAATGCACGCATTATACCTAAAATAGCTTCATGTACTAATTTATCTAAGTACACCCATGTAAAAGAATGCACTCTGATTGAATTGAAAGCTTTTATAGGCCTTCTTTATCTAGCTGGTCTTTACCGTTCAGGCGGACAAAATTTGAGCGATTTATGAGCTGGTGGTTTTTCTTCTAAAGATAATTTAGTTTCCTACATAAAAGTGCCATTAAAACTTTAAGACTGATTGTTAATTAATATTAGAATTACCTTTAAGTAGAAGAGAAAGATTTTGTTGATATTTGTCGTTCTTTTTTTTAAAGCTCTAATAAATATAATTAAAACATAATATAATATGATATTTGTGTTTCATTTATTTACATAAATACCTAAAAAACTAAACACGAATAAATATTCACTTTATTATTTATAAAGTATTGGAATAATTTTGATTATAATGAACGGGTCTGTGAGACCCACCCCAACGTCCGTGTAACATTTTTCCACCCCCATGACCCCGGGTTAAGGCTTCTCAAAGAGAGTACCTTGACTAAATTTGCAGAAAGTTTAACCCGGAATTTCCTTATGATTTAAAATGTCTGTGAAGGTATTGATTCCATTTGCGAACCTTCTTAATACAGTTTATTATTAATCAAATATATGGTACTGTTGTCTAAATGGTCAATTTGCCAGTACCAAAAGTATAAACTTCTACATATTCGATCCCAGTTGGCAAAACCAGACAACCACATTTTGTCTACTGTTTTAAATCCTTCGTAATAGAGGTAAGCTTTTTTCAATAGGCACATGTATGAGTTTTGTGCAGCTACTGCTATTTTCTTCAAAGAAACCATAAGACTAACAACATCAGACAAAAAATAAAATACCAAATGATTGCAAACATTACAAATAAGAAGATTGAATCCAAGAAGATTCTGTTATCAAACAATGCAACCCTCGAGCATTCATCACTATGTTAAAACAAACGATTAAATATCTCTGTTTTCACAAGGGAATAAGGTCTTGGCATAATATTTCTTTTTTAATTTTATTATGTTGAATATTTTTCCTTGTTCCTATCGCGGCCCCTCGTGGCTTTACGGAATATACAGCAAAATGAATAATCAACATGGGGATGTCTTATATTCTTGCTATATCAATAAAAGACTGTAATTTAAAAAGCCCAATCTTGTTATGCGTGGTAAGAAGCTACCAAATGTCAAGCTACTTGAAATAACTTATTTATGTAACTGCTATCTAAATCTGTATAAAATATCAGCCTTGTTTATGAAATTTATAACTGCTGGGCCTCCTGTTCTCAGTAAAAGAGGAGTTAGTCCTTAGTACACCATGCTGGCCTATTGGCGGATTTGCAGATTGTACACATCCTCTGGTACGTTATGTAAGGCTCTCATTCTATACATGCTTGTCCCGTAAATGCATAATATAGTTTTGAAAAGCTGAAGATGCGTGTCATAGGATCGAACTCGAGATTTTTGTGTGGTAGTCCAAAGGCCTCTTGCACTAGGCTATCGCCTCTACTATTCCTATCAAATCCAAATGGACTGGTGCTTCAACTAAAAGCTTACTCTTTCCAAACGATAGACAATATTATCTGCCTATCAGCGCTAGAAAAACAAAGGCTTGACTGGTAATTATGGCTGTACCAAGAAATTTCTAGAAAGATTTCTAGCATTTTCCAATAGCGAAGTTTTATATGTCTCTCTGTTATTAAGTTATATCTCGGTGGCGCAGCATTAGTGAATGCGACTGCTATTTGCATGAGGACTACTTGTTCGATTTCTGGATCAGATTAAAAATTATTAGGATTTTCTATCAAGAAATTTTCAGGAACAGCGCAGAGTCTTTGACTGTGCCCGTTAGACGGCAAAATGTCTATTTATTACGTACGACCTAAAGTGATATGTGGCGTAATTTGGATGAAACACCGCTGTGTTTTCATGCACATTACGCCAAGTTTTAATTTTGGGATTCAAGCGTGAGACTGTTTCTATTAAAAGTGAGTAATCTGTGAAATTTGACTCCATAGTACCTTCCAGGTTGGTAGATATCATGATTTATTTGGCAATTAATTTTGTAACGGTTATAAAGGGTGGGACCCGATACTTATAACAGTTTTAAGGGATTACAGTAGCCGATTCATTTAAATTTGGTTGTAAAGACGTTGAATACCAATAAATGCCTCCCTAAAATATACGACGTATATTGAAATAACTCACAGTTTTATATTAAAAGGGATATAATTCATGGATTTGGTTGATAGAATTTCAGCAATTTTAGTATTTATTGATCGGTTTATTCATACATGCATACTTACGTCTGTTTCCCTGAGGGGTCAGCGAAATACATGGGATTTCTACACGAGTTTGTCTGTAAGCATACATCAGTAAAACTTTTCCTTGGTTTTTACTCCGGAAGCAAGCCTTATCACTCCTTAGGTTCCTTCCTTCTCTTCCTTCTTTTATGCCTCCCCACTCGTATCCTTCCTTTAGACTATCATAACTTCTTACCATCCAATAGGCAGACTGTGTACAAAACTACTTCATCATCATCATCAGTCATAAAATCATAGACATGTCCATGAGCAGCGGTTAGCCCTTACCATCAGGTTGGCTCGTCTGTCACCGACATTAAATTAAACTACAGTTATAACGTAATTACACTACATTACATCCCCAAAAGTACACCAAACTCGTACCCATGCAGAGTTTGGAATTTAAATGTAATTTCCTAATGAAATATAAAACATAATGTAAATGTAGATGCAGCAAAACCCAGCTGTATTCCCTTATTTTTATATACTACAAAGCTAATGTCATAAACACAATACACGTATGTTCTCGCAATAAAAAAGGGTAGTAACCAAACTATGAAAGCACATAAACCTGGCAGTGTAGGTAGTAATTTGTCTCGCATTTACAGTCGCGGCGAGCGGTTGCATAAATTTGCACCAGGCGACGTTTCTGCTACACAATGAGCTTTTAATGTTCACTGATGCGGTGTACGCTTGTGTTTATTAGCACATACAGGTCTCATTTGCAATTGATCAGAGTGTACGTACGTAGAATCACGCTTGTGACCCCGATGGGTAAGCAGAGAGTATGTATTTACAAAATATCCGAGGTAAGATATATTATGTTGCATTTAACTTAGTTACATAATTAAATTATCAACTGCACGGATGATGTAGTAGGTTACATGGACGGCTTTTCGCTGCTGATGCCGAGTATTGTTGGTCAGAATTTCGCAGGGATAGCAATTGGTGTGATACATAAATGGTTGTTCCAAATCTGGGTGCTTTTGTCCGTTGTTTGAATGTTTGTGACGTCCCATACCAAGCTTATTACCCAGTACGGAAGTTGTCTTTAAAGTAATTTCACATTTTATAAGTATTATTTATCTGATTTGGATATTCCTTTAAATGTTACTAACACTATATTTAAAATTAATTGTATTCTTGTCGACAGCATAAAACTCGCTATCTAGGTGGCTCTGGAATAGGGAATGCGATTGTAATGCATGAAGTATTGGGTTCATTTCCCTGGCCGGGTGTTATGTAGCTTTGTGAGTCAATAAATTATTAAAAGCAGCAAGAGGTCTAGCAATTTGGCCGGTGGACAGCAATAGGCTGGACCTATTTTATGTGCGACTTAATACGCAGTAGGCCGTCAGGAAAATAGGCGTGACACTATGTATGTATTCGAATTAGCCTCTTCAGGTGATGTAAACGCCGATCTCATTGCATTCAAGGATCTATGCCGTTACTGCAGCGCTTTAGGTATGTTCATGACAGCAAATATTGACGACTTTTATACTATTATGCGCAAAAGAGCTGCGTCTCTGATATGTAGGGCACGGATAAGTCCTAACAATATTCTAAAAGTGTTATCTGCAAAATATGATAGTCCCTTTCTGGCACATTGTACACATGACATATGCACATGTATACCCGCCGGAGTTTAATAATGATAATAAAATATCAATAATTATTATGTAGGTATTTAAATTGTTATTTAATTTATTTCAAAAATGGAAGAGATATTAAAATACATATATTTTTGTATCCTTTGTTTGAATGTTTGTATAATCCACTGCAATGCAGGTATTGTTAAGTAGAGATGGTCACCGTCACATTACACCTGCTATGTCTATATCGCACGTGTTAACGAGCGTCAGTATATTACCGCCAACCAGACAGCATCAAACTATGCGCAGCTTTTCTTAATCAACAAGACTTCTAGAACAAACATGTTTTAGATAACTGAAATGTTTAAAATTGAGTGATCTGATGATATTTCACTGATGCAAATTTGCCATTTAGTGGCTAGTTTTTTTAAATTTACGAAACTGTTAGTCTATAGTAATAACAGTACTAAAACGCTGGCCTTGTTCTTATAATTTTCTATACGTTCATGAGTTCCATGAACGGAGAGGAAACTCTTAACCTTCTTACCTCGGCAACGTTCGCTTAAATCATGGTAACGCAGACCAAGATAAAACTGTTCTACGTCTTAGTACAGGATATAGTCAATCAGTGTGCAAAGTTTCTTCTGAATCCATTCAACGGTTTTTGTGTGATTGAGTAACAAATATGCAAACATCTTCACAAACTTTCAGATATTATATTCGTAGGATCTAGCAATTTGGATCCACTTGCATAGATATCACTCCTTTCTATACGGCTTATAAATGCAAATAGGATGTGTCGTATTCCAAAAAGTTCGTTGCGTCAGCACTTTCAAGTTTTCCATTGAAAACAATTTTTGACTACCTAGGCGACTATAATTTAATCATAATGCGGGGTCAGTAGCTCTATGTTTACTCCTAACCATTAGAATGTGTAGTCTAAGAAAATAGAGATAACGTTCATTCTTCAGTAAAATTATATTTCCAGTATATTAGGATTTATTTCATAAGTATTTCTCATGAGTTACAGAGTAAATTATAATCGAGAAAAAGTCTGATGCAAAACTTGTACGTGTGACCTTGACATATTGTGTAGTCGCTTTGTTAACCAAGTTTTGCACGGTCAATCGTCAGAGATTAAAATTTGCCTCCGTATTTTGCATTTATGGCGATGCTATGCGTCATCTATCGTACAGTTATAGAACGGAGTGATAAGCAAGTACATAAGTAATTGTTAGAAATTATGATTCATTTAATACACTCATATCTACCTGTCCGCAGTGGTATTATTTAACTAAAACCGGGCCACTGAATACGGCAGTCAACAATTTTCACGAGCCCCTCGAACTAAACACAGAAATACATATTTTCCTTCTGTGCCTCCCCAGCCCTCAGAAATGTTGATTACAATACATATCCCCACAAAAACATAATATAACAAAATCTTTGTCTTTTAAAATTTCTTACTCGGTCCTATCTATCATAACCTCAGCCCTCCTTTTCACTTTGTCCCCATAAAAAAATAAACTGTGTCATTTTAGGGTGCAGTTTTCCTCGGCGGGAAGGTTGCTATAGAATACTTTTTTTCTACTTTTAAAGTATCAGCGGAGTGGGTGTTTTATTTTTTATTTTGCTTTTTGTGGCGACGCACGGAGATAATGTCTGGACTCCCTTTCAGTGCATAATAAAATTGGGTCTTTAGATCTTTGGGACGTTTCTTACAGCGGCTATAATACAGTGTTCCTTAGAAATATCTGTATTTGTAATAATAGTAAACATTTTGTGCTGTAGGTTAATTATTTTATTAATTTAAGATCGTCATATATATGACGATCTTAAACGTTATAGTATATACATATTTTTTACATAGTTTGATTGCTTGTTAAGATCGCCGTGACACAGGAATTATTTTATTTTAAAAGATAAGATATTAAGTTGGTATAAGATTTTAATTAATTATAAACACAAGCAAGCAGGTAGCCAAACTACGGTAAGCGTTTAATCCTCCTGCTGGTTGCTTTGCCAGAAATAAAATACTGTGTTGTCGTTTTCGCAAAAAAAAGGCGCTCTGGTCCTCTGTGGATAGGTTAACCATGTTATTATATGTGTTATTGATTTGCACACTGCACATTAATTGGTACATAGACATTAAGTTCGAATCAGGGATTGAAACGGTTAGTAAAACATTGGTGAAGAACCGGTTCTGTTACTAAAACATGAACCGGAACTTAAATTGAATTCTTAAAGAACCTTGAATTTACCGGTTCTTTAAACAGAGTCTGAACTTGTTTAAGTTCATACGATACGATTCCGTTTAAGCAGCCGATAATGGTGAGGTACGATGGCGGTTGTAGTAGGTGAAGAATTCCAGATTGTGGAAGAGGGAAATGTTAAAAACATTTTCTTGCGTTTTGGTAGTTTATCCGCATCACTATTTGAATAACCAACCAGCACTTTTTTTAAGAGTCTTTAAATGAATAATAATAATAGTGAACCAGCATTTTTGAACCTTTATTAGGCTCATTCATAGGGACCAAAACCTATCCAGAACCCCAATTTAAGAACCGAAATTAATACTTGTGCCACTGCCAAGTCCCTTTAACTAAAAACTAAAATTGAAGATTCTAATAATAAAATTAAAACTACATGGAACATTATTAACAATGAAACAGGTCGCATCAAGGTGCGTTATAATAAATTTGAACTGAATGTAAATAATAGCTTAATTTCAAATAATTTGGAAGTAGCCAATACATTCAATAACTACTTCACAAAAATACCTTTAAATACAACTAGTATCCTTAGGTCTTGCCCAGCTCGAGCAGAATACTTGGTTAGGGGCAGCGTGGAAGAGTGCAAGACACAATTTAGTTTTGAATGTGTACATCCGTATGATATAACAAAAGTATTTAAGTCGCTCAATTCAATAAAATCAGCCGACTTCTGGGGTATTTCTGTAAAATTAGTTGCAAGTATTATTGTTAATATAGCACCACACCTAGCCGCAATATTCAACGGATGCATTGATGTGGGCATTTTTCCAAATTTAATGAAATGTAGTAAAATAATACCTTTATTTAAAAATGTATGCAAAAGTGACCCTAGTAATTTTAGGCCAATTTCAATATTACCTGCTATTAGTAAAATATTTGAGAAGATTATATTACAGCAATTAGAGAGCCACTTTAGTGTAAATAGTTTATTTCATGCAGATCAATATGGTTTTAGAAAAGGCCGTTCTACGATAGATGCGGGTGTTACGCTTTTAAGACATATATTCAGTGCCTGGGAAAATTCGCAAGATGTCAATGGCGTATTCTGTGATCTCTCTAAAGCCTTTGACTGCGTTGACCATCATACGCTGTTGCGAAAACTCGAGCATTATGGCATCAGAGATACTGCACTTGACTTAGTTGGTTCCTACCTAAGCAATAGACACAACAATACGTTGATATCAACGGAAGTAGATTTTCTGGATTACCAGTCACAATGGGCGTGCCACAGGGCTCAATTTTAGGACTCTTTCTGTTTTTAGTGTACGTAAATGATTTGCCGTTCTTCGTGCAGGATTTGTGTGACATTGTTTTATTTGCAGATGACACATCTCTTATTTTTAAAGTAGACAGAAGAGCAACAAATTTAAATAGTGTTAATGATTCGCTCGAGCACGTCCTGAACTGGTTTACGTCGAATAATTTACTACTAAACTCTAAAAACACAAAATGTATCAAGTTTACATTGCCAAATGTAAAGAGTCCTAACATAAATATAAATTTAAATAATGCAATTATTGCTTTCGTACAATCAACAATTTTTCTAGGTTTGACTTTAGATCATAAAGTTCAGTGGGGTGGTCATATATCGTGTCTTGCAGGGAAACTTAGCTCAGCCGCATATGCAGTTCGGCAAGTAAGACAGCTTACTGATGTAGATACCGCGAGACTAGTATACTTCAGTTACTTTCACAGTGTCATGTCCTATGGTATATTATTGTGGGGCAAGGCAGCTGATATCCAGACAATTTTTATTCTTCAAAAGATATATAAAATAAAATATGGCATAAAGGCTGCAACACCTTGTTAATCTGAGTTGTAAAATACTGAAATTATATTTAATTGGCGATTTAAAAGAGTGGCCGTGAGTTTCTTGCAGGTTTCTTCTCATAGGCTCAACTCTTTGCCTGAACCTAGCAACTAACCTAAATGTAGCTTCATTAAACTCACTAACCCATATATTTTGACGTTCATAAGTGTTACTTTGTGACCTAAATGAATAAATGATTTTTGACTTTGACTTTGACTGAATAGGAGTAGTCTGTCCACAACTTTTAATAAATATCATTCGAACTCAATAATGCGAATCACTCGAATCACGATCTCCCACCTCCATTGAGATCCCTACAAACAAAAGTATGTTTTAAATCACACATGAAAAGATACCTATTACAAAAACAAAAACAAGCACAATAATATACATAAAACATAGGTTTCACTTACATAATGTTTGTGATCTACGGGCGAGGTAGGTATATCGGCTTCCAAGCGAGTCGAGGCGGCATTCACCATTGCATGTCTATTATGTATGTTTTTTCCAACTAAATAGTCAATCTTCATCTATCCTTGTTTCCGTATTCCATATGAATTTTGAGACCGCATAATTTGTTCGCTGTTAGTCGTATAAATAGAAAATGTGCTTTATGTTGCTCGTAATTACAATGTGATAATATACCCCGTATTGTTATGTAAACAAATGATTACGCAACCGAGCGCCTCGCGAGACCAAGCGCAGCGGTCGTATGCGCCGCACGCCGGCCGCCAAGGCTTGTGGAGTGCAAGGTGTTAGTACCTAGTTGTTGGATAGTGGGGAACGCTGCGCTGGAACGACGCGACGCGCGACGTGCTAATCATGCGATAAACTAGGCTGCGTAGGTATATATAGCGTGCACAATTTAATGAAATTATAATATGATATTATAGAATTATAATTAGGCTGACTTACGTCCGTGCGACATCTAAAGGTCCGCACTGAAAATCAGCGCTCTATTGTGGATCCCCTATGGACCACAATATAGCAACAATGCTGAGTGCGTACCAATCTGTCCACAGATTGCACGTTTCTAATAATTAATGTTAAGTTATATTGTAAGTATGTATTTCCTTTTTGAACTGTATCTGTGGCAAATAAACGGTTTTTCTTTCTTTCTTTCTTTCTTCTTTCTTTAACAAAATGTATAGAAAAGTCGAGCTAATAAGTTGAAAATAGTTTCTCATCTTTTGTAATCAATATCGCTGATATAGCACTGTGAACTGGACTTACATCACCGTCGGCAGGCACTTTTAACAGCTCGTAACGATGAGTAAACGAGCGCCTTTTCTCCTAATAACCGAGTTTTAGCAAGTCACCGAGATGAACGTTAAGAAAAATGGTCCAGCCTTGCATAAAGGAGCTCGCTAACTTTTATTTTGAGATGGGCAAGACAGGTGTACAAACGGTTACACATCAAGTTAGACACCCTATATACGCATAACTACGCTACATACTAAATAGAGAATTGTCGGAAAGGGACAGTACATAGTGGTGTCGATGTAATGGTAAGGATCTATCCTTACCATTACATCGACACAAACACATCATTACATCGTAACAAAAATATAACGCACTCTCTCGCATGATTCGCAGAGTTCAACTTCTAATAGTTCAAAGTCCAAACAGTCTAGGTTGATGTATCGCTGTGTATACTTACAAAGTGCTCAAAGTGTTTAGGATTGTTAGTCGACGATTGAATCCTAATTAATATCATAAGCTAGATTTTGTTTGCGGCTTCGCTCACGAGAACTTAGGTTATGTCAGTTTTCTATCCCTCAGAAACAGTACTTTTAATGGATGAAAGGCTACCCTATGTCCTTTTCTGTTCCCCTGACAACTTTAAATTTCATAATTTTATTTTCCTTTTTTTCTTTTCGTGTTTTTAGTGGCCAGTCTCTAGATGGGTGACTGCTTAGTGGTATTTCATCGGAGCGTCTCCGTGCTTCGGAGGGCACCTAAAAAATCGGTCCTAGTTGTTGCCAAACTGACAGCAGTCGTTAAGCCATGTCAGAGGCCTACGGTTGAACAACTCTTGACAATTTCATGATGATCGTTGAAATTAAACTACTATATACGGATTTTATCGCGTTGTTTATTTATTACTAAATCTACTATCGATAAAATCCGAATATAGTAGTTTAATTTCAATGAATAACATTCGCGTAAACAGAAGACAATATTATGTAAATTTACATCTGCATTTATATTAGTTAGGATTTGTGTATGTTTGTTTGCTATGCCATTACGCCTTAAATACTCAACCGACCATCATGAAATTAAAAATTTTGTGTACATGTTGTCAGGGTGCAGAAAATGACCTAGAGTACCTTTCAATTGGACTAAAAGGTCTACTGTCTCTGAGCGTGCAAAGCCGCGAGCAATAGCTAGCAATGGTATCTCATAAGCAGCGGTAATCTAATGTAAGGCAAGTTTTGCGAAAACTCGGAGTTCTGAACAGGGTGAGGCGGTTCTTCGCGCCTGGGCAGCTGTGCCTATTGTATAAGGCACAAGTGCGCCCTTGCGTGGAGTACTGTTCTCATCTTTGGGATGGCTCCGCGCAGTACTTGCTAGACGCTCTTGACAGGTTACAGCGGCGGGCTGTCCGTATCATCGGAGATCCAGAGGTCACGAGTTCACTGGAACTTCTGCAACTCCGTAGGGATATTGCCTCTTTGGCATGTTTCTACAGAATATACCACGGGGAGTGCTCTGAAGAGTTATTCCACCTTATCCCGCCCTCCCCTTTCCTATCCAGAACAACGCGTGCTGGGCTCAGATGCCATCCTTACACGGTGGAGTCGACTAGAGTGCGTACCAACAAGTTTGGGTCCTCATACCTCTGCCGAACGATCAAGGCATGGAATTCTCTGCCAAGGCACGTGTTTCCTTCTTCCTTCAATCCTGGGTCCTTTAAGCGGGGCGTGAAAAAGCACCTTCTCAGGCCGTCAAAGTAGAGACCTCAACATCGCCTCGGCTGCTATGAGGACGATGTGGAGGCCACTGCTCTTAGACCACACGACTGCTTACCATCAGGCGGAGTGTGGTCATTTTGACGAGCAAAATAAAAAAAAAATAAAAAAAAAACACGTAATTAAAAGCTCATGAGTTCGTCTCTCACTCATGGTCGGCCTCAATGGCGTAGTGGTTAGTGTAATCGATTGCCACGCCTGAGGTTGCCGGTTCGATTCCCGCACAAGTCAACCATTTAAGTGCATGAACATGGATGTTTGTCTTGGTCTGGGTGTTTCTATGTATAATATGTATGTATTTACAAAAAATATGTAGGTATATATATGTATGTTATCCATTGTCTAGTACCCATAGTACAAGCTCTGCTTAGTTTGGGCTAAATAGTGTGTGTATGTAGTAGAATATTATATTATATTATATTAATATTATATTGCTGTCCCGCCATACCCACTCCTAATACAAATTGTGTTTAGTTAACAGGAATACTAGTGATTTACAATCCAAATTAAACTGTAAATAAAAAATCTATTTACATATTTTAATTCTAGGTTTAAACAATTACCTTTTTACTGTAGTTTACTCATGACGATTGAAATAATATGCAGGAACATAATATTTTGTTTCAGATTTGTTATTGTTTTATAAATATTTCCATTTAATAACTTTATCGTTTTCTCTAGTGGCTCTAGTAATTTCAAGTACTAACTGTGATCAGTAAAGGCAAACGCTGAAAAAAAAAATCTAGTGAGTCTCTCCCTCTTTTATGAGGTGTCTAAAACCATACTTGGTGAAATGTGAGTGAAATATACCTCTGTCTTATACGCGTGATTCTATGTAAATAATTGTTATAAATAATAAAATCATCAAAATTACCTATAATAAACACAAACGCCAATACTTCCTAATGACATATAAACAATAAACAAATCTCTATCATTTAATAAATTCAAGCGAAAATCCAAACTAACGAAGCCTTATCTCACTGACTCTAATTAACACCTATGTATCCTATTCGAACGAATACATAATACAAAATCAACATATAAGCACTAAAATAGAAAATCAACCTTATATTAATGAATTTAAGGTTTATGTCGACCGCAGAGTTATCGAAGTACTCCGCATCCCTTGTCACACGGTGTAGGCATAAATTAATTAGTTTTCTAAAGCCTTCCCGTAAAGGATTTTGTGATATTTTTAGACAAATTGTTCGTTAAGAAGTTTTTGATTTACAAAATTGTTTTTAATCTACTTAAGGAAATGGAATTACATGGAAAGTAAAGGGTTTGGTGTTCCAAAACAGTGAAAATAATTTAATTGCCATATAAAAAAAATATGGGCTGACCTTTAACAGCAGTCGGAGTTAGGTGATGGACTTGGCCATGCTTCCGAAAGCACGTAAAGATAATCTTGCGCCTGATCTCTCTTCGGTCGTATCAGATTGGCCACTCATCAGTGGACGAGAGTGAAGGAACAGAGAGTGCACTTATGTTTGCGTACACACTTGTGTAGGTACTGCGCAGATGGCTATTTTCTGTCTCTTCGTTAAAAATGGCCGCTGTTCTTCTGTCTAACTTTTGGAAAGTAATACAGAAGAACTTAAAAATCAATATTCTAATTTGACCATTGGCTCTTAAATTATAAGAGCACAAAAGGATGGACAGACATAGAGAGAGAAAAGACGTGTTTTATATTATGGAATTAAAATATTTTATTAAGCCTAGTATCTCTAATTATACAAGAATTAAACATTTTACTATATAGTAGTGCACGCCTCATGGTTAAAATTGACCATAATTATTATATTTTCTTTATTTATTTATTTTATTTATTTATTTATTTATTATAACTTTGGAGTACAATCTTTTACAAATATATAATGTCCCACAAAACCGGTTTAGCGGTTTAACTGAGGGTGAGTTGCATTTTATATAACTAATTTTATCCTAGGTTATATTAATACAATAATACTATAGGTTTATATTAAATCCTTACAAACTAAGTTTCTAAAGACAACATATACTTATTAAGTTTCTTTTTAAACCTTAGTCTATCCGTTTCATGCCTTATGTCCGCCGGTAAACTGTTCAGCAAGTATGGCACACGTTTTTTTAGAGTTCTATCACCAAAGTAATTACTAATTCTAGGAACAATAAATTTACCGGCGGTCATCGACCGAGTACAATGGCTATTGGTTACCAGGGATAAGTTATGCTCTTTTCTGCCATGTTGGTTTATTAAGAGAAGGTATTTATGTTTTAAACTAACTGGTTGGATGTTACATATTTTAAATAATTTTCTATAGTCACCTTTACAACTTGCTTTTGTCTTTTTTGTTACTAGCAGTTTGAGAAATCTTATTTGCAGTGTTTCTAATTTATCAATATTAGGTATAGGTACGTATATGTATTTCTTATTTATTTTTTACTATTACATATTTCTTTAAATATAATATTTATATATAGAAATGTCTGTTTTCAATTTAATTTTATTAATTTGATTGAGGACTAAAGCACCACATACTGCCGAAAAAATTAATAACATATAAAAGCTAGACAGCCAATGAGAAAAAGGTACTCAACTGCTTTGTTTTTGCCTATTTATATAAAGATTATACGGTGTCCGATGTTATTAGACTGTGCACAACGGTCAGTCAGTCAACAGTCTATTATAATCTACTAGCTACGTCTAGAATTTTTTTGTTGCATGGGTTATTCAATAAATTGTAACATATGATTATCGAAACAGCAAAAAAGTAAAGACCAATGTTACCGTCAGATTGCCACAATCGACGGTAATCAAAAGCGCAAGCTGCTGTCACGACAGCAACGACTCAGCTAAAAATCATAATACATTTAATATTTTAGTGCGCCATCTTGTAGTTGTGACGTTGCAGTAAGTATAGCGTACAATATCCTGTTGCGACTTGTTTGCTGTGCCCCACCATTCTCACTCAGCTACACTTCAGTGTGTACTGCAGGACAAATTTAGTGGCACACCACTATATTTATGATTTCGCTTGCAAATGCCATATTAAATCATGATTACATAAGCTATAATTATATACGGGTAACGAAAAGAAAAATCTAAATATAGTATCGCATTATCGATCTTGCATTCGAATGTTGATCTACCATTTGAATTTAATTGTTATAAAGTCTCGTAGGAAAGTAATGTTTGTTTTGCGCCAGAATTCGATATTACTTATCATGCATTATGGAAATAACATAATAATAGTATAACTATTTTTGCATCTTCCGAATTAAATACTTAACTTATTTAACAATTTGGACATATACCATTCAGCTCTGGGGCAGTGCAAGTAATTCAAACATTACAGTATTGCAAAGAATGCAGAAAAACTATAGCTCATGTTCCGTGGTTTATTACTAATACCGAAATCCACGCACACCTAAATATCTAGTAAAGAGGAAATTCTGGCCTCTAAAAATAGGTATCAGAAGTGGCTGGAAAAGCATCGAATGTACCTGCGGCGAGTCTAACCACGCGCAGTACGTCTCAAACGAAAAGAGGTACTGTAGTGAAATCTCATCATACAAATGCAATGAGTAGCTATCCTCGCTGGAGGATGCACTTGACCTGATAATGCCACCCAAACTATCTGCTTATAGTAGAATACTGATTGCAGATTAGAACAAAAAAAAAACTTAACAGCTATTGTCATAATTGTTTTAAAATTTAATTTATATAATAGTATTTTCCAACAAAGGTACACAATTTCTCGGCCTGCCTTGTATTCCATAATTCGAGTATGCAAGCATCAAATACGGCCGAGTTATTATGAGCCTTCCCTTGTAAGACTTAATTAAAATTGTGTTCCTTATTGCCGGCGAGGAAATTATTCCGTTGTCTCAAGCTGAAAATACTTGGTACATGAAAAGAATTTCACCTAAGCAAATTACCTACAGTGCTCGCGGCCGTATAGATGTAGTATGTGCATATTTCGGGCTTGCTATTTAATTTTAATTATTTTGTGTGGATATTGCATATTTTTTGTTTGGGTTAAACTTTCGGTATAAAGCTAGTTATTTTTTTCATCACTTCATTGATTAAATTCTATTTATATTAATTCCTTATTATTAATTTCTTTAGTTCTCTTCTCTTTTCTCTAGCCTTTATTATTCCCAAGTCACTTGGGGTCGGCTTTTCTGATCTAACCGGTTTTTTCTGGATATCAGTTTCTACACGGAGCGGCTGCCACCTGACCGCCGCAACCCGAACGCTAACGATATCCTAAGGCTATACCAGTGTCAGGATATTATAGGGCACTGACTTCCCAGTAACGACTGCCATAGATGTTCATAGCAGCCGGGACCGACGGCTTAACGTGCTCTCTGAGGCACGGAACAGGCGATAATTGTCAATCAATACGCACATCATTTCGAAAAGTCATATAACTTTCGGAAGTCAGAGGTGCGTGATGTCGGTTCGAACCCGAGACCCTCTGCATTGCAGTCTGTTGGTCTCCCCACTGAGCTATCCTTATATTTCTAAATAATCATAAATTTGATGTTGTTGTTACACTATAAAATTATAGTCATGTAATATACGTGTAAAATGTAGATCGCGTAGTGGTTTAAGACACCTTGCTACTGCCACTGTACACTCGGCGGATTTGTGGATTTATCACGGGGCAAAAACATTTAACTTCTACAAATAGTTAGTTGTTCTGATTCTGATTGTACTTTGTATTTATTGTTTGAATGTTTGTGAAGTCCTCTGCGATACACGAAGTCTTTCTTCCGGGCAAAATCTATTTAACTAATATAATAACAACATAATCATCGATGGCGTAGTGATTAGTGTAACCGACTGCCACGCCTGAGGTCACGGTTTCAATTCCCGCATAAGTCAAAGTTTTGTTTGTGTGCATGGACATGGATGTTTGTCTTGGTCTGGGTGTTGCTATATATAATATGTATCGAGTTCATAACCTCTAGTTTGCAATGCCGGTACTCTAACCTAGCTAGCAAAAAATCAATAAGAATTTGTCCAAGTGGACAACTAAGCCTCAACTAAAAAAATATTATTTCAATAAGTACACCGTTTATAACGTTGAGTAATATGATGGTTAGTATTAAAACAAGATAGATACAATAATACCTCTTAAGACTAACTTGGGAGATACGAGCCAGCTGAAAACCGTTTTATCTTTTCCTGACCTCCAACGATGAGGTATGTAGCTGGCTGAATTAAAATTCTTAGAATAATACCATAAACTGAATAAAAGCTGTCTGTATGCTAGATGTATTTTGATTACGATATGAAATATATTATTATGTGATATCTGGAACCAAAAATATGTTATATTTTTCATTGTTAATCTGTCTGCTTATTCAGGTATTATCTATACAAAAACAGCAGAACGGGTTTTGATGATACGGTTTGGTTAGTTGATATTTAAGCTTTATTTTCTATTATTTACACGAACAAAAGTTGATTTAGAGTTTTAATTACAATCAAATTAATTTATAATCATCTATATGTTTCATTTATGTAATTATGTGCAAGAGAAACGAAGCTATGATGCATAGCGTGATCCATACAAATGATGTTGCTAGAGATTTATAGACCACGGGAACTAAGTTGCGAATGAAATCTAATACAATAATGTTGATATATTTTAAATTCAGTAATCTTACTTACCAGGTGAAACTCAGTAACAGTTACTTTTACTGCGTTTCACCCGGTAAATAAGAGTTACGTCTATTTTTCTTTAACAGGCTAGTTCTTATCCGTGCAATCCGCTTATGCTTACCATTACTAAAGACGCTTGCACCCACAACAGCGAGCTCTACCACTGGTCTTATATTAAATTTTCAGTTCCTCTATCAAAACACTGTACTAGAAAATAAATATAGTTTTAAACAAACAACATGTTACCTCCGTGCGTGCCATACCTGCACCGACCACCAACCTTCATTGTGCTAGTGACAAACTACATCAGACGTTTAATAAAAGCAACGTTGAGAAATGTGCGCGTCCAACCTTTGTACCGCCATTTGTAAAATACGGCGAATAAAACATTTTCTAAGGGGCCCGTTTGCGTAAGCAAACATAAAAAAGGAATTGTCTTTTTTTAAATGTTTTAAGTTATTTGTGTTGCACGAGGTTATTGCTTTTGTTATTGAGGGGAAGGTAGGATAGGTGGTAATTAAGAAACAATAAAGATAAGGCGGTTATATTCTGTATAATCGTACCGTCTGTCTTTTCAGATGTTTTTATTTAGACCTTATAGTTCGCATCTTTAACGTTTATTGTCAGTTTTAATTTTTTTAAAGATCTATTCATAATAAAAAATAAAATAAGAAGAAACTTGTTGATTATTTTAATTTGTAAGTTTATTTTTACTTATTTTATGTAAGTATGAAAATCAAAATAATCGGTGATTTTCGGTTTCCAAAACGGGCAAAAGCACACATATTCGGTTAAACGATCTATCCATCCGTTTTTCACAGCAAGTTTACTCCGAGATTGCAGGCACTATATGTATATATCACTGATGTCTATTAAAGCAGAAGTATTCTATAAATATATGTTTCAGCCGGGCTTACCGGGACTGCCAATTTCACTAGAAACTATTTAAAAATTACTGTTGTCTTAAAATGTATTATGATATTAATAAAATTATATTTTTATCATAAACTGATATAGAACTAGCAAGTATCTTCTAATTAAAAAAACATAGTATATTACGTCATAAATATTATTAATGCTAACGTTAAAACAACCCGCAACCTCAAAACTTAGAGCCAGTAGACAGAAGAAAAATCTTAGTGAATACATTGCCAACCATTCCCATCAGCAAATTGGTAGCCAATTAGCCACTTGCCTACCCACATTTTCCATTATCACCAACAGGTAGCAACACATCACTCCGTCAATTTCCGTCCATCAGCTGCCGGCCAGGTCCAGTAAACGCATTCCAACATCCTCATTTCACTTAACATTTTGAGCGTTCTAAAATACGTTGCCACATTCGTTCATGTGAATAGGAAGGTCCCAAACTAGACACGTCACAGTAATAAATGCAAATTGGCCAGCTCTCGATTCAACGTAAAAGTTTTAGGGAGTCAAATGAGTTTTGGCTTCACCCTGGCCTGGACGAGGACTGTATTTTTGAGAACACTATTAACTTGACTATCAACTGATTGGGTGTATTCTGTTCCGTGTATAAAATATGGAAGGGATTCGGTATTGTTTTGTAGTGTGAGGACTTGATTAAAAGAGAAGTGGGTATCGTGATTTAATTATAATTGGTATCTGAAATGAGTCTGACTGTTTTTCGGTTCGTGATTACTTTTTTGTTATATGTGTTTATATGTGTGTGAATGTGTTATAAATGCTAAGCTAGCGTTTACCTTAAAAAAAAATTAAAAATATAATGGAATAATAAATACATTTTGGCGCAACTCCACGTGTATCAAGATTTGTTAAAATTCCAGACAAGGTATAAGTTTGATCAGGATATTTTTCTAGACCAGTCACGAATCTAATACGATTATTATTATCAAGATTGAAAATACAAACTTAATTTAGATCTTGGATACTAACTAAAAACCTTTTACTGGGCGCTGAATATTATTTTATAGTCTTTGGCTACGACCATAAACATTGTGATTCAAAATTTCGGTACCCAGTTATTAGACACATTCAATTAAATAAAGGTAGATGAATGCGAGAAACATTGTCACAAAAAGGACCACAAAATTAAAATAATAGCATGAAATAGTCCAGACTTACCTTACTTTAATATGCCCATATAATACCTTGCTTCTTTTTAAAGTACTGCCGTTAGATCACGTATGTCATTTTTGTTGCCTGAATTATATGATTATACCCTCGTTGCCCTCTTTACATCACTATTAGGCGCAGTACATGTAAAATTACACTTAAATTGCCGCTCTATGTCCAACAAAGATAATGATGGGTTGCAGTCCATGCGACCGTATTGAACCCTACTGGAAACTTCCATGAAAACTTCCACAGGTTTATACTACAGATATTACATACTATTTAATCGTTACAACCACAATTAGGGTAAAAAGTCTTAAAATGTATATCTTAAATGTATTGTAATGGTACAATAAATAATATGCCTGATAAATAATCCTACTATAATTACATACTTGTCAAAGTTTGTTAAGATTCTACCACATACATACAACACTATCTAGCCCAAACTAAGCAGAGCTTGTACTATGGGTACTAGACAATGGATAAACATACATATATACTTTTTTTTTGTAAATACATACATATTATACATAGAAACACCCAGACCAAGACAAACATCCATGTTCATGCACACAAATATTAGTCTTGTGCGGGAATCGAACCCGCGACCTCAGACGTGGCAGTCGGTTACACTAACCACTACGCCATCGAGGCCGACATATGATATATATACATATGATATGACGATAAATGTTGGATGTCTGTATACTACTCAATAACACATTTCTTAAATTTTTCGTTGCCGCTTCTGGGAGATGAACCTGCGGCCTATCGGGTGTCAACGCCACTCATGGATATCAGGAATGTCAAGGTTACTCACAGCCAAACCGCTGCCTACCGTGATAATAGTACTCACTTTATCTCTCGTTTAAAGAAGAATATGTCATAACGGTTAGGAAACATCGCCGCAGGTAGTTCATGCGAGAGCCTACATTAAGTGGAAGAAAGAATGAAAAATAAAAATGTAAATACTAAAGATTGCTTATATTTTCCGTGTATCATATCTAAAAGATAATGCTTCAGGTACTATTAAAACATTTTAGCCCATAATATAACTCAAAAGAATACTATGATCATCTGAGTTTAAGTCGAAATACCCGCCTTTGTTAACTATTTAGTGATATTATATAAACCTGCTCACCAAGAGAAGTGCAACGTTCTTAGGGGAACCAACTTAAGAATAGTGACGCTGTTACTACATTTCGTTCGGTACACATATTCCTTTGCCTTCATCCCATCTACTTTTTGCTTTTTAAAAAGATTACAGGCAATTTACAAATTACTTGTATCCTACTATAGTACCTACTGCTTGAGCTAAAGTAGATTGCTTGTGGCAGTAGTGTTTTCACGTCGTTAGTGCAATGAATTGGTTTTGAACTCACGATCCTCCGATTGCAAGTCTAGTTTTATCTTTATATTCCAAAACCCTCGAATCGGCAACGTACGTTATCCTTCGAATTGAAAATGATCATAGGTAACGGCTTCCTATCAGGGTAAGGACATTTTTCAGGAAGAATTTGTTCAAAAGGCTTTCATATTGAAGAAACTGCCTTTCCTTTCTTTCAAACTGAGCCAAAAAGTAAGTAAATAAAGGTTGAAGATTATAGAGTTAACGATCATAATCACCAAAGACCTTTTTTCAAAAATGTTCACTCAAAGCACCCTAATTCCAAGTCGAAGAAACGTCAATAATGGAGGGCGTAATCGCGATCACGTGCACAGTAATCCCGTTCGTGGCTCCAGCAACAAAGGTTGCTAATAGTCATTAGTCGACATCACGCCCGCGGCCCACGCCGTTTTAATCACAGCTAATAAGCGGCGTTCCCGCTAATGTCGTTGCATTCGAACCGTGACTGAATAAAAGTTAATTTTGATTGGGTTTATTAAGGTTATCGTGATTACGGGCGGGTGAATTTTGATTGGGTGAAGGAAGGGTTTCGTGTTTTGAGGTTAACTGTGTCAGTCAATTTGTTTAAGTGTAATTAATTTTGCTTTTGTGGTCAGCCGAAGAATTATTTTGAAATAAATCTAGTCAGCGTTCTTGGTGCTATTATTGTTGATTAAAACTCTACGAAGGTTAAATTTATGGAAAATAACAGCATTTTCCTTTACACGGTAAATCACATAGTACGAGTATCACAAAATATACTATATTTTACTCAACTGCATAGATGCCATATCTTTAAGTTTTCTGTAGAGCAAATGTGGAATTCTAGAGAATTATTTTTTTTAGTTTTGGGTAAATTTTATAGTAGACTTAAAATATTTTAGCGAGTGAACAAAATTTTTAATACAACTAATTACTTAACTGTTTCTGCCGGTACAGTAAAATATCTATCGGTTTTAATACTAGTTCCAGCGCAGAATACGGAACAGGCTAGTTTGCTATTAAAGCTATTATGTATCCTACATGTGTTCTACATAATATAAGCGTGACAGTGACAACTACACAGTTGAAACAAATATGGATGTTGCTTGCGCTCGGCGCTGTCCATCACCTATTACTTTTACCGGAGAAGCACGGCGAGCAATATTTTGTTCCCTATTAATTTCACATATATATGTATGTATATTATCTGAAGTCTAGCAGCGCGAGCAGCGAAAGCTCAGTGGGGAGACCAACAGACTGCAATGCAGAGGGTCTCGGGTTCGAACCCACGTCGCGCACCTCTGACTTTAGGAAGTTATATGACTTTTCGAAATTATGTGCGTATTGATTGACAATAATTATTGCCCGCTCCGTGCCTCGGAGAGCACGTTAAGCCGTCGGTCCCGGCTGCCATGAACATCTATGGCAGTCGTTATTGGGGAAGTCGACACAAAAGATCCCACTGGGTTGAAGTGTCGCCGGTCTATACTGACTGCCCCCATCCCTATCTTCAGGACCCGAGTAGATAGGGTTTCGGGGGGAAAACTACGGGTCTCCTCCTTTGGACCAGGGTACTGCGGGGTCAAGAAGCCCACTGCACTTCGAAAGGCGTGTTCTATCGACCGCTGACTAGAGTGCGCGGTGCCTGACATTGGTGTTGGACTCGCAGGGGTATGTGGTTGGCCACTGAGGACGACATGTTCGTTTGCTCGGCAAGCACGTTGCATTCGAGTATCGGACTCAGGCGCGGCCAGTGCGAACCATTCGGTCGCATGAGGCACGGAGTTGCCTTTAGCGAAGTGGCAGTGAGGTTTCACTGCTGCAACGCATCTCGGGCGCTTGCCTGCTCAGCAAGTAAGAGTCATAGCTGGAGTGACTCGGGCCACACCTGGCCTGTAGGCCTATTTGGGTAGGCGTACGGATGTATCGCGTGTCTTACACAGCTCCGGTACCATACTGGAGATATAGGAGGCGGCTTCTCCGTCGGCTTCAGCGAGGTTTTCCTTAGCAACTCCCTGAGTTGCGGGCGGTGAGCGGCTTTATTGCTCCGGTACCTATCTGGAGAATAGGTAGTGTCACTTGGGCACGAGGTAGCTCGCTTACGAGAACCGGATCTCTGAGGTTAGGGTGGGGAGTCGAGATTTGAGGACAAGACCTGTCTATAACTGGTCCCGGAAGGTGCTCTCGGGCACTGGAAGGTACAGCGGCTCCTCTAATATAACCTAACGGTTGGTGTAAGGCAACGCTATATCATAAACTGGGATAGTCGTAGAGAAGGGGATGGCCCCCACACAAGATAAGATAAGATCTGAAGTCTATATCCTCGAAGGGCTTGGTAAGTATTACAGTCATATTATTATATCACTAGCTATGGCTTACCGTAATATCTAAAATAGAACAAATTCACTCTGAGCTGTAACAAATAATTAATCGACAGTAAACCCGATAATAGTTTGAGTGTAACAAACTCGATATCTCACGCACAAAATATTGTTTCAGTTTGAATATTTGTATTATAAAAAAAAGAAATGAAGAAGGTTAAAATATTTATTTCTCAAATGTAAGTAATTGCACGAATTTGGATATAACTTGGCACCTCTGTGCCATATTCATCATATTATGAGTTATAATATAAAACACTTTTTAGACCAGTAAACATTCCCGTAAAATACAGGCTGACGTAGTAGTAGTAAGAAGCTTGAATAGTCAAGATGATAACCAAAAGTTAAAAGTATATTTTACTTATTTGCCACTGGACCTGTATAAATATAAACTTGCGAGTAAGCGCGGGCTTTATCTTATGTTAAACCTATTGAAACGCCGAGTTTATGTCAGTTGCAATATAAATAAGATTAGGCCAACCCGGACCCCATACAAGTTATATGAAAGCATAACAATGAGATGCATTCTTGGCTTGTTTGATATGGGTCATCGTGGAATAAAAGTGGCGGAAAATGTCTGACATCTGGTTTCTCTCTTACACATTTAAGAAAAAATTCCTTCTTCATTCTTACATATTTTGTTGTTAGTTTGCTAAAAGTAGCTATATACTTATGTTTATGATTGATGATATGTTACAGAATAGCGTGATAGACGTGAGATTATCATCATGTCTACCACGCTATTCTGTAAAAAAACCACTTTGATTGCAATAGAGGCAACGTCATCAAGCTAAACCCAGCTTGCCTAACTGAAATATTTGAAATTAAACTTCTTTATACCGATGTCTAATTTAATGTAGGTCTAATTTAAAAAAAACTTTCTTTTACTTATATTGTTAGTTTCTTTTTAGCAGCCAAAGTCACGGTAGACAACAATGTCATTGCATCACAGAACTTTTTAAACTTCGTGTAATCGTATGACGTTTTACTAAAATAACTTATAATTTATAATGCCAGACTACTTGTAGGAATTTCCAAACAAAAATGCGATCAGTCAATTCAAGAACTTCATGAACGGCCTTTTATGAACGCAAAATTATACCTACTGTGAAACGAAAAGAATACAATCTTAGTCGTATTATATTTAATGCAAGCTCCAAGTACTAATTTCCAAGATTCCAAAAATCGTCAACGCAAGGAATTTAACCCTATATTGGATGTTGATTCCTGTACAATGTAAAAGCGTCCGCTCACGCTTGGCTCCCAGCGCAAATAGAGTGTGTCCGACGTACTGGCTGCTCCGCTAATGTATTGACGCTTCGTGTTAAACCGAAATTCAACAGATAGATACATTTATTGGCATTCGGTGCCTTTGTGTAGCTCTTTGTTTATAGAGAGACACGTGATATAGTGGCGACGGCGACGAATGTTTGAATGAGATTAAGCAAATAACTACATTGTATTTTTTTGATGAATGGCCATTTAGAAATGTTAACATTTCTTTTTTTGCAAAACCTTTCTGATAGTATTTAGGTTGCTACGAACTGATCGATTGCATCTCCATAACTAGCACTTCACCACGCTAGAGAAAAGGAATGAAATAAAGATAGGATGAAAATAATGGAATAGGAGAGTTAAAATAATATCTTAGGATCCGAAACTCTCATAGTACGAATAAGTCGTTGGATTATACAGAAAAGTATCATCTTATTACAGAAAACCACTGCAAGGATATTAACACTGTTACTGGTTTTACATGCTGGGTAAGAGTTGTAAGGGCTCATATACGATTCCCATTTGGTTTATATCATTCCATCTTTAATTACTGTTTCAAAAAGAAGGAAACAAGCTAAATAGCCGTGGTATTGCACGCTATTACTGGCTACAGTGCGTGTTTGCCATCCAGGATCCAAAAAACAATGGAAATTTCGTCAAAGAAACGCTTTTTGCTTTGACGAAATTTTCATTAACAGCTCGGAGTTTAGCAATGTTCTCGATATACGACAATTAGGTTCTATCACGAGCGACTTTCATCGTTTGAGATAATAAAGAGATAGAAGAGAGTGTTATGGGAAAACGTTACAAAATTATATTGTGAGCTGTTAAGCTGAAAAATGTCGTTGGAATACACATCTACCTTGGCCCTTTTTATCCTCATGTAGGCATTGAAGGATCAAGGTTAACAACTCTGAAATAACAAAACTGGGTTTAATATCAATCCGCAAGAATATCGGATTTATCTCAGTTTGCATGTCGTGGCGTTCCCGCGTTTACCAATACCACAGATTATATATAGACGGCTAATGTTGTTAGTCCAACAATTTACCTATTGGTATATGTCTATAATATACTTTTATAAGATATATTATAGAAATAGACCGATTATAACATACAAGCGACCCGCCCCGGCTTCGCACTATTAGTACAAAACCAAATTATACACCAAAACCTACCTGATGAATCAATCACTCTGTGTATTATTGAAAACCGCATGAAAATCCATTCAATAGTTTTTGGGTCTCTCTGTCGGGTCAGCTAGTTGATAAAATTATTTAAAGAATGCTTACAGCGTGAATCTATTAAAATACAGTGTTAGTAGGTGTGGTAGGTAATGTACTCACATTACAGCGAGTGTTCACCGATCGTGGCGCGATATCGCCTAACAGTGCTCATGAATGCGATGTAAACGCGTTACGTGTGCTGCCGGCTGATATCGGACAACAGATGAAGGGTTGCTTTTTGGTTACAATAACATCTCATTATTGCATAATACTTGCTTATACCGAAAATAATATATAGTGTGGAACAATGGGGAGACCAACAGACTGCAATGCAGAGGGTCTCGGGTTCGAACCCACGTCGCGCACCTCTGACTTTCGGAAGTTATATGACCTTTCGAAATTATGTGCGAATTGATTGACAATTGTCGCCTGCTCCGTGCCTCGGAGAGTACGTTAAGCCGTCGGTCCCGGCTGCCATGAACATCTATGGCAGTTGTTATTGGGAGGTCAGTGCCCTATAATATCCTGACACTGGTCTAGCCTTAGGGTATCGTTAGCCTTCGGGTTGCGGAAGTCAGGTGGCAGCCGCTGCGTGTAAAAACTGATATCCAGTCAAATCCGGTTAGACTAGAAAAGCCGACCCCAAGTGACTTGGGACTAATAAAGGCTAGAGAGAAGAAGAATGTTGTCAAATTTTAGGTCGTATTCTGAAATATAAATTTAACGTTAGGCTACCTTAATTGAATAATCATAGCTTCTAGAACAGGAAAGTATTTTTTAAATCATATCATGATATAGTGAATATTTCATCATAAAGATAAGCCGATAGGAATTAAATGTAGGTAGGTAAAGACTAATGTCTCTCGGGTACTGACACAGTTTGTTTGAAAATGCTCTAAATTCTGTTATTTATTTTTAATCAAATATCTGTGATATTGACAAATAAATATAATCTAAGTTTAGAATTGTGTACATTTTATTTATTTATTTTTATTTATTTAATTAATTAATTAAAACGGTATAACACCAATTACATTAATTAACACAAAACCATAGTTGGTAACACACACATAAATAACAACAAAGAGGAAAAAACAATAATTAAATGGAACACACAAATAAATTCAACAAAATTAAAATATACACAGAAAAAAAAAAGAACTAACAATCATAATGTATAAACAAAACACAATACACGAAACACAATCAATACACAAAAATAAGTTTAGTTAGTGTGTATGCGATTCCTTTCACAGAATCGCAAACACACCAACATAATTACATGCCATCCGTCCGCAAACAAGTCACAGTCCGGATTGGCACTAAGGAGAGTGTTGAGAGTAGACTGGGTGCGCGGTATGGGTGACTTTGCACGAGCCACAGTGCGACATGACGGTACGGCGAACAAAACATGTTTCCGGTTACGACGGTAATTATTAGGGACATATAATCGACACAACTCATCATGAAGATCCGGTGCATCAATCTTACCTCTGAGGATTTTACACATTACTGTGAGTTGGTTCATCTCACGCCTTACCTCTAAGGAGTTATAGCATAGGCTACCCAGAAGAAAGTGTGTAGGGTACATAAGTGGATAGTATCCATGGATACGCATGTATAGGTACCTAAGGAAAGCCTTTTGTACTTTCTCAAGCAGAAGAATGTACTTTTTTTCATGTGGGTTCCACACACACCCAGCACTCTCTAGTTTGCAGCGAACCAAAGCACCATAAATCAATTTTATAACTGGATAGCTACTAAAGTCATGGGAATTCCTTAGTATGAAACCTAAACGTCTAAAAGATTCTTTTGCTAGTGCAGTTACATGATCGTGGAATGTTAATTTACGGTCAAAAGTGACACCCAAATCCTTAATGGTGGTTGACCGATTTATGCTCTGACCAAGTATCTTGTAGTCGTGTTCAATTGGGTGTCGCACACGACCGAAACTTACAACATAGCATTTAGTGGGGTTAAAATCCATCTTGTTCGTGTGGCTCCACTGATATAAAGAATCGATATCATGCTGTATAGCTAAACAGTCAGTTTCAGACCTAACCTCCATATAAACTTTAAGGTCGTCGGCATACATTAAGCAACGGGTGTGCTGCAGAACTGAAGGAAGATCATTGATCATGAGCAAGAACAACAGGGGTCCAAGTATGGATCCCTGGCTCACACCAGAGCGCGTGTGATAGGGCTTAGACTCATAAACACCAAGTCTGACAAACTGCTGTCTATCGCGGAGATAGTCAGCAAGTAGCTGGAGTAGTCCAGGAGCAAAACCGATAGCGCTAAGTTTGGCCAGTAGTATGTCATTATTGACTCTATCAAACGCCCTCCGGAAGTCAAAATACAGCACGTCTACTTGTGAACCCCCGTCCAATACAGAGGACAAATAATCTACTAAGGTTAGTAAATTGGAATCCACTGACCGCTTTGGTCTAAAACCGTGCTGTTCGTTACAAAGAAGTTTGTCCACTTGTGCAAGTACGTATTTGTGGATTATTATTTCAAACACCTTTGCAGGAGTTCACAAGACAGCAATCGGTCTATATTCCTCTACCTTAGACTTGTCAGAGCTCTTTGGTATCGGGGTTACCCTTGACAATTTCCACTGGGGTGGGTAGTGTCCAGATTTTAATGCCAGGTTAAAAATGTGGCACAAGGGAATACAAAAGATCTTATTAGAATGCTTAATAACTGTTGACGGGATACCATCAGGACCAGCAGAACTACCCAGTTTCAATTTATTTATAGCCCATATTCGGATTAATAATATATTGTGTGCTAATATTTTTTTTTATGCTAACGTTACTATTTAATCATAACTCTAAAATATGACCATTTATTTATTTACCATATTATCTTTTTTTATACTACATTAATAATTATGCGTATACCGTTGCAAAATCAACAACGCTACCGAGACATAAAAACACATAATTAATTTTTACTTCGCGGAGATCGTACCACGAAACCTCGGTGCACTGACATATGCGAGGTGACTACCTGAACTAATGAACAAAAATAATTACTAGAGTCTTCTGACGATCGCGCATAACCAATTGTGTAGGGGGTTACCGAGAATACCGAGCATGATCGCATTCAAACCCGTGATTTGTTGCATAAAAAATACAGCTATATCCATGAACGATCGCTGCTTACCATTAGGTCTGCTATAAGCAGCAATAGAAAAACCAGACCAATTAATAAGCTTAGATTACCGTATTTCAGGCCAGTTCTCATTTATAGCAGCAATAAATGGACGGTCGTATAAACGAAAATGCATGCTATTTAAGCTTGAACTAAAAACGCTGTGGATGTGCGAAATACATAAAAGTGGGTCTGAATAGTGTTTATGCTTGGTATTTAAACACCATGATTGCATTAAGGACCAGGCAACGCAACTCAATTTATATGAACTTATTTACCTAGAAGACAAAAACATTTTGTTCTGGAGAAAGGCCAGGCTAAATGTATACTAAGCCAAGAAACGTGCGTGAAATATGTAATGAGGGTAAACGATGGAAGAACGATATGAGTAGTACATGCAACTCTACAGTCACTGATATCTATCCAGGAAACGGGTATAGGTAACTAGGTATATATAGTATTTTCAATACTTAGCTTCATGATTATGATTAGACATAGTTGTTTTGCACCTATGTTTTGCCATAGCGCCGTAACATATTTTTTCGTATTTTATATTGACTAGACGGCCTCGAGAACACAGTGGTAGTGGACCTGACTGATATGCATTAAGTCTTGTGTTTAATTCTGAGCGAAGTACAAACATACATAAATACACGCCTGTTTCCCAGAGGGGTAGGCAGAGACAATGGAACTCCATTTGCTACGATCCTGATACACTTAAAATAAAAAATAAAATAGTTTATTACAGTATCTTATACTACTACAATTTATCTTACATAGAAGGGGTCTTCTTTTAAGAATACTTCACTTCTCTGGCTTCATTCACTTTTATAACATTCCTCATACACGCTCGCCGGTTTAAGGTGCTCTTAACCTGGCCTTTATCCAGAACGTCTCCGATCTGATCAAGAAACGTTCGCCTGTTCGAAGTGTTATAGAGTTTTCTGTCAGGTAATTCGCAGTAGCAGCGAGGAGACTACCAATGTGCCCGATAAATGGCAATCGGCTGCCCTTCTATTAAGTGGCACGTAAAGCTATAACCGATGAGTGTTATTCACCTTCCACAATCCATATAATATAAACATATACTATCATTGCCTTAATGCAAATACACCTACGTATAAAATAAGATAAAACATAAAATCTAAATATTATTGTATCTATCTTATCTTATCTTATCTTGTGTGGAGGCCAGTCAGTACAGACCAGCGACACTTCGACCCAGTGGGATCTTTTGTGTCGACTTCCCCAATAACGACTGCCATAGATGTTCATGGCAGCCGGGACCGACGGCTTAACGTGCTCTCCGAGGCACGGAGCAGGCGATAATTGTCAATCAATACGCACATAATTTCGAAAAGTCATATAACTTCCGAAAGTCAGAGGTGCACGACGTGGGTTGGAACCCGAGACCCTCTGCATTGCAGTCTGTTGGTCTCCCCACTGAGCTATCGCTGCTCTTATTATTGTATCTAGCTATAAGAAAAAAAAAATATAAAATTATTAATAAACATTTGGCGATTGAAGAGAGTGGTCATGAGTTTCTTGCCTGTTTTTCTCATCTACTCCTCGAATAGGCTTTTTTCAATGCAACATTTTAGTCCTTTTATTTATTTCTATTAATATATCAGTTAATTGACGTTTCAAAGAATTGTTTATATATTTTTATGGAAATAAAGATTTTTGACTTTAAGGGTGGAAACCAGGTATCCTATAGCACGGACTTCGGCCTAGCTTAGGCTGCAGTCTCCCACAATGTTCCTTGTGTTTTATTTTTAACTACCTAGCTGTTACCCGCAACTTCGGCCGTGTGGAATTTAACAAAAAAATAACTAAAATGTAACTTAAGTAAGTAACCTTATAACATAAGCTATCTGCCAGTGAAAGGGCCGTCAAAATCGGTCCAGCCTTTTCAGAGATTAGCCGGATCAAACAGACAGATAGAAAAATACTTTTTCTTATTGTTTTTTTATGTAAGTGCCGTATAATACACTTTCATATGCATTTAGTAAAATGTTATTTTGACATTACAAACAGACACTTCAATTTTATTTATTTGTATATATTATTGTATATCCTAAGCAATTTGTATCTTTCGTCAACATTGTAGAGAGGAATAAAACAATTATTATTACCAATTTCTACCCCTTTTGTATGTGTAGTTGCGGGAAACTAAGTACGCTTATGTAGCCATACGATACTTAGGGTGTGAACGCCTTATAATGCCTCACGTTATGCCCTAGTAAACTTTAAAACACTAGAACATAAAAAAACACTATAGGTACACTAAGTTAGAATTACTCTAGTTAAACCAACTTCGTATAACTTTTTCACTACAGTCAGTTACGTAAATTACAGCTGTTTATGTGTATAATGTTTTGAAGTTTTAAGTATAGTGCTTTGTTAGTGAAGAAGGGACAACTTTATGGAATAATGTGGAACGACTGTAGGGATAGTACAGTGGCGTAATTGGTCATTTTACTACTATATACTCGACTCTGACCCAAAAATATATTCTAAACAGATTAATCTATCCAGCGATAGCTCAGTGGGGAGACCAACAGACTGCAATGCAGAGGGTCTCGTTCGAACCCACGTCGCGCACGACTGACTTTCGGAAGTTATATGACTTTTCGAAATTATGTGCGTATTGATTGACAATTATCGCCTGCTCCGTGCCTCGGAGAGCACGGTAAGCCATCGGTTCCGGCTGCCATAAACATCTATGGCAGTCCGTTATTGGGAAGTCAGTGCCTTATAATATCCTGAAACTGGTCTAGCCTTACGGTATCGTTAGCCTTCGGGTTGCGGAGGTCAGGTGGCAGCCACTCCATGTAAAAACTGTCAGTTCAGGCACGTCCAGTCAAATCCGGTTAGACCAGAAAAGCCGACCCAAGTAACTTGGGAATAATAAAGGCTAGGGAGAAGATTAATCTATCTGGTTTATGTTTTTGGGTCCGTTATTTTATTGTTTGTTAAGGACTGCCTCTTATATGTCCTTGTGTATCTGTATGTAATAGGCAGCTACATTAGTGAGTAGTTTCTTCGGTTATTTTTATAGCAACTCATGAGTGGAATTTAAAGACAATCAAGACGCTGCATGTGCCTCTGGCAAACAGGTATAATAACCGTATGAGGTTTTGCTAGTGGAGTAGTATGAATTATTATAAATATCAGTTGGTCCATGTCCAAAATATAAACAATCTAGAAATGACGTATGTTATATACGCAAGTTAAATACAACTGTCTTCTGTTTTCAGAAAAGGAATGGAATTTTTGAGTGCACAAATATACAACGCCATTTTAAGTTGTCGCCACACCAGTGCAATAGCGTCGGGTGTTGTGTGGTCGATACCAACACGGGACAAAAATTGTGGATACAACAAATTTATGTCTGTGCAGCCATCATTCGTCTCTCTATGATATTGAAATAATTCTCTTTTATTAAACTTACTCATATACATATACTTTAGTACGCATTTTAATGTAAAACAGACATTAAATAATCCAGCAGTACCTGTGCCTTCGTCAAGTTGTTGTAAAAGTGTTGAGGAGGCTTTCCAGGTGTCGACTGATGATGTTGTTGCAGTTCTCAGGACAATGAAGCGAGGGAAATCCCCAGGGCACGATGGCTTGAGTATTGAGCATCTGTTATACGCAGGAAAGTATATTGCTGATACCTTAACTTTACTGTTCAATCTTTGTGCACGGCACCAATACTTGCCGGAGGAACTTATACGTACATTGGTTGTGCCTATAGTTAATAATAAAACTGGGGATGCTACTAGCATGTCGAATTATAGACCCATCTCGCTGGCAACGGTAGTGGCCAAGGTGCTTGAGCGCCTGCTACATAGAAAGTTAAGTCCCGCACTTAGCCTAAATGACGGGCAGTTCGGTTTTCGTCCTGAAGTTTCAACAGACATGGCTATCTTCTCCCTGAAACAAGTTGTATCGCAATATGTGGAACAGGAGACAAGTGTTTACGCTTGTTTCCTTGATCTAAGCCGTGCTTTTGATATAATCAATCATGACTTGCTATGGGAGAAACTAGATAAAACCTATATCGCGCCTGGAGTTGTTGGACTGATTAGATATTGGTATTCTAATCAGTCGAACAACGTCAAGTGGGAATCAGCTAGGTCGGATAGCTATAAACTATCCTGTGGCGTTAGGCAGGGTGGGTTAACCTCTCCTGACCTATTTAATATCTATATGAATGACTTGATTGAGGAGCTGAGTGGGACTGCGGTGGGGCTTAGGCTTGGAGACAGGTATGTCAACAACCTGAGCTACGCTGATGATATGGTCCTACTCAGCCCCACAATTAAGGGTTTAAGGAAACTGATGGCAATTTGTGAGAGATACGCTAGAGAACATAACTTGGTGTACAATGCAAAGAAGACAGAATTGTTAATATTTAGGTCAGGAAGAGGTCCACAAAACGTCCCACCAGTTTGGATAGGAGGTCAGCGAGTCAAAGTAGTAGAGAGGTTTAAGTACCTTGGTCATATACTGACGTCAGACTTAAAAGACGATGCTGATATAGACAGGCAACGCAGAGCGCTGTCAGTAGTGGGCAATATGATAGCCAGGAGATTTTTTAAAGCCAACACTCAGACGAAGGTACATCTTTTTAAGACATATTGTCAGTGTTTCTACACGTGCCAACTCTGGACGCGTTACACGAAGAGGTCTCTGGATGGTATTCGTGTTCAGTACAATAACATCTTTAGACAGCTAATGGGTCTTGCGCCGCATTGTAGTGCGTCGGGTATGTTCGCAGAAGCTAGGCTGGATACGTTTAATGCCATCCAAAGAAAACGAATCGCTGGATTCATGTCGAGGGTTGGTTCGTGTACGAACAGTATTATCAAAGAGTTTTCTGAAAGACTGTATACTACCACAATGTACAATAAATGGTTACAGATTGCAGCGTAATAATTGTATCTAATAGCTTCATTTTTTGTAATAGCGTAGAGCGGTTATATACATATATTCATTTTGTTTGTTATGTTACTTCATTTATTTTCTTTTTAATACGGATATATTTACTTTGTTTTTTTTTTTCCTTTTCTGTGTAAAATATGGAGTGCAAAGATTCCGAAATAAAGATTTATTATTATTCTCTTTATTTAAATATTTTCAATATATTTTTCATTTTTAAATATACATATATCTATAAAAATACATTTAAAAATATAAAATATATGGTACCCCACCGGCATCGGGAACAGGGTCCAAGCTGCCGGTGGTTAGGATTCCAGAGATAGGAACCTCCTCACAATGCGTGCTGTATCTAAAAGCACTGCCTTCTGCATCAAACCCTTGATCCAAGGACCCAACGCGAGCCTCTTTAGATGGTGATCGAGGCTCTTGGCTATTAGACCATTGACAGATATGACTATCGGCACAATGATTGCCGAATCAACATCCCACATGTCGACAACCTCGCGAGCCAAATCAAGATATTTAATTTGCTTATCTTTTTCAGCTTTCGCGAGATTGCCATCATGCGGAATGGTGACATCGATAATCAATGCGCGGCGCTCTGATCGATCTATCACCACAATGTCAGGTTTGTTGGCCACAATAGTCCTGTCTGTGATGATAGTTCGATCCCAGTACAACGTGACATGACCATTTTCGAGAACTGATTCAGCTACATACCTGTAGTACGGCACTTCAACATCTACAAGTTTGTATTTCAGAGCAAGTTGCTGGTGAATAATCCTGGCTACTTGGTTATGTCTGTGCAAGTACTCGCCGTTAGCAAGACGAGAACAACCGGAAACTATATGCCTGAGGGACTCACCAGGTAGGTGGCACGCCCGACAAATGTCAACCGTGCCATCCCTCAAGATATATCTCCGGTAGTTATTCGTCTTGATAACTTCGTCCGCAATAGCACAGACAAACCCTTCGGTTTCCCCAAAGAGGTCACCGAAACGTAGCCAGTTCACGGAGGCTAACAGGTCTACATCAGCTCCATATAGAGCCTTGTAGAACCTACCGTGAAGCTCCTTGCTCTGCCATACATCCCTGCGATCGTTAGTGCTAAGTACTACAGGCTTGCGCCAGTTCTCTTTAGCCAAACTGAGCGGGGTGAGTCCGATGTCTACAGCAACTACATCCCGATGCATACCCACGTCTGCCTTAAGAAAGTATTCTCTGAGGTTGCATACCTCGCGGTTATGAAGGGCCTTGGCATTCAGAAAGCCTCGGCCTCCACATTTCCGCGGGATATACAATCTCATCACAGACGAACGTGGGTGATGCATACGGTATGCCGTCAAGAGTGTACGGACCCTCCGGTCCAGGGCATCCAGTTCAGTCTGAGTCCACTTAAGTATGCCAAAGGAGTACATGAGCACCGGCATGACCCAACCGTTACAAGCGCGCACCTTGTTGCCACCTGATAAAAGACTTTTTAAAACTTTTTTCAGGCGACCAAAGAAACGCTCCTGCAACGATTGCTTCATGTCAGCCTCATTGATACTTAACGCCTGTGACATACCCAAGTACTTGTAAGTATCGGTTACAAGAAGTGATCTTAGGTTAATGGAATCCGAAAGTTGTGTTCCTGCGGATTCCACTATCCTGCCTTGTTTTACATGGATGACAGCACATTTGTCCACACCAAAATCCATACTGATAGACTTACTAAAAGTTTCAGTTACTTTAAGTAAATCCATCAACTGTAATTTAGTGTGGGCAAACAACTTTAAGTCATCCATATATAACAAGTGGGATATCACTCCACCACCTCTATGTAACCTGTAACCTAGCCCTGAACCCTCTAGTAATGTACTAAGAGGATTCAATGCTAGGCAGAACCAAAGAGGACTCAGGCTGTCGCCCTGAAATATACCCCGCTCAATTTTTATCAATTCGCCATTCCCAGGGATCTGTCGACATCCTGGATAGCTAAGAACCGTTTTCCATTGCCCCATGCATGACTTCAAAAAGGTGCGCAGAGTTGCATTTACTTTATACAACTCTAACACCCTCAAAAGCCATGCATGAGGCACCGAATCATACGCTTTCTTATAATCTATCCAACATGCCGCCATATCCCTTTGTTTACGGCGAACCTGTTGGCTAATGGCCATATCAATGAGGAGGAGCTCCTTAGTACCACGAGCCCCCCTCTTACATCCATTCTGAGAAGCTGACATTATTGAATTTGTATCAATATGTTTAGATACCTTGGCTCTCAAAATAGATGTAAGAAGCTTATAGATCGATGGCAAACATGTTATCGGTCTATAATTGCCGGGCTCGTTGGTACTACCTGTTTTATGGAGTAGGTGGGTTATTCCCGTGGTCATAAAATCTGGTAACGATCCAGATTCTAGGGCAGATTGAAATTGAGCAGCCAAACAAGCATGTGAGCTACGCAGCCATTTCAGCCAGAAATTGTGCAGTCCGTCCGGTCCTGGTGATTTCCAATTTGATAAGGATCGGACCGCACTAATTACATCCTGGCTATCAATGACCACGTTTTCCATTTCTGGAATTAGCTCACTTGCTCGCTTGACCTCCCGCATCCATTCCCCCTCAGTGTGGCCGACGGGTACCGACCAGATGTTCCTCCAAAACGTATTTGTAGCATCAGCATCTGGTAGCCCCACATCGGCCACACATTGATCTGGTCGTTCCCAGGTTCTATAAACCCATCTTTGGTCACTTTGAAACGTGCGGTTGATGACATACCGGTGCACGCGTTTTTTGTATCTGCGCAGTCGATTTGCCCATGCATAGACTTTCTGCTTCAGGAAGTCAATGCGCTCTGTGGCCCGAGATACGTATTCATGAGGACTGACACCAGTCCCCAGAAAAGCCCGGCCCACATAGCGCATTACCCTGGGCCGTGTGTTCCCTGCCCTGAAGCAGATCAGCTTACCGATGAGTGTCCTTGCCTCAGCAATACGCCGTTCAATCCTGCACTGCCAGGCCGGGGTGACAGATGTTTGTCGTATAGCAGGGACATGTGTGGGTAACTTGATGCCCGCTATACGACTTGCCGCCACAGCAGCACAGTACAGGATCGAATGAGTATCGGCGAGATTCTCGCTATTATCTAAATAACTAGATAATAGCGAGTCCAGGACACTCACCAATGCTATATTTTTTCTATGCATAGGTAACCGAGGCAGACGAGGCCGAATCGTAAATTGCATGTACCGGTATTCCTGAATCGCACTTTCCAAAGCATCCTTTACCTCCTCCTTGTACTGAATACTTACATCATTTGTCATGTCATCCACCTCCATGCTGGCACTATTGCCCGTCCGCGTCGCACCAGGTGATAGTTGCGTAACTGCGGGTTGGATGCGAATGGCATGGCTCGTAGGCAAGTATTCTGAGCGTAGCCTATCAAGCACGGTATCATCCAACTGTCGACTGCGTTGGATAACCCGCACTTGATCCGATAATCGCTGTGCTGAAACGTTGACGCTTGGTTCAAAGGCCTGAAACAGAACAAGCATGCGGCTGCGATACGCAGTGAGGTTAGTTCCTCCCTCTGTAGCCCCAAAATATGCCCGCATGACGTTTTCATTAATGGATTGAGTCCATCGCATGCGGCGCACATCACCACCGGCAGCGGGGGCCCGGTTCGAGGTCGGTGGGCCTCGGGGTCCCAAGCGGGTCGGTGGCCGGCCTCTTCCCCGCCGACGTGCAGGTGACGGTGACGAAGGCGGAGAAAAATATTCGTCGCTCGAGCTCGACGCAACTGCAGCGGCCGGTGATTCTGATCGATGTACCGACGGCTGCGAGGCGGAGCTAAGCGACGAACCCGGAGGTGGTAGCGGTGCGGCTCTAGATCTGGCTCTTGTTAACATCTTGTATTTTAATAAACTTAAATTCAGTCTCTGTGAAAATTTTCATTTTTGACGTTGTCATATTATTTGTAATACTTAATACTGATGAATATTTGCTTTTATGCCTGTAATTTTATGTTTATTGTGCAAAGCGTCTTATTGTTTTAATATGATTTGAAAATAAATGGATTTATATCAAAAATAAAATTTAAACTGAAAATAAAATATTTTTCTCAAAAAATACATAGACGTTGCTTAGTGTTGCCAGATTATTATTATTATTATTCTCTTTATTTAAATATTTTCAATACATTTTTCATTTTTAAATATACATATATCTATAAAAATACATATAATTTAAAAATATAAAATATATGGTACCCCACCGGCATCGGGAACAGGGTCCAAGCTGCCGGTGGTTAGGATTCCAGAGATAGGAACCTCCTCACAATGCGTGCTGTATCTAAAAGCACTGCCTTCTGCATCAAACCCTTGATCCAAGCACCCAACGCGAGCCTCTTTAGATGGTGATCGAGGCTCTTGGCTATTAGACCATTGACAGATATGACTATCGGCACAATGATTGCCGAATCAACGTCCCACATGTCGACAACCTCGCGAGCCAAATCGAGATATTTAATTTGCTTATCTTTTTCAGCTTTCGCGAGATTGCCGTCATGCGGAATGGTGACATCGATAATCAATGCGCGGCGCTCTGATCGATCTATCACCACAATGTCAGGTTTGTTGGCCACAACAGTCCTGTCTGTGATGATAGTTCGATCCCAGTACAACGTGACATGACCATTTTCGAGAACTGATTCAGCTACATACCTGTAGTACGGCACTTCAACATCTACAAGTTTGTATTTCAGAGCAAGTTGCTGGTGAATAATCCTGGCTACTTGGTTATGTCTGTGCAAGTACTCGCCGTTAGCAAGACGAGAACAACCGGAAACTATATGCCTGAGGGACTCACCAGGTAGGTGGCACGCCCGACAAATGTCAACCGTACCATCCCTCAAGATATATCTCCGGTAGTTATTCGTCTTGATAACTTCGTCCGCAATAGCACAGACAAACCCTTCGGTTTCCCCAAAGAGGTCACCGAAACGTAGCCAGTTCACGGAGGCTAACAGGTCTACATCAGCTCCATATAGAGCCTTGTAGAACCTACCGTGAAGCTCCTTGCTCTGCCATACATCCCTGCGATCGTTAGTGCTAAGTACTACAGGCTTGCGCCAGTTCTCTTTAGCCAAACTGAGCGGGGTGAGTCCAATGTCTACAGCAACTACATCCCGATGCATACCCACGTCTGCCTTAAGAAAGTATTCTCTGAGGTTGCATACCTCGCGGTTATGAAGGGCCTTGGCATTCAGAAAGCCTCGGCCTCCACATTTCCGCGGGATATACAATCTCATCACAGACGAACGTGGGTGATGCATACGGTATGCCGTCAAGAGTGTACGGACCCCCCGGTCCAGGGCATCCAGTTCAGTCTGAGTCCACTTAAGTATGCCAAAGGAGTACATGAGCACCGGCATGACCCAACCGTTACAAGCGCGCACCTTGTTGCCACCTGATAAAAGACTTTTTAAAACTTTTTTCAGGCGACCAAAGAAACGCTCCTGCAACGATTGCTTCATGTCAGCCTCATTGATACTTAACGCCTGTGACATACCCAAGTACTTGTAAGTATCGGTTACAAGAAGTGATCTTAGGTTAATGGAATCCGAAAGTTGTGTTCCTTCGGATTCCACTATCCTGCCTTGTTTTACATGGATGACAGCACATTTGTCCACACCAAAATCCATACTGATAGACTTACTAAAAGTTTCAGTTACTTTAAGTAAATCCATCAACTGTAATTTAGTGTGGGCAAACAACTTTAAGTCATCCATATATAACAAGTGGGATATCACTCCACCACCTCTATGTAACCTGTAACCTAGCCCTGAACCCTCTAGTAATGTACTAAGAGGATTCAATGCTAGGCAGAACCAAAGAGGACTCAGGCTGTCGCCCTGAAATATACCCCGCTCAATTTTTATCAATTCGCCATTCCCAGGGATCTGTCGACATCCTGGATAGCTAAGAACCGTTTTCCATTGCCCCATGCATGACTTCAAAAAGGTGCGCAGAGTTGCATTTACTTTATACAACTCTAACACCCTCAAAAGCCATGCATGAGGCACCGAATCATACGCTTTCTTATAATCTATCCAACATGCCGCCATATCCCTTTGTTTACGGCGAACCTGTTGGCTAATGGCCATATCAATGAGGAGGAGCTCCTTAGTACCACGAGCCCCCCTCTTACATCCATTCTGAGAAGCTGACATTATTGAATTTGTATCAATATGTTTAGATACCTTGGCTCTCAAAATAGATGTAAGAAGCTTATAGATCGATGGCAAACATGTTATCGGTCTATAATTGCCGGGCTCGTTGGTACTACCTGTTTTATGGAGTAGGTGGGTTATTCCCGTGGTCATAAAATCTGGTAACGATCCAGATTCTAGGGCAGATTGAAATTGAGCAGCCAAACAAGCATGTGAGCTACGCAGCCATTTCAGCCAGAAATTGTGCAGTCCGTCCGGTCCTGGTGATTTCCAATTTGATAAGGATCGGACCGCACTAATTACATCCTGGCTATCAATGACCACGTTTTCCATTTCTGGAATTAGCTCACTTGCTCGCTTGACCTCCCGCATCCATTCCCCCTCAGTGTGGCCGACGGGTACCGACCAGATGTTCCTCCAAAACGTATTTGTAGCATCAGCATCTGGTAGCCCCACATCGGCCACACATTGATCTGGTCGTTCCCAGGTTCTATAAACCCATCTTTGGTCACTTTGAAACGTGCGGTTGATGACATACCGGTGCACGCGTTTTTTGTATCTGCGCAGTCGATTTGCCCATGCATAGACTTTCTGCTTCAGGAAGTCAATGCGCTCTGTGGCCCGAGATACGTATTCATGAGGACTGACACCAGTCCCCAGAAAAGCCCGGCCCACACAGCGCATTACCCTGGGCCGTGTGTTCCCTGCCCTGAAGCAGATCAGCTTACCGATGAGTGTCCTTGCCTCAGCAATACGCCGTTCAATCCTGCACTGCCAGGCCGGGGTGACAGATGTTTGTCGTATAGCAGGGACATGTGTGGGTAACTTGATGCCCGCTATACGACTTGCCGCCACAGCAGCACAGTACAGGATCGAATGAGTATCGGCGAGATTCTCGCTATTATCTAAATAACTAGATAATAGCGAGTCCAGGACACTCACCAATGCTATATTTTTTCTATGCATAGGTAACCGAGGCAGACGAGGCCGAATCGTAAATTGCATGTACCGGTATTCCTGAATCGCACTTTCCAAAGCATCCTTTACCTCCTCCTTGTACTGAATACTTACATCATTTGTCATGTCATCCACCTCCATGCTGGCACTATTGCCCGTCCGCGTCGCACCAGGTGATAGTTGCGTAACTGCGGGTTGGATGCGAATGGCATGGCTCGTAGGCAAGTATTCTGAGCGTAGCCTATCAAGCACGGTATCATCCAACTGTCGACTGCGTTGGATAACCCGCACTTGATCCGATAATCGCTGTGCTGAAACGTTGACGCTTGGTTCAAAGGCCTGAAACAGAACAAGCATGCGGCTGCGATACGCAGTGAGGTTAGTTCCTCCCTCTGTAGCCCCAAAATATGCCCGCATGACGTTTTCATTAATGGATTGAGTCCATCGCATGCGGCGCACATCACCACCGGCAGCGGGGGCCCGATTCGAGGTCGGTGGGCCTCGGGGTCCCAAGCGGGTCGGTGGCCGGCCTCTTCCCCGCCGACGTGCAGGTGACGGTGACGAAGGCGGAGAAAAATATTCGTCGCTCGAGCTCGACGCAACTGCAGCGGCCGGTGATTCTGATCGATGTACCGACGGCTGCGAGGCGGAGCTAAGCGACGAACCCGGAGGTGGTAGCGGTGCGGCTCTAGATCTGGCTCTTGTTAACATCTTGTATTTTAATAAACTTAAATTCAGTCTCTGTGAAAATTTTCATTTTTGACGTTGTCATATTATTTGTAATACTTAATACTGATGAATATTTGCTTTTATGCCTGTAATTTTTTATGTTTATTGTGCAAAGCGTCTTATTGTTTTAATATGATTTGAAAATAAATGGATTTATATCAAAAATAAAATTTAAACTGAAAATAAAATATTTTTCTCAAAAAATACATAGACGTTGCTTAGTGTTGCCAGATTATTATTATTATTATTATTATTATTATATATATTACTAATACAACACAGGGCGCGCTATCTATAAGATAAGACCTAATACAAAAGCTGTAAATCTGGATATAACCATAAGACTACTTTAAACAATCAATTAACCGATTGCTGAACATGGGCCTCTCATAATTTAAGCTATAGCATTTGCACTTCCGCATCCAATCAGCTGCCTTTTCAGGTCATCATTCCATCTGGCCAGAGAGCGTGCTACCTTACAAAGCCGCGGTCTCCACTATAAAAGTACAAATAGTCAATCGAACATAATGCGGCCGAACCAACGCACTGTATGGTCTTACGCTGATGTTTAAGAAGAAAAGTTTAGTTCAACTCTCCTTCGACAAATATGGCCACACTAAGACTATATAAAATGTATGTAAAATATTGACATGAATCCCTTCTACGAAACTCAGTCACATATATATCAATATCGCATCGCACAGTAATTAAACGCGCTACCGCCACTGAGGTGTTCTACCCCACTTCATCATTTACCAATTGAACGAGCAAGCTCACGTTTATTGATAGCATCATGGGATCATTAATCGGCTATGAAGAGTAGTGACTAAATATCTCGTACACGTAAAGGTTACGCTTCAAACGAATATACATTGCACCTTCAAATACGACTTTCTGAACGAGCAATTGGCTTTATAATTCAATTATTAAATTCGAGATTTTATTTTGCTTCATGATGTAGTACTCGTGAATGGTGATTCTGTGCATGAGGTCTTGACTTCGATCGTTGGTTGAAGGCAAGTGTAATAGGGTTTCTGTGTGAAAAAATGGGCTAGTAGCAGCACAGAGTTTTGTGCTGTGCACGGCAGATAGCAATAGGCTTACTGCCTATTACCTAGGACTGAAAATCATTGCTGGCGAAATGTAAGTATGATAAAACTCTTCGGAAAAATTAGCGTCAAACTATGCATATACTATGTAGCTATATATCAACATGTATATATAGTATATATCTACCACCCCACCCTGCGGTGGATAAAGGTATATTTTTATTTTCATTCCTCATTTTGCCAGCTATGTTTAAGGTCTCTCCTAATAGCATACTATCTACTGAGCCAGACTCTGTGCTACTATTAAGTATTACTTCATAGAAGAAGCCATTTTACCCGGCCCATAAGTAATGTACGTTTTATTACCAGTCATATATATCTAAAATAAAAGCAATTAATTTGTTTATGATAATAGGCAATCATAACTATGAATTATAAATTAAACACCAGAACATTCACAAAGGCTTTAACAGAAGTCGCTGTAACAAGCCAATTGTAATATCCAGTATTTGAAAGTAGGTACACAATGGGTTAGCAACATATACATAGGTAACTAGCTGCCTCCTGTGGTTTCACCCAGTTTTATAATTAATCCTACGCACCCGTGGTTTGCAGTGTGATAGCCCATGCTACGTTTATATTAAATAGCTTTCTAATGGGGAAACAATAATTATTAATCTGATTAAAAGTTTCCGATTTTATCGATTACAAACAAAATTTTCCTCTTTATAAGATTAGTATAGTTTATTATAAATACAATGGAGATTAGGAATTGAACACTATAATTTAGTTACTGGCTAGAGCCTTGTTTCAAAATCACCAGGCACCATATGTCCTTAGGATAAAAATTTAAAGTCACGCTATCACTTTTTTTAACAAGAGAAATACTAACTAAACTGCCTATAAGTGTAATAGTGTTCTATAATTATTCTAATAATATAAAACTATCGTTACATTGGTAACCATGCAATACTTTCATTCCATTCAATAGGTTTGTAGGTAAAATGAATTTGCTTAGAAGACAAATATCGATGTACGGTAACATCGTGGACTCTGCTTCTAATCTTTTTCTGAGACGAGACTTCATCTCCAGTGGCTATATGAAAGGACCACTACGGCGGTGCTAAGCTAAACACAGAATTTCTTAATAAAGATAAACTTTACCGGGTGTCGCTCATTGCAACTATACGCCACGACGTTGCACAGTTTTATCTTTACACCTGAAAACACGTTCTTCGGAAGAAGAAATTCAGCTCAGTGAGCTGTAAAATTAATATATGAGTATACTGCACTGATTTTGCGGACTAATACGTCAACCAATCTGTGTTACTAAAAAAATATTTGCACCATAAAACTCCCACAAAAAGCCTCAAGGTATGAAAACCTTACACATACACCTATCACGGTTATCAAGCCGAGAAAAATAAACAAAATAAAATTTACGATTGCCAAGGCCCGCACTGACTCCACAAAAGTTCTTTTGTTTTGTGCCTTACCTGTGAAAAGCAGTAAATAAATGCAAATTGCTGGAAGCACTCTCTTTACCCCTCCCCTCTCCCCCTCTTTGCACGTTCCCCCTGCTGGCACCCTTGCTATCTCGGACCACTGAGGGCAGTTCGATTGCTCCCGTAAATGTTTAAGCATTCGACGCTACGGTACATTTGTAAGTGTAAATTAGTGATTAGACGGACTTGAGTAAATATTTGCTCTTAGCTGTTTCTCTATTTCGTGATTTCGTGGAGCTTTTAACTTAGTTGGTAGTAACTATTTGGTGATTAAAAGAGTTACTTTTTTATTGCGTTCTTTATGAGTCGTCCTGTTGGGTGTCATAATATAGTATTTATTTTTATTTTTGCTCGTCAAAATGACCACACTCCGCCTGATGGTGATGATGGTAAGCAGTCGTGTGGTCTAAGAGCAGTGGCCTCCACATCGTCCTCATAGCAGCCGAGGTGATGTTGAGATCTCTACTTTGACGGCCTGAGAAGGTGCTTTATCACGCCCCGCTTAAAGGACCCAGGATTGAAGGAAGAAGGAAACACGTGCCTTGGCAGAGAATTCCATGCCTTGATCGTTCGGCAGAGGTATGAGGACCCAAACTTGTTGGTACGCACTCTAGTCGACTCCACTGTGTAAGGATGGCATCTGAGCCCAGCACGCGTTATTCTGGATAGGAAAGGAGAGGGCGGGATAAGGTGGAATAACTCTTCAGAGTACTCCCCGTGGTATATTCTGTAGAAATTTGTAATAGGATGTTAACCATCTCAATCTTGGATTTGATTGAGATAGTTAATAACCATGCAGCCCAATTGATGATAAGCCGCTATTGTAGCCATTGTAAGCTTGTTTTCGCAGGATACGATTCCTCCTAAAGTACTGCACTCTATTTCAGACAGATAAGATGCAAATCAAATTCACAGCTAAAATGTTCGTGATAGTATTTCAGTCTGGTACTGTGTGCAGTTGCTTTGTGTTAATATATGTATTTACATCCAATACAACATACAAATACGTAGTTTACATAATTTGTATTGATTATACGACCGATGCTATAACGTAGAGAATTTGAACCGCCACAAATTGTTCATATAATTACAATGCTTGCTGTGTATGTAAATTTATAAATGCAAAACAACAACTAGTAATGTTCAAAGACTACTGGCGTAACGGTCGGTATTTATGAACATTAATATACGTTAATCAATTTATAATTAATATTTACATACGAACGTGGTACCTCGATGTCGTAGTGGTTAGTGTAACCGACTGCCACGCCTGAGGTCGCGGGTCCGATTCCCGCATAAGTCAAACATTTGTGTGCATGAACATGGATGTTTGTCTTGGTCTGGGTGTTTCTATATATAATATGTATGTATTTACAAAAAAAAGTATATATATGTATGTTTATCCATTGTCTGGTACCCATAGTACAAGCTCTGCTTAGTTTGGGCTAGATGGTGTTGTGTCTATGTGATAGAATATTATTATTATATTATAAATACCAAAATTGACATGTCTAATTTTACGTATGAATACAATGAATCATTTGATGGTAAAATATATATTATTTTATTTCTTAAATTGATGAGGTAGGTAGTAAACGAGTTCGATTCACAATGATTAGCGTTTATAAAAGCTCATGATGCTTGTGATAACGAGGATAGCATTCGCAAATTGCCGCACAAAAACGTACTTTTTGTCATCGTAAAGGTGCAAAAAGATATTTTTAGTCTATTTGCCAGCACCACAGCACTTTAAACACTAAGAAGCTCTAGGAAAAAATGCTATTTACACTTTCTCAGTCGAGTTGTCCCAGGAATGAGCGACGATTCCGATGTATACCGAAGTATACTATTTAAAATTATTTCTAAAATATTTATTAATTTTACAGTATATTTCATGAAAGATAAATCTTGGCAAAGCGCCAAGTAGTGATCATTAATCAAGGTACCAGAAAGCAAATAATTCACTACCGTTATATTAAAAATCATTCTACTTCATAAATATAATTATATTTTTCTACTTCGTTAGTTATATTGTGTGATGAATAGTATTATAATAAATGTATTATTACCCAAAGGTTACAGGGTGCCTAGTATGAGTTGTTTTTACGTTAACGCGATCGAAACCTTCACTGCATTTAGCTCTCTGATTGGTTAAGAGCTTGGAGCGAGCCAATCGGAGCTGAACGTCATAAACGTGTCGATCGCGCTGACGTAAAACAAATTCGCACTAGGCACTCTGAATAAACCATCCAAACAAATAAATTTTGTGCACAAAGCCAAACATAGGTATACTACTAGCGTCGAACTCAGTTACAAATCGTTTCTTTTATGGCCAATAGGTTAGTACTTTTTTATTTATTTGTTATTCTACACATATGCAATATTTTAAGAAATCTTGATTTCATATATGCATTTCATATGCTTTAATTTAACAGTCAATAAATACTGGAATTCCTGCACAAAAGATCTTTTGCAAACAAACTTAATCCACGCACACATTTTTAGCAAACGACTCTCTTACTTAGCACGATTGGCCAACACTCTTGTTTTTTGTACGGTGGGCAATTAGGAAAATAGGCAGACCTAATGCGTCGGCTTTAACGCGAGTGCGGTTAAAAGGGTGTTGGAGCGAACTCGTAAATTTTGACCAACGCAATGGTGGGAAGTATTGAAAAGCTTAGCGCAAAAAATCTTGGACATCGGTGTTTTGTCGCTAAATATTGCACTACTTTGGCTCTGACAGATGAGCAAATTGCTATATATCAATTTCGATTAAATATTTAACGAGTGTTGCAGTAGTAGTATGTTGATGTAGCTTCTGCATACTTGAAGTGGTATATGTATTATATAAGTTGCAGGTAGATTGTATAATTAGCTGTTTTACAAAACAGTGTCGTTATATAAAATGTCTATGTCTATATTTAATGAATTAAATAAAAAGCAAAATTACGTTGTGCAAATATTTGACGAGTCTACGTGATAGATACCGTTTTCCAAATTTAATATATTTTTTGTCTACTAACTAAACTCTCTCTAAGAAGCTTGAGTCGCATAGCTCCTATAAAGGGGCAACCACATAATAGTTTGAGGAACTCCAAAACTTATAGAGTATGCGTCAAGTTCAGTTATTCTCAAAGTTCTTCTGTGGCCCCCCTTTTCGGGGAATACCTTCCCGAATTGTTTGGAATTAAATGTGTTTAGTGTCTTTGTTGTTGAACTATTCACTTTGATGGAAGGAATTTAGATTCTAACAGCATAATAATAATAAATTTATACAGATTGTTTTCGTTCTTCGATGTAGTCGAACGTAAGTTTATTAAGACTGTTATGTTTTAACTTAAATTTTACTTGTCATTGAAGTATTTTGTATGAAGTTATATTTAAGTATCGTTTCAATTGTGGTTATATAAATATGGAGGAAAGACTGCAACATAGATAATGTTTTTACATTTGAATATAGTATATAGGGCCAGAGCAGACAGCTATATTAAACATCGGTAATTGGATTTATCAGCTGCATCGATGCAAAATTTATGCTTTTGAGATTCTGTATTAAATTTGGTTGCGACTAACAGGCTATGCTTTTCTAGTAGCTACATCATTACGTCCCGGCGATTGTTTGCCTTTCAAACAATCTTTAAAACGTAATGATGCTGCTTAGAGTATTTGAAAGTTTTGTCACTTTAACAAGTTTCCAAAAACTGACAATAATGTGGTTCATAATCATAAATTCGGTTAGATCATGTTTCATCTTTGTCCGTCTATTTTCGATTTTTAAATATTTGTTTCTGTAGTTAATACAAATTCTTGTCTTGTATATTATAATTTGGTGATCAAATGGGCCAAGAACAGGCCACATTGTATCCTGTAGTGTGATCTTTGGTCCCTGAACTGGTTGTAAGAGACTTTTCTCCAAACCACCACCACGTAAATGACTCCTGGAATTTCAGAATCTATAAGCTGCTTAACAATAACAATTGAATGGATGGTATAACAGTTTACCACCCTAGTAAAAAAACTATAAGTATCTTTAGCATTGCTGCATTAGCTATTTAACCGACTGCACCAATCAAGAATTAATTATGACTTACTTATAATTTTGCCTCGTAAGATTTTTGTTTCACCACTGTTGTCTCGTCCTGTTAAGAATATTAAGGTATTGTTGTGTTACGTAAATAAATTTAATCTGTAGGAGCCCGTTCTAAAACTCGATATTTATTTTGTTAGAGAAATAAATAACGAGAATATAATATAATAAAAAACATCCAACTATTTCATACATATACCGTACTAACGTTCTTCCCTCTAAAATTGGAATAGTTATCGTGGTGAATCTATTTAAAACTTCGGACAAAATGAAACATCAAAAGCGAACATTTGCGAATATTTTCATTTATTTTCGTTTCCCAATAGTTTAGTGAAAACATTCCGACAGTTAGAAAGACTCCATTTTAAACTATTTACAATTATTTAACGTACAAACTTAATTATTAATTATAAAATTATTAACTAGCAACAGAATAGGATATTTTATACCCACTAAAATTAAAAATTGCAGATATTAAAAATTATGAATTAACTAATATTGTTATTTAATTGAGTATGTACCCATTGTCCAATCGTTCGATGATATCCGTCTGTAAGAATATTGTCAATGACTTTGTACAACCGATTACCCAAGAAACCCACGAGTGCGTTTACCTATAATATACATTCACGTGACTTTTTTATGTCACTTGGCTTTGTGGATGGAAGATGTTTTGACAGCTTATGTCTAATAAGAGTAGGTGTAGTTGGATATATCGTTGATGTGTACTTTGTTTTTATTGGGGTTCACATATCTTTTGTGATGTAAACCAATACTAACAAGCAACAAACATGTTACGTTGTAACGTCAGAGGTAAAGCTAACGTAAACCTTTAAAGTAATTTATCATCGTAGAAGTTGATCACGCTTCTTTGTCTTCGAAGAATGAGGCAGATGTCTAATATGTCTGCATTTTGCTGGCTATGCCTAGACTTCAAATCCGAATAAAACAAGACTGTAATACTGTCTCAATATTAAAACCATCCATCGGTTATCCTGGGTCTAAACGAGCAATGTAAGTTACCCTGGCTTTTCCAGAAGTCGATGCCGCCTTTTGCCCATCCGTAGATTTTTTACTTACTTCTTCCACCGTTGGTGCAAGGTGCCATGTTTATATTAATTGCCTTTCTAATTCTAAGAGCTGGGTACCAGCTCACTTGAAGGCTTCAATTCACTCTGTCAGTTTGAGTTCTCTAGAAGATTTGCGGTCTGACTGAAGGTCAGTATAGCCATTCCTATGTCTCCTTCATTAACGATCAGCGGTAGCTTAGTTGTTTGGACATAGCATCTGCAATGCCAAGAGAACATATTCGTATTAATTACGAGCTGTTGTTACCACCTACCATAAAAAATCTGAATAAAATCTGAATATTGAAAAATAAAAACAATCTTGACAATATAGCGATTATCCTACTGCTTTAGGAATATAATCATTGTAGATACTACAATGATTTAAATATTTTATCCACACGTGGGTTGCAATATTTCCATATCAGTGAATAGCGTTTGCAAAATGGCCTCACCTTAATTAATTACTGTTTCATAAATCATAGAGTTTTATTTACTTACGCACTTTGGGGTTGAACTGTCATCCCGTCCAAAGCCATATCTAAATAGAATTCCATTTAGGATATTCAGAATTCTGATGTCATGACAGCCCATTTCAATTTAAATTGTCCAATTATGTGACCACAAATTTTCTATGATATAATTACCGAACAATATGATTGAATATAAGTGTAATTTTCAAGCCAAATATTTGGAGGCATTTGCTATATACGTAGGAGCAATTCTACCGTCCAAATGCAGATATGGTTCAAACGATGATTGTATTTCGTTGATAATCGAACTTAAAATTTCTACGATCATTAGAAGATTTCGAAATTCGAATCGGTCTTCAAATTCAGCTGGAAAATCAAAACTACAAATTATCTGCTCATTTCGCGCGTGACCTTCGTGTTTGAAAACAATATGGCTGCCAAAGCTTTGTAAACTTTGAACATATATATAATTGTTTGTAAACTTTACAGACGCTGTCATATGTTATATCCGAGCAATTGCCCAAACATGTAATTATGCCTCATATAATAGACATTTTGGCTCACTTTGGTCTATTCAGGTAGGTTTTACAAAGTCATGTACGCCATTACTCACGGCATTTACAACACTTTAAGACACAAATAGGATTATAACCGTTATAATACAAAACATATTTACATTGTTACTGTATGTACAAAACCCTTAATGGACAAATTATTATGAACTCTATTGTTAGCGACTCAAATCTCATGTTCATTTGTAGGTGCCTGCTGATAATATTTACTATATATGTTTTTGATTTCGATTTATATATCGGTATAACTATGTATGTTTATTGAATGAATAGGCGGATACTATGGATTTCTACCTACCACGATCCAAATGTTCCTTTTTTGCTTCTATTGCTGTAATTATTGTTGTACAAATTATAAGAGTATTTAGATTTGATGTTTTTGATACTTTATCACAGATACTCTTTGTAACAAATAAGTATACTTTGTAGGAAATCTTGTAATAATTTGTTTTAAAGGGTTCAAAAAAATTTTACGTATAAATCCTAAACTAGTAAATTTCATTAGTGGCAGTGATAAATTGGATGTGCTTAGGACAACAAACTTATACAAACTTTTAATTATTGTTGGTATTAGTAAGATCTACAAAAGACAAAAATGAAAATCATAAAATATTGTGGGTAGTTGAAGAAATATCTCTCAATATCCGCCATGATAGTACAACACTACCGAAATTTGCTTTTGTCAGCAGACACCAAAATAAACAAAAGAGGTGAGACTTAATTTATCACATTCTTGTGATTATGTTATTAACTAGAATATCAGTTTCATACTAACTATAGTACAGTAGGAAATATTAGTCCAATCATCAACACATTTTAATCCCAAAGTTTAAACGGTATATTGATATCCATATAGCTAGTTACAAACCTGGTTTTTGTTTATTTTCACAACCATTTATAAACATAAATTGAAAATTTCAAAACAATTTTCGTAATCAGATTTTACACTGTTTAACATTTTTGAGTATAAATATTGTTTTTGAATGTATAACTAGAGTTTACACGTTCTATTTACATTTTAGATTTATAAACAAATTTTAACAGAATTTTCAATTATTTTATCCTACCTAATCGGAATTCAACTAACAATAATATCAAGTACGTGCTAAATCACACCATTTAATAATAAATGATAATATTAAACAACGGTTTTATTCGTAAACGCTCTATAAATAATCCTCAACGATAGGATAGATACACATTCAGGAACAGAGTTTTAACAACCTCCGGCCTATTTAGGCAGATCAACGACCTGGCTTTGCTTCCAATATGTTTTTTTACTCAGTTCTACTCATTGAAATTAAACATTTTATACGGATTTTGTTGCGTTGTTTATTTTACTTTAAAACACTTTTATTACATAATTTTGAAAACTCTAACACTACCAACCGCACTTGCAACCGAAACGTCGGGGCAAATTGTAAACTTAAATATAAATAGTTTTAATTAAATTAATTAGCATAGTAGAATTCAATAATAGTAGTGTTAGAGTTTCCAAAATTATGTAATAAAAGTGTTGTAAAGTAAAATAAACAACGCGACAAAATCCGTATACAGTGTTTAATTTCAGTTCTACTCATTGCTTCTTTAACAACTTTTAAGAAATTAAAGACGATTTTAAAGATATTTTAATACCTTAAAATACAAAATGTAATTTTGTCTACATTATAGATAATGAACTACATGTGGGTTATCTGTTACAAATTAAGTAAGACTTGACACGTTTGTAGTAAAATAGTTTAATAAACGAAGGAGTGGGTGCCTTCAACACGTCGACAAGAAACCATTTGTCTCTCGTTTACGAGACTGACGTAAAAACGAGACTACACTGCGTCGTCGTCGCAGACACGATTTTATACCAATTATAAAATCATTTTTAACAATTTGCAAAAATTACATAAATGATCAGTTTATTTTGTCAAACAAAATAACAAAATCAGCAAGTACTTGATATTAAGGGACTGTTTGAATACAGCATAAAGTCAGCGTAAATTCCTTTTAACAAAAAAGTGCTGAATCTTACTTTCTCGATGTAGACGGTAGTCCGACTTTACGCTAAATAGAAACAGTTCCAATCAACAAAAACCTAACGTACTAGTCACTCGATTTAAAAAACGTTTTTGAGCACTTTGACACACGGTCCTATTTACAGTTCGTCCTATAGCTGCGTGGTCTGTCAGAGCGGAGTGTCGCGGGGCGGCACGCGCGGGGCCTGCGCCGGCGCGGCGTGCGCGGCGTGCGCGGCGAGCGGCGCGGGGCGCGGCAGCGTGCGCAGGTGCTGCAGGGGGATGCCGCAGCGCGCCTCGGGCGTCGGCGCCGCGCCCGCGCCACCTGCGCCCGCGCCGCCCAGCGACGTGCCCCGCGGCAACGTGCACGAGCCCGAGGCAAACCGCGCCGGTGGAGGAATTCCTGCGTTCTGGACGAACAGAACACCATAAGAATAGCCTTCCTCGATCTGGTGGCAAGATATTTTAATACTGATACATTGTGGTAGAATTTTAGCATTTCTTTTAGTTTAGGTAACACACGTATCTTGAACTTAATTAGGTATAGCGCTAATATTACTCTTCTCACCAGTCATTATGGGTTAAGGCATACGCACTAGTTCCAGCAGCCGTGATCGGTATTAAAAAGTACAAACACTGCATAGAACTTTAAAAAAATCTAAACAGTAATATGATTGGCGATGGGTACCTGTGGATTGTGGATTACCACCTAATTTAGGAGCAGCGACACAGCACCGATTACAAGAATTGACCAACTGATCTGCCTAGTATTAAAATAATATCATTCAAAAACTTACTGTGGGTTCATGCATATTGCCATGTGTCGGTGGTGGTGCAGTTCTTAGTGGACAGTACGCCGGCAGACCTCCCCTGACTCCCGCTACACTGCCTCGTGGTCCCCTACTGCCCAGAGGAGGGGATATCGTAGACACTTGCTGTTGCCGGTAGTAGTCCATCTAGGATGACAGTGATGATGGTAATTGAGCTATTTTAAATTAATTAAACTTTCAATTTATTCAATCATAAATCTTCCAGAAGACGTAAATTAACGGAGTTTTTACAATCAACGGCATAATCGTTAAAACTCTCCTGCGCTTCTAGCGGACACCAAGTTTGAAATCTAATGTATAATAAAAACTCCGCTTAACACGATTCTGTTTCTAAATCTTGCAATATACTTGATCGTAAAAACAGATTGCGGTATTAATCCCTAACAGATTACGGGCTTAATAATATATTATGAGCCATTCGTTATGATGTTTGACTGCCATGCACTACCATAACATATGGAATATACATAAATCCGTGTCCAGGTTTATTGCAGACAAAGTCTAGAAATAAACGCGAGGTCGTCTTCAGATCGGATTGCCACCTACTACTCAACAGTTCTGCTCAAAGATTTAAATCATCATGCCATCACCAGTACGGTGATGATTTACATTGTGCGAAAATGTATCCACACAAATATAATAGCGAGTTCACATACTCATATTATATTTAAAACAGATTTCAATATAAATAAGCGTGTCAATACTATAATTATTTTTACCTAATTCAGATGTCATGTTGGCATTGTGTGTAGGATGATAATTTAACGATCCGTAAACGTGATCATATTTAAGGGTAGTAACGACACATTTTTAATTTAGACCTTTGATACTAAGTACTTTTTTTCAAAAATTGTGTATTCGTTAACTAACTCACCTGCATTTGATCGGTGTCTGACGGAATAATATCAGGATTCCTGTCATCACTTTCACTATCTTCTTTTTCTCTAAGTTTATCTGGTGAGGCTGGTTGTGAGGACGGTGGAGGTGCAGACCTCGGCTTCCGCTTAGCGCAGCGCTGTCTCATAGCTATCATGAAGAGGATAAGTACTACCATCAGGATGATTCCACCGCCAACAGCTACTGACATCGCTCCAGACATTTGGAAGGCGGTACGAGGAAGATCTGTTGAACAACCATTCATTTGTAAACAACTTCTTTGATATACAATGTAAAAAGGATATGTTGCGGAGAGTTTTAGGTACAGATGGATGGATGGAGAACATCTTTGTCAACTGTTCTTCGAGAAATGTCGATTCAACATACGAATAACATAGTCTGCGCTTTATAGGAAGATTACTCATAAGAATCCTCGCTGCTACTCAATATTTTCTTATTAAAAATCTAATTACAATTTACCTAAGCTAGGTATTGACCTAGCTAGCTCCTAATATATGCTAATAATAGTTTTAGCAAATATTAGGATTAAAGGATCAATAAGGCAGGTTTTTCTACCAAGTAACGCTTAGAAGCACCAAGTCTCTAGAACTGTTCTCCTTAAACAGCTATTATATGCACCCAAAAATCGTAAATATATAACCGTGGTATAACCAGTGACATAATAAACCTCAGCATATCCCGTTTGAGGTATGTATAGGCGTCAGACTATGTATGTATCTATGTGTCTATCTAAAACATTCCACATATCATTTTCTCGAGAAGTACAATAACTTACCTAAACTTTTATCATGAACATGATGTTTCTCCGGTGGTCTCAAAGTGCTGGCTCTTAGGGGGTAAGGGTCGCCCCTGCCTTTAGCATTATATGCCAACACGGCAGCGGCATACGTCCGTCCTGGAGCTAGCCCTACAGCAGTGAATCGAGGAACTGCGCTAGATACGTTGGCTACTATTTCCTGTTAGAAAGAAAGAAAACGAGTTTCAGAGAAAACTTTAAGCAGTTATGGAGGAAAGCCGCATCAGTGAGAGTTCTTTATCATGCCCTTGAAGACGTGTTGGGTCTGTCAATCTACATTAGGTTGGCAGAATTTACAGCGAAAGTAAAATTAATCTGTCACTAGCAGTTGCAAAACCGTTTCGGCCACAAATAATGGGAGCAATTTTCTGTCATAAAAACGCGTCAAATCATGTTTTAAATATATCTTCCACTGATGCAAGTTGCAATCTACAAATAGGTTTCTTCTTAACTTGTTTTAATAATGTGAAACTTTAAAGGGAACTGTATTTTCTTTGGGCTATGGCCAAACCCTTTTCACACCGAGATGAGGCTCGTGCTCAGCAGTAGGCCGTTTATATACGGAGCTGATATTATTATTACTTTTTAGAGAATCTATACCAAGTGCAAAATATGGCGTAGGTATAACATGTTTTTCATTAGCTTTTTATGTGTTACTGCTGGGAAACGCCTCTTCCTTAGAGTTCCAAATCATTGATGTTTGTAGATATCCCCTGCCAGTTTCCTTCAAGGTCGTCCCGCCATCGCCGTTTAGGTATAAAATATTATGAAAAATGTACCACATATTGCATTCGAAACCAAAATAAAAACGAATATATTTGTGGTTTAGTTTATTGAGATAGCGGTTGGTCAGGGACCTATAGTAGCTAGAATAAGCTTTAAACTCGAGAGAGGTCGAAGTTACATTGGCATTTCATCGTTCTGTCCCGAGGTAAAATGCTAAAGAAAACTTGAAACAAATAAAGTATCTTAAAAAATATGTTATTTTGTTTTTAAATAATATCTACTTTAATAAATATCTGATTCAATATTAAATCGTCTTTTTTATGTAAATTGTGTACTTATTAGAAGAGTATTATCTCATATAAACTTTGGTCACGTATTATCTATACTAATATTATAAATCTGAAGAGTTTGTTTGTTTGGTTGAGCTCGTTAAGCTCAGGAGCTACTGGTTCGAATTGAAAAAAATATTTTAGTGTTGGATAGCCTACTTATCGAAAAAGGTTGTAGGCTATAAAACATCATGCTAAAACTCGCGAAGACAGAGCAGTAATCATAAACGTGGATGGAACAGCAGGCACAGCTAGTTTTAAAAATAAATAAGAAACTATCATTGAAGAGAAAAATGCATTGGATTTATAATAACAAAAACAGGATCTACAAGACCTATATAATGTTAAAAAAATTATAAAATAAATACTAAGCAACGCTATCATGACCATAGTTGTTATAAAGTCAATACAAAAAAAATAACTATTTAAAGCGCAATGGAATTCTGTGGACGTGTTTTAATTTCAAGCTAATATGATAACCTCATATTAGCTTGCTTCTCCTTTTCCTTCTGCTTTTATTATTAGAAATATATGTAATTATACCCTTGGTACAACATTTTCTTTTCTTTAAAAAAGACAACTCCCGGTTTAGGAAAAAACGAACCACGAACACCAACAACGAACCCGAAACCTGAAGAACCTGAAGCCATTTGTGGATCACACAAATGTTTGTCCCGTGTGGATTTGAACCCACAACACTCGGCGCATTGGCAGTATCGAGGCGACCACTTAATTAATACACACACCATTCGTGCAGTCAATTTTTGTGCTGAACATAGCTATACTACAGCTAAATAAAGGATGTGACTATAATTATGTTTGGCATCATGTATGTACTCGCCTAGCAAGCCTCGACAAAAATGCTGTTTTTTTATATAAAAAAACAACGTCCGCTCTTGAAATAAAATAATACTGGTATCGCAGTGGACTTTCTAAATATTGAAATAACGGACACATAGAAAAAGTCTAAAGCAATGTACTTTAATAATATCAAACCCGGTAAGCTATTTGGCCTTTCCGCACGTATCTGTAGACAATAAGTGTGCGAAACGACAGTTATTAAAAAAAAATTGTTGTCTTTTGCAGATCTTCTTATTCAGATCGGTTCGTTACGTACTCAAAGTATATGGAAGTATGCGAATCGGCAAAAAAAAGAAAAATGTTTGTTTCGCACTAATAGTCTGCAGATATTGGTGGGAAACGACTGATAAACCAGCGGGACTGGTATGATTAAACTATTATTATAAACAAGAAAGTATACTTGTATGGCCGTCTTACCTGTGTTACAATTTCCCGTACTTCTAGAAGGAAAGACTGGGGCATGCCACCGTTGAATCCTTCGGAGCATCGAACCCCAAACGACGTAAGTGATGCGTTCACTACAGTGCAGTTATGAACTTGATCTGGACGACCTATGGGCAAAATACTTAAATTTATTTCTTGAGATTTGATGGAACGGTGTTATTAAAGAAGTTTATGATTTATATTGAGGAAGATCGATTGCTAAGGCCGTTTATGATCATCATAAAACATAGATATTTAGTCATATCGAAGAGAAATATATCTATTATTATAAACTAATTCGTGCCTTTGTAACTGTTCACAACAAAAAATAATGCACAACACATCAAATAAGTCTATTTTCCATGAACATATTTCATTATTTTATTCAATAACCGTATCCCTTACTTTCCATTATAAATTTTCTCAAAGGTTAGCAATGCGTGAATTATATCACTGTACCAGTACCAGAAAAACATATGCCCAAACAAGTATGCAACTAGTTTACAAAGTCAAAAAAAATATCACCTTAAAATAAGCTTAAGCTGTTTAACTAAACAATATTTATATATCTTCTTGTAACATGTTGTATATTCCAAATACACGAGGTTAAAATTAGATTGTTTTACTTTATACAACACTCTCACATCTATCCCAATTTGGGAGGGCTTCAGAGCAAATTTTGAGCTGCCCTCGGGCAATGCGAGGCTTTTGCGTTTAAATCAAATACCTACATATTTCGTAAAGGTACTTTATATAAATTATATAACATATAATTTTGTACTTAGTTTCAAATACTTTTAATACTTATTTTGTTTACTATTTATTCAAGAAGTTTTACCTGTAAGAAATAAAAAAATGTATGAGAATGCAAAAACCTATATCAATTACTGCTTAATTCTTTCGGAGATTCCATTACAATCAGTCAGTATTTTTTTAAGTTTACTTTGTACGTAAAAAGATTAGTTTTTTTGTATAGTTAATTATATTAATAAAAAAAACACGATTTTCTAGACACGGCAAAATATTATCTGGCTTTTCTGTACAGGAATTCTCAGCACAGAACCTTGAACAGTGCTAGGGTCATCAAGCACAATTATAGACTAAAAGTATCAAGATTATTCACTGAAATTTGTGAAAAGTCTTACTGTAAATATTCACTCTAATTACTAACTTGTACACACACTGAATACACAGTCTTTGAGTGACCGTGAAAGCGTTCTGCCAAACATTCAAAGGACCATGAACAACCAATGTCAGTCAGTAATCTGTCTGCATATTGCAAACATGCCCCGAGCAGTTAAATACAGGAATGTTTGACTGCCTGAAGCATTTAATGCTTTGATGTAGTACGTACCACCAAAACATTATCCTTCCCGAGAACAAGGAGTGCAGTACACGTTTACGCAGAAGATCTGTCGGTATCTTGTATTAACGTTAATTGACGGGTGAAGTTTGATTACCGGGATCTGAGTTCGTAGTACGAGACCCAACTATTGCGTATTGTAGTTATGTGAGACAGAGCATTAAACACGCTTGCTTCTGACTAGAAACGCTCCGTTTGCTATATTCTATACGATCGAAGCGTATCAGTGATTATTACTAGCGACACAAATATGACACATATTGTCTGTCATTTAGTACGAATATTATTATTATTGTAGTGTCTAGTGAAACCGCAGGGCGTAGTATTATGTGCTCTGTAGTATATAATTAGAAGAATTGACATAGTTTTTTGCAATGCGACATGGGTAACTGATCACTATTTTTTAATAAAAAACGCCCTACACAAAATCAAATGAGATACCCATATTGAGGGAGTTGTGAAAAAATTTTAATTCGCCATTTTGTGGTGGCGGCCATCTTGGATTTGAAATTTATTATAGTGTATTCTACTAGTCAAGGCCTTTCATTTGATATCCATATTGATGGAGTTGTGAAAAAATATGTAATCCGCCATTTTGTGGCGACGACCATCTTGGACCGATTTTCATCAAACATAACTAAGAACACTCCCGACTAATTCACCTTTAAAATAAAAAAAAACAAAGTTAAAATCGGTTTATCCGTTCGGGAGCTACGATGCCACAGATACACACACACACACACACACACACACACACACATACACACACACATACACACACACACAAACCACACACATACACACACACACACACACACACACACACACAGACACGTCAAACTTATAACAATAAAAAATAATGCACATGCACGGGGGTTTTTGTGGAAGATGATTCAGCGACCTACCTAATATAGAAGGCGGTAATTGCCTTTGCCTAGTTATCTTATTGCCTCTGCCTATTGTAAAGTGTGAGCAACTAGAATGACTATACTGCCACTATGTACTACATAGAATACAAATTCGTTTGATGACTGGAATAGACAGACTGATAAATCCAGACTTGATGCTGGTCTATAGTCGAGTGGAACCGACTATAGACCAGCATCAATTGGGCAAACTCAATCATCAATAAAATTTAGTAGAAGTGGAGATTTATTAAGAGAGAAATTAAAATAAAATCTTACCAGCAGCAATGATATGGTACACACAAGGCACCCGTTGCTTCCCAATCCTGTTGTGAGCCCAACACAGAAGCGTGCCGTAGTCCATCTCAGTGTGAGGGGTATAGGTGACAGTGGAACTGGTACCAGCGCGCGAGACGTAGGCGTCGCTGACCTCGTTGCTGTTGGCCGTGTTGTTGAAGGTCCAGCGGAACTGGAGGACAACATTGATGTTGAGATACTTGAAAAGTTCATACTATGTAGTTGTGGATGGCAATATAACATGAATTATGTTGTACACATTTTATGGTAACAACATTGTTTGATTACATCACGACTGCATATCAGCTGAAGGTTAACCAGAGTTGTAGATCACCCAAAATAGGTCCGGTACAAATTGTTTGCGTTTCATTTATTAGAGGACTTACTGCCGTTTATTAGGCACAGTGCCAGACTCCTTATTGTAGAGATTAGTTTAGCGTTTGATTAATTTGATAAGTATTTGTATTAACAATTTTCATTACACACATCAGTACTTGCCGTTTTTATTTCCAAAATGTTTATATTTATATCTTTATTTCATTCGGACGTTAGTTTGTTAGAAGTTTAATTTTTGTTAGATTTTATATTTTATTTGTATTCATACCGATGTTTGCATACTCTAAATGTTCAGCGACTAATTTATAACGTGTGATTACCGTGAAACAAGCTTCGAGCTTAGTGCGGAAGCCGCAAAATAAATAATGCGTAAATAGATAATGCGTAAATAGTAAATAAATAATTAAACGGTAGTATTTACCAGCACAGAAAAAAATACTAAATGCACAGCAAAATGTGCTTACCAAAAAAAATTATTTCACAGCAATATAACTAACTCGACGGCGGCCCGCTTCACGGGGCTACTATTTTTGGGTGGGTTTAGGAAGGAAAACATAACCTAACCCTTCTGAGACGGGATGCAGTGGTTTGAGGCGTATAGGTGCTCGTTATGCTGTGCAATATTTGCTGTGTAATTAGTATTTTTGATGGTCATTATATTTAATCCCATAAATAAATCAAATTATTAGTGAAATGCATTGATTGGTTATTTGCACAAAATCTCTGGTGACGCCTACAACAGAACTTTACTTGTGTAATGAAAAACTAGTTAATGGAATAATAATTTCAGCGAAAATTACTAAATGGAAATTCGATCATTTCGAATCATTCGAATTTATTTTTAGTAACAATAATTATTAATATTATATTGACAATAATTATTTTATTATTACCAGTGTACGAGTATATGTTATGTTTTTATTTATAATGGCATATTTGGAGTGCAGTTACATAATAACTAACCAATAATTTGTATACCCGAATGTTTTTATTGTAGCTAATAACTGTCGAAACAGCGGCCTACCTAATAGTAAGCACTGGTGGGCATTCTGCAATGCTAAGTATGGTAACCTTACCATCCTTAGCATCATAAAACCAATTCCAGAGAAACAGAACCAAGCCAGTATCTAACGGATACTGCGTAGGTGACAAATATGTACGCATTCTACCTGATGATAAGTAGTTACTTTAGTTCTGTGTGAAGAGGACAGGTTGAAGGGTATAGGAGAAGAAATTTAAGGAAGCGAGTGATAGGTTGACTGGACCTCCGGTTTTCTCACTCACCGAATGATGGTTCAGTACGCATACTGCTATTTTGTGTCTATATTTTATACAAGGGTAGTGACTTCTTCTATAGTCGGGCCGACTCATTCATGTTAAGGTTCTTTTAGTCTTAAAATGACAACGTAATTAAACAATTATTTACGACTCTAAGCGCGATTTATGTTGTTTATAACAGATTATCTGCATTTTGCAGTTACTGTTTAACGCCCCGTTAGTTTGGTCCATGACTATAGAGACTGTAAATCATCTGAATCGAAAAAAATATAGATAAAAAGTTTTAAACAAAACAATCTGCGATAAAAGGCGTAAAAAGTTGTTCATTTCAATGCTCTTTCTTTGTTTTGAAGCAGCGGTGTTATTTATCCGATAACTTCTTTGTTCCATTTTGTTGGGTTCACCATTATAATTATACCATAAAACCGGGAATCCAACACCTACTTTAGACAAATGACAATTTTGTGACGTATCCAAACGCCTGATGGCAAATTTTTATTATACATGGAAGTCGGATTAAAACAGCGAATTACTTGATGATTAAACGATTTCAAATGACATCAACCATTTTATTTCTACAAGTCTATTAGACTAAAATGCCCCCTTCATGAACATTAGCCTTTTGTTTGAGCGCTTAAACTATTGTGACTTGAATTTTCATCATCTATAAAATCTAACCCAGTTTAATGACGAGGCAAAGGAAACTGAGTATATAAAGCTACATGATATTTTTAACTTGGATTATAATAATGAAACCTTTTTTTTTTTTTTTTTTTTTTTTTTACGTGGGGGAATGCTATGACGCATATCCCTCCGCGGGGGCGGGCGGAGGGATTATGTCGGACTCGCCGGGGTAAAAGAAAGATGGAAATAATAGTAAAGTACCTCCCGGAATACCGACTAAACCTACCACGGTGTTCCTCGACAAAACCACTATCGACGGGGCCGCGCGAATCGCTTTCGCATGCGGTCGCGACCCCGCCGCGGTTACGGCCCGCCGTATGAAACGGCAGGCCACTACACGAAAGACCTACCCAAAATAGGCACTACGTCGCATAAAATCCTACTGTCTCCCCTAGAGGGGAGACGGACTCGACACAGAGGCGCGCGTGGGAACACGCACGCCGCCTCTCGGACCTGGTGCTGAACGGATGGCGGGCAGGCCCACAAAGCCCGCCATCCCCAGGTCAAACCTCAGGGTGGCTGGAGGTCGTCTCGCGCCCTCCGGCGCCCGGCTCTGCGGTTGGGGAGAGGGTTTAATAATAATGAAACCTACTGTATGCAGCTTTTCAAGGGTAAATTTGATGGATATGTAGTTTATAAATCGCAACCTGTACTAATTCAATCATATTTTCTTCTCTTCAAAATTTAAATTTCATATACACAATGTATATAGGCGGTTTTAAAGCTGTGGCATTCTCTTAGGTAAAGAGAAGAAAGTAGATGAGTAGGTGCATGAAATAAAGTACTACCAATTTAGAGGAGAAATAACCGATATAATATTTTCATATACTTACAATATGTTACAAATTTACCATACGATATACATTCTCATTTAAATGCAAACACAAATTTAGTAAATTAAATCAAAATATTTGTGTATTATAAAATATGTAGACACAAAACACATTTTAAAACTAAAATGTAATAACGCATGCGATAACAATGTATACATACATAGTGTATCTGTTTGTTTATTACATGTATCCAGGATATAACTGTACTGTAACCCTATACTCGTATGTTATATGAACATCCTTCCGGCACAGACATGCGACCAACACAAATTCACAATAGCATAAAATTTGATTAGAGTCGGAGCAAAACAAGAGTAGCTACACAACATTATAACGAGAAAAGGATTATAAAATACTTATTTATTCTTCTATTCGAGCACTACACTACAGAGCAGTCCTCTGGCCTTTTGCCAATAAGAAAAGATTATGACCGTCAAGAATTTAAGCCTGTTATAATGTAAGCCAAAGTAAAATAGCGACGAGGAAGTTTGTAATTTAAATCGGAGTTTGACTGGTCGCAGTTGCATTGTTTGGTTCATGTGTTCAATATTTGTAAAGTTATCGGTGTAGTGTAGTTTTTATTTAAGGTTCTAATCATTTATTCAATTAAAAACCAATACTTACGGTTCTTGTATACGATGAAAGGCACATGCGTAGTTTATGATCCTCGATATCGTATGAAAGGTCTATGCTCATGTACTTGGTGTACTTCTGACACATTATTAAGACGCGATGACGAATTAAGTCTCTACATAATTAAAATGTTGAAAGCTAGTAAAGATGAGATATATACTAAAAACGCAATCGAGAATTTAAAAGTACTAGCGGTCACTTAATAGTCGAAATTCGACTATGATTGATTTAAATTTTAAGTTTGATTGTTATTAAGGTTTTATTGTCTAGAACTATACCCTTATAGTCACATTTCATTTAGATTCCGCCAAGGCCATACAGGTTAATTTACTTATCTTTTTCAAACAAATTATTATTTATACTCTTTAATTGACGATATTCTTAAGCTTGCTACTTTGTTTTCTTTTTTCTTTATTACATATAAATACGTAAATATAATGTAAATATAGTTGTGACTATGTAACCATAGTTACAAAGAATAGTAATACATCAGCCGAGCAATGCCGAAATACTACGAACGCGATCCGACTGCGTGTGTCAAATGCCTGGTTGTGTGCGTGTGTGTTTTTTTCATTAATTTAATGTATTTATAATGCATATTTTCTATAAATATTAGATATTTTATATAAATAATAGGATTCGCCACTCCTAGACTTTAATTGTGCCAAATTTCATACTCCTCCGTACGCGCAATTTTCTTGAAAAGGGGTACAACATTTTTACTTTACGTATTAATATATAGATTGTTTCTTTTATTTTATATTTTAGCTATGCATAAAACACTACTAAGCTTCGGCAAAGCCACAATACATATACCTATATGTGCTTGTTCTACGGATTTTACTACGTATTCATAAGTACACACGGCTACACATCAAGTTAGACACCCTATATACGCATAACTACGCTACATACAAAATAGAGAATTGTCGGAAAGGGACGGTGCATAGTGGTGTCGATGTAATGGTAGCATCGCGTCCCATTCAGCGTGAATGAGGCAAAATAACAAAAATATAACGCACTCTCTCGCACGATTCGCAGCGTTCAACTTCTAATAGTTCAAAGTCCAAACAGTCTAGGTTGATGTGTCGCTGTGTGTACAATCCGGAATAATATGATAAATAGGCGTAAACGTTTATTAACTAGACCTTCTCAGTATCTTAAAATTTTGGTGCAAAAATTATCTGCAGTCTTTTCATCCATATTTTAAGACTCCAAAGACAGAAAACTTCAATGTAACACTTCGTTTCAGTACGTATATACCAAGGTCAGGTCAAGGTTAACCCAGCAAGAGGACATTACAAAACCAAATTACATTAGACAACTCATTACCATAACAGCAACTTTTAAAGTCATTCTTAGCCTGGCAATTGGCGAAACCATTCAGTATTCTTCTCAGTTTTCAAGTAAACTCCGCGATAAAACTTTAAGCCGTCAGAAACACAATCTCTCTTGAGATATCGACTAACAAAATCTTTATCCGTTTTCTAAAACTAATTCCATCGTAATAATGAGCTCGCATTACTTATTCAAGATTCTGTTACAACCAGAAGTTCACAGCGTTGATTTTGATAAACTTCTCGCTCAAAACTTTGTGTTGTACTCATTTAGAATTACATATTTAGTTCCTTCCGTGGCGTTAGTAAATTTTGATGCTTAGTATCGTACAAAGTTGTTACTTTTAATTTTCTCACCAACAGAGGGTTAAATAGTAAAATTAATTTGAACACCGATTCCAGTTTCAAAGCAATTGTTGAGAGAACGTAACAGTGGTTTTGTAGCAAGCATTTCAGTTGATTCATGGCACGCTACTGTTTCATTCTAAAGAAATATTTTTCTTTTATGTTTGCTGCTATAGCCTTTTCTCTCTCTTTCTCTGAATTTATTAATTTTCCTTATTTGTTCAATCTGTCTTTCTTTTTAAAGCAGGTTAATCAGAAATTACAACAGACGGCTTACTTTTAAGTTACAATTTCGCGAGATCTTACTGGAGTCTTTTGGAAAATTTACATACATATAATGTCACACGACTATGTCCCCGAAAAGTATAGAAGAATTACATCCATTTCTTAGCCAGCTACGAGTTAATAAATGGGGGCCAGCTATTACCATCTAGCGGAAAAATTTAACGTACAGATTTTCTTTGACAGAAAACCTCAATAACACTTTGCCTGACCAGGAAATCGAAACCGAGACCTCATGCACAACAATCACATTCACGACTGTGACAGTCTACAAAATAAAATAAATTCTTTAAATACTTTATACAATTCGATATTTTAAGCGAATACACAAATTGGGTAGTTTGAAATACGTGATGTACACACAGCGACGCATCAACATAGACTGTTTGGACTTTGAACTATTAGAAGTTGAACGCTGCGAATCGTGCGAGAGAGCGGGTAATATTTTAGTTACGCTCTATCCTTACCATTACATCGATACCACTATGCACTGTCCCTTTCCGAAAATACTCTATTTTGTATGTAGCGTAGTTATGCGTATATAGGGGTGTCTAACTTGATGTGTAGCTGTGTGTACATAATATATCAAATTTAAGACGCCTGCATAGCTATCCAGCTGGTTCCCCACCAAACTATAACTATTATACTACATATTAAAAACCAGTAGCAAGTATTTTACTTCACTCAACATCGTCCAATAATTCCGCACTAGTACATTTAACTAAATGCAAATCAATGGTGATAAGTTTGTTTAGAACACTTCAAAGGAACTTAGTTTGGTTTTCAAGTGGAACTAACTACTGGTTGAAGTGAAATACTTTAGCACAACAGTTGGCACTGTTGTCATCCGGATATCTTTACTAGCCACGCGTACTGGCTTGAATTTCGACTTGTTATTTAAAGGCAAATTACGGAATCATTACGGAGATACTGTGAGACTTTGGACTACTGGAATCATGTAAACATTTTACATTTCGGAAAAAAATTTAGGTACTTTGAGAACAGGCAATTTGTACCATTATTTCTAAGTATTTGAAGTATTTGTATAATACGAATATTAAGAAGATTTTTGGGGTTTTACTAGTGGACTCGTGTCTTCTGTCTCAGTATCGTGTCGTTTTCTTTATATATTCTGGAAATTTGAATATTTTCTTAGGAAATGTCCGAGCCTCTTTCGGAAAACTAGCAAATTTGTAAAATATTCAGAGACCTCACTAAATTAACCATGCCGTTATATCTACAAAATTTTGTTAAAAAGGTGTTAATATAATAACAATACAGTAAACTGCAAAAGGCTCGCCCCTATTACATGGGCCCTAAAAACTATGTAACTATACTAGCTGTTTGCTGGCCAAATTTAGGTTTAATACGAGGTGTATGTATTACACACACATTTGGGCATGAGACTATAATTATATGTATTTACTTCTATCTATCGCTTGGCGCTCGGCGCTTGAGCGGGGCTTGCTCGGGGCTTGCGTGGTGCTTGCGCGGGGCTTGCGCGGGGCTTGCGCGGGGCTTGCGCGGGGCTTGCGCGGGGCTTGCGCGGTGCTTGCGCGGTGCTTGCGCGGGGCTTGCGCGGGGCTTTCGCGGGGCTTGCGCGGGGCTTGCGCGGGGCTTGCGCGGGGCTTGCGCGGGCCTTGCGCCGGGTTCGCGCGGGTCTTGCGCGTGGCTTGCGCGAGGCATGCGCGGGGCCAGCGCGGGGCGTGCGCAGGGCTCGTGCGGGGCATGCGCGGGGTTTGCGCGGGGCTTGCACGGGTCGTGTGCGATGCGTACGTGTCCCACCATGTTATTATGTAGTGAAATATATTATGAGCTTTCACGCAGTCAGCGGTCGTGCCCCGCTACCGCACTGCCCAGCGGGGTGTGAGCGGGGCGGCAGCGGCTGTGGCACGCGTGTGACATAGGTATAGGACCGTAAACGCAGCTCTGATATAAACTAACGCATTATTGCTTGTTGAGAAACTGTAGATGTTCATCGCTCCTTGTGAGAATTAGAGCTTAAAAATGATTATTAAAAGATAATCGGGTCTTCGCAATCAAAAGCTTTAAGGGATTTAAAATGTAATATTGAGTTCTGTATAACTATTTTGGAAAATAGAAATATGTATAGAAAAATGTCAATTTACCCTCCGTTTAATTCTGGCTAGTGGTATTTACAACTAGTAGCCAGCGCTGCTGGAGTATATTGTAGCTAAGTGTGCACCAGCGTACAGTAATCTAATCTTTTCTGACGAATAGTATTGCTAATTTTATCAACGTCAATGTGTACTGAAAATTATTGATTAATGTGTACCTATCTCAATGTTTTTAAAGCCGCATTCATCAACTATTCGCGTACAATACATTTACTATTGTGACAGAAGCGTGGCGTTAACATGCGTAGAAAGACCTTATTTTTTCAAAGACTAGTAGACCCACAAGCCGTATTACTAGAATTTGTACTTCTACTAAAAAAGCAGGATTATCCAAAATACTGCCTGGCCCAGGAATTGAAGTAGGAATCTAACGATCACACGCAAAAATAAGTACAAGATAAGCTTAGTAGATCAAAATATAAATTCCTACGCTATACTCAAACCACACGCGCAGAAAATCGCACCTACGTATTAATTAAATGAAAAAACATAACACGAAAATTGCAAATTATATACATTTTCATCAAACATACTGCAATCATTTGACAAAAGAGAACCATGAATCTATGGCCCTTGTATCAACTAAATAACATTTCATATTCATCAAGTCAGTCAAAGTCAAAGGAAAAAGAAATATCCCAAATAAACTTGTAATAATAATTAATTCAGTAATATCTTGGGTATACTGAAGGCCGAGGGTTATAAGGAAAATAGAATCGCTATTATAATTCCCTCCTGATTGGCGCATTTACCTTACCGTCCAGAGATATTTATCTATAAATGTCTCTCAGTATTGAATAACCAGGGACAACCCAGGATTCTATTTGAGAGCTCTGTATTCCCTCGTAATATTCGCTTGCGCATTATCAAGGAAAAGATTCATATATCAATTTGGAAGGTTTTCAAGATACACTTTTTTCTTATTAGTTAAAGTTACATGGTAAGCTCATAATGTTAGTGATGTGTAATATGTTAGCATCTGGCGTTGAGCTCGTTTACAAGCCTGTGTTTAAGATCACAGCACTTTCAACCCACTCTGTGTTGAAAGCGCTGTGATCCGCTTGGCAACTATATTCACATCGTCGGAAACATTTATTTAATAAGATATAGTAATCAGTAAGAAAGTTGAAAAGATTATGTCATCTCTGTGACAGTGTGTAGGTAATAAATTGGTACATATATATGCATGTATATGATATGTGTATGTGTAGTTTCTTAAATTAATATAATAGATTTTTATTTAAATTAGAGCAAAATTTTTGCAAAAACTTCATCTAGAATTTTATTCATAGTTTTAGTATTTCTATATTTTTATACATAGCTATATAATAGAGGTTAAAGTATGAAGTTGCCGTTGTATAGTAATAGATACTTTGAATTGACGTAAAACCTTCATGGTGTGAGATTTTCGAGTGAAACTTTTTTCACATGATACCTATAAGATTCTTCTTTTAAAAATGTGCAACATTCAATTTTGGACTTTCAATTGTTTTTTTTTTATTCAGCTTAGACGGGAAAAATGGATACCTCGAAAATCCGAGTCATTTTTGAATACGAGTGCTGACGCGGAACTAAAGCGGCAGAAACGCCTCGCAATATCAACGCTGCGTTTGGAGAGGAGACTGCTAATGAACGCGCTGTGCGTTTTTGATTAAAACGCTTTCGTAATGGAAACTTCGACTTCAAGAACGAACCACATGGAAGACCACCCACACAGGTGGATAACGCTGAATTGAAGGAGATGGTGGCAGCCGATCCAAGTCAAACTACCCAAGAAATAGCGGCATGATTTAACGTTACCGTACCTATAATATTGGCTCATTTGCATCAAATCAATAAGATAAAAAAATATGAAAAATGGGAGCCTCATGATTTGACTGAGCTGCAGAAAGAAATGTGTGTTGAAACTTGAATGAATGAATGATCTCTTTATTAGACACACATATAGTATAAACATTAACATTTAAAACAGCAGAGCGTGCCTAAAAGGCTTCAGCTCAGCCTATGCTTCTTCTTTAGCTGAGGCCTACCAGCGACTCACGAACGAAAGTACGGACTTATAATTAAATTATAAGATTAAATATGCAATATATATAAATAAATAACAGAGAGTATAGTGTTTATAAAAAATAAAACTTGTGTTGCCTTGTTGAATCGGTACAGAAATGAGGGAATATTGGATCGAATTGTGACATGTGACTAAAAGTGGATACTTTACGATAACCGTAAGCGAAAAATACAATGCGCGCCACGCTCTCTCCGTCACCAGCCACGTGTGTCTCACTGAGAGCAGCGATATCTACTCCATAGCGTCGGAGCTCCCGAGAAACGAAGTCGATTTTCGAAGAGGAGCCAGGTTGGTTTCACGATCAACGAGGGTGCGTACATTCCACGTTGCAAATGTTATATTCCGAGAGAATTTATTTTGTGGTTTTGTAATTTATTTCTGAAGTTTCGACCACGTTATAGTTATGTGATGCAGAGACAGCCGTGGTTACTACCTCTAAATATGATGGATTAAGCCTTTTTTAGGATACCATTTGTAGTCCTCTCCCCTCTGAATGGAGCTGCTTCGTCACGCAGGGAGCTGCCGAATTACACTGTTATCCCAGTGCAGTGCAAAGTGACCATCTTTCCAGAGCCGCCTGCGTGCAGACATCAGACAAAGCTTAGCTGGCATCATAACTAGACCTCTCTACCTCTGTCCATCGCCGCAGGGCTATTGTTTGAATCGGAGTCCATTGTCAGAGCCAAATCAATTGCGCAGGAGATATTAAAGTGCACGAAACGTTAAAATGACAGTGTGCGCGCGAAAACAGGTGTACTCTTACCCCTAACTCTCTGTATCGAATGGAGCGGGGAACCACAACGATCGGTGAAAGATAGGAACGTCCTTAGGCACCAGCAAGGCCTCTAATGCTAGTCAACTTTGCAATAAACTACCGAACGATATAAAAGAAATACAATCGATGGCTTTATTTAAAAATAAACTCAAATACTACATCATTCAAACAAAACCGGAGAAAAACAAAAAGAAAACAATAATCATAATAATAATATTACATTTATAAGAAAAGGTTTTATATCATTTATTAAGTAAATGTATTCAGTACTTACCCAATTAATAAGAACTGAATTAAAGTTTATATAATAAGTATGTATATAACTACACAGTTACACCAAAAAAACCCAAAATATTATATACGCGTAAACATTAAAATAAAGTAACTTATAAATTACTTGTAATAACAAATCAAATAAAAATATAAAAAAATATAGACACACCTTACCATAATAGATTATAGATAGAAATAGGAAAGCAATTCCTTTAAAACACGTAATATGGTCATAGTTGTTTACGACTTAACAGTGTGATTTTCAGAACGCGCGGTTCCCACTGGGTTTTGTTTTGTAGTTGCTACCTTCATTTAATGATTATTTAGTCACTAGAACATTATTTAAGTTAAAAAACAAAGTGTATTAATATATATTTTAAAATTTTCCATTGTACTGATGAGCCACTCCGGTATTTTTTAATATAACTATATAAACTTAACATATGTTTCTCAGACAAATGAATATTGTATTCGGTGAAAATAAAATATCTTAAACCATAAGCCTAAGTTTTACTATGGTTAAAGCCTAGTGACTGACCGGGATTATCAGTTGATCTCAGCGGGCGGCATCCGCTAAAGGTGATGGGATATAATACTGTTGTCACGGGACTGAGGAATATAACAGCAGCAGCTAGAGGAGTCCGTGGTAGCATACCCGTAGTGATCCCATTAGTACAGTTATCGGACAAATAACCGACAGAACCATAATCCTAATGTATTAGGGAAATACCCGTGGAAAAAAACACATTTTTTTCTTAATGAATATACACTCGCGTTAATAAGAATAATAATACTCACAGTAACTTCTGGTGGATTGGCATCAACATGACAGGTGATGTGAGCTCGTTCTTGCTTCGCAACGCCATGCACTCGCTGCTGAGAACTTCGACAAGTCGGTGCATCTGTTGACAAATACAATCGTATACTAAAATACTAAAAATATTAGTTTTATGGCACCATAGCCTTAATTGATATGTCGCTGTGCTAAGTTTGTTGGTAAGTATGATTGCACAGTAGTTTAAACGGTATTATGGCTGTAGTCCTCATACGGATTAAAATGGTGCAAAAAAAAAACTGCAAATAGTTGTTTTCAGTCTACAGGTTATTTAAATTATTTGTGTATAAACTCCAGATATAGATATTGCATCTGGTGCAGAAGTTTCCATTGTAAAAAATGAAAGGAACATTCCATTTTAGAAAGAAGCTTATTACATTCTCTCAGATAGATTAGCTAATCCTCATGTCTTGGACGCGCGTTTATTGGAACGCTGGTTATAATAAATTTAATGCTGAGCCAGGCCGCGAACGCACTGTCAATTCAACAACATGAGTGACATACATATATGTATCGCCTGTGTAGTTGTCAATAACTTGCTTTGATTATATAGAGTATGATATGATAAGCCTTTCCGATAGGAAGCTTAGGTGCTTCGTCCATTAGACTGAAACTACACTTAAAATTAAGCTGAAATGTATGAGTTACCTTTAACAAAAATATTTTATTTGTCTACGTCGTTACTTCGAACTCTATGAGAAAAATTCTGTATAGTTAGTAAAGTCACAAATACGTCTAGCAGTCACGTTTCAACGAGTCTAGACCTCTTAAAGACCTACTTAAAGTGCTATATATTATTCTCAAGCTCGCATATAACAGCCAGTCTAATAATAAAGTCATCTTTATAACGTTCATTTATTTTAAAACATACTGACATAATATTTATGTGAACTAAATAGCAAAGGACGTCAAGACTTCGAAACTCTTTGTCAGTCGAGATTCTCAAGAGTATGTCTATCACGATTGTAAAAGCAAAGACTCTTTGGCCTTTACAAGCAATTCAAATGCATGCTTCAGTTTATAGTACATATGAAAAGCGAGACGTTTTCAAATAGTTTAAATCTAGCTTAATGTTTTATTTCTATCTCATATGATGATGAATATTTGATTTGGGTATTATTATTTTTTTAAGATAGCTCTCGCGTTTAGAATAATTGCTCACACGGGGGACTTAACATACTTGTACAGTTAAACAAAAGACGCTCACACGTGGTTTCTAATCATGCTAATCAATGTTGTGTCAGAATAATGTAATCTGATTGGCTCTTGCTAATTCAGTCAACAGTTGACATGCGTATGACCGTTGGTGGAGATATTTCTGTATTCGTTTGCCTTTTCAAAACCAGCCGTTAGACTTAAAGTTGAGAATGGCACCTGCAATTTTCGATGAGGCATTGTGGCAAAGACTTAAAACATTGCACCATACGTCTGTCATTGAGTTTCCTAAAGCCGAGTCTCCACCAAACAAAAATTGACAACTTTTGTGTTGTCAACGCGTGTTGGTGACAAAAGTTTCTATAATTGCCTACTGTTGGCAACAAAAATTGTAAACAAATGTCGGCAACTGTGTTTCCGTTTTTGGCGGTAAACATCAAAAGAATACGCTTGTTGCAGATATTTATTCCCTCTGTGGATACGCTTACAGTTGACAACATTAGTTGGAAACAGAAATCATAGATTAAACACTTATTTATAGAAACATGTCTGTCACGTGGACGAATTAATTAATCGACCGGTTAATTGATTTATATCAGATACAAAGTGTTACTACGGAACACAAGTGATGAAAATTATAAAAATAAAAATATGAATTGTACATTTCTTCCTTTGAGGCTTGGTCGTACTCAATACTTATGCTCCGGTTTCTATTTGCATAAAATAATAAATACTGCGGCTGCCTGCATAATATCATCATCGTTCGAAGACATTTTGCCTAGTAGATGCTAGTGAAGACAGACAGTTTGTTGTCAACTGAAATGTTTCCCAAATTGTTGGCAACTCGATGTGGACACAAATGAAACAAAAGTTGGTGATTTTTTAGACAGTTGCTAACAGTTGGAAACACTGAAATTGCCAACAATTTTAGTGGAAACGCACCTTAATAAACTAACAGTCCTTCATTTAAATTCTTTCAACTGTTTACTTTAAACATTGAAACCACACCACCCTTAAATGTTTATAATTAGAGTAACAATTCACCGAGAGCATATCAACAGTTCTTCAAACTCCCGAACTTCGAACAATTCATCGTTACAAATATATTGTTCAGCATACACGAGATAGTGTATGCAAGATAAAGTTACGAGGGGCTCACAATGCATACGGCTCAGAATGCAGTCGCTTTCGTAACTGAAAGACGGCTTACAAACAGAAATCTTATTGTATTGTATTGAAATAGTAGAAATATGATACAATGGATAGCTGTATGTCTTAGACTTTGATCCTTTTAGTGTAGCGCCATTTTGTTCTTTTGGAAGATAAGCAAGCTCGCTCATTACGTTCTGCTATAGTGGTTAAGTATCCTTATTGCTCATTTTTAAAATTCATTGTTCATACTTGTATCTGAAAGTAACGCCATTTTCTTATACTTACCTATGAAAATATACATTAAGAAACTAAAGATAATAATGTACTTTTAACAATTAAGTAAAATAGTTGCTAGTGGTACCAGTCAATAGGTTAACGTCATTTTTCAGAATAATTTTTTTGTTAAGGTTCTAGGGTAAATTAAACTATGTATTTTATACGAAAAATCCATATAAAGACGTTTAATTATCGCGTTGTGTAATTTACAATACACTATCACTACATATTATAAAACAAAGTCTCCCGCCGCGTCTGTCTGTCCGCGATAAATTCAAAAACTACAGAACAGATTTTTATGCGGTTTTCACTAATAGACTGAGTGATTCATGAGGAAGGTTAAAGGTGTATTATTTGTTATGTTTTGTACTAACCGTGCGAAATTGGTGCGGAATGCTAGTTATATTATAATTTAATTTATTGGTTTAAGTACAACTATCAAACTGTTGTACTATTCTATTTAAATCATTAAATTATTTAGATTTACACTTTTCACGACTCGACATTTCGGTTGCTTTTCAGCAGCCATGTTCAGAAGAAGACTAAGATGACAGTTGTCTCAATTTCTTGCAGTGTTTACACAATGTAAGCATCTCATCATATTATAAGTTAATATGGTGAAATTACTCATAATACATACTCCGTGATTACCACAAAGCACGTCAAAAATATTAATTTCGTTTATAAAGCCCTTTATGAGTGTGCTTGTATGAAACATTTCGCAGCTATCAACACCTTTAATCTTAAGTAAATATTTTATTATAATAATATTGTACTTACATAGAACATTCAAGGAAAATGGTTTGCTCTCGCCATCGCCCTCGGCGTTGAAACCGACACACGTGTAGTTGCCTGCTGTTCGCCTGCCAACCCCTTGTAGGACAAGGGATTGGTTGCTGATAATAACCCCTTGGCCCACGTTGTGGAGAAGGGTTTTGCCCTGGTAAAAAAAATTATTATAGGTTACATTTTGCAAAACCTTTTAGTGATGTGTAGATTATCGATAAAAATCGAATCATATGAATTATCGAATGAATCGAATAATTCGAATAATCGAATAATACGCAAATATGATATTATTACGCCACGAAAAAGGCCGTCATGACAATTCATCACCATGTTATCATAAAATCGTGTTTTGAATAATCAAATATGATTAGTTTTAAAAGCAATATATAACAAATTGATCAACATTCGTAAGTGGGATTACACATACATAGTTCCATTGTCATGGCCATTGAAAAAAGAGTGTAAAAGATAAAGACGGTACATTACTACCGTATTTATATTTTTGGAAAATGGGTATCAACCCATTTTTCAAAAAAATATAAGTTACGTACGGTTAAATTATAAGCAAAACTATAACGTTATATCAAACAACATTATAATTTTATTTCATATCGAATTTCTACACTGCACTATTCCGACATCAATTTAGTACTTGTATGTGGTTTAAAAATATTCTAAGGCAATTTCGTAATAAGGTAACTATCGTCCTCGTGAAGCAAACTTAACGAGCGCTGGATGTGCTATGATATGGAGTAATAGACCTCGCATGGATTGGCCCTGTTGTATAATGCAGATGAAAATCGAACTGCATTTAGGTATACGAGTATATAATATTGTCTTATGTTTACGCGAATGTTATACATTGAAATTAAACACTTTATGCGGATTTTATCGCGTTGTTTATTTTACTTTAAACACTGTTATTACATAATTTTGAAAACTCTAACACTACTATTATTGAACTTTACTACTATTTAAGCTATATAATATTTTCTAATTAAAAGTATTTATATTTAAGTTTACACTTTGCCCCGACGTTTCGGTTGCTTTACGGCAGCCATGTTCACGGGGAGACTAAGATGGTACAAGTATATATTTGCTAACTGAACTCCTCGGTGGTCCCGTGGTATAGGTTTGAGGCCTATCGAGACGATCTAAGTTTGATTTTTGAATCAGGCAGGGTGTTATAGATATATTCCTTTAAAAAATTCATGTAGCATTTGGGTAAGTTGTGTGATACGTGGTAATAGGCTTGTGCAGGAATTAAACTAGTATTGGATTTGGATTTGATTATTGGGTTTTCAGGCCCAGATCTGCTTAGTAACAGCTCGGAATCTGAAACTTTGGTCTAATACATAGGTTAGTCCTTTACTATATGTGACCTAAAACACCTCTGGTTTCTCTAGGAGAGTTATTTTAAGAATCAGCGAATCAAGCATCAGTTTACCAATAATATGATTGATGAAGAATAAGACGCTTTGCAATCGCATTCGCAACGATTATGTTACCGAGACAGTCCAAACTTAAAACATAGTTTAGCATTTGGTTATTATATATCTACCACTGCCTACCACTTCTGGAGTATGTAGTTATATATTATTGATTTGCAATGTTTATATAAACACTTATATAGCATTTCCTCTCTCAAAAAGGTTTACTATTACAGCGCTAAATAATTGTTTATATAACATTTTATCTTAAGGAAAAACTTGTGAACAAGACGTAACAGGATAAGTCCATCGAAGGGATCCGAAATCTAAAGGGTCTTTAGAGGGTATATACGACAATACACTTGTATATGTTATAGAGAAAGTTTAGGGGTTAATGCCGTCGTCCTCCTTATGTCCCGCGGGCGTGAAACTTAGCACTATGTCTTCTATTCATAGGATACATGATTTGGATGTTACACTCAAGGGGCACGTTTAAAAGAATGACGTTTGGATTTTTACTTAGTTTCTCGGCTCGGGTGATCATTCCGGAACATATAGGGATCAAAATGTGCTCATCCGGAATTGGACAATTCTTCTCAAATCCTAAACCGTTCAAAAGTGTACGTATGATTCAATATTAATCATCCTTACAAACTCTCATAATAAAAATATTTATAAGAGAAACTATATACATGCTGTTTGAATATACAAAATATGATTAAAGTAAAGTAGAGTATGCAAATTCGGTTCTTAAACTTAAAGCATTTGACCCATTGGTAAGAACGCTGCGATCACTTGAATCACTAAAGTAACAGTCAGTCAGTCGCATGCTATGTTATTAATTTACAAACAGTATCTCGCATATGTCCCTAATAAGGTATGTAGGTATGAAACCCTCACATTTCACCAGCTATGCTTTAGATACCACAGAAGAGTGAGCGAGCATATTGCCTTGCATTATCCATGCTGCAGGCTACTGAGACAATGTTCACAGAAAAACCCAACAACAGTAAGTCCGGTTTTGGGAATCGAAAAAGCCCTCATTCACAATGGTCAGATTCACTGACACTTGAAAGGCATATTTACATAAAGCATATTTAACATACTTACATTATGTCGCCACTCCACTTTATAAACGTAGGGATGAGCTCTGATAATGCAGTCGAAATACACATCAGTGCCTTCCCTGATGTTAGAAGGATCCAGATTTGTTCCCAGCCGCACAACGGTTTCTGGTACATCTGTTAAAAAGAAAGAATGCAATTTGCGGATTAATATGCAAGAAAATAACGACAACGAAAGCTACAACTGGTAAAATGGTAGTCCCTTAATACTTTTAAGACAAGGGATAGTTAATTCTAACGCTTTGACGACCCAGATATAGCTGCCTAAAGTTTTCATCCATTTTGACCTTGCGGTATTTACATAATTCTGTATAAATATGCCTTATGCACATCAAGAAAAGCAAACCTGTTTATATTGGTAATAAATAAAATATTGCTATTTATAATGTGGACGGTACTTTTTATACTTACTACTAAGCTAGAGTACACCCAATGATGGTAAGCAGTTACCGAATCCTATGAACGATGGTAATACTAAGGGTATGACTTCTTAACGGTCCTATAATATAAAAATTGAAAGGACTTGAAAAGCCTATGCGGGGCTTTTCAAGTCCTTTCAATTTTTATATTTTCTTCCGAAAATGAGGGTAAGGATTTATTTCTCAATCTAAATATTGGTGGAAGAAATTTCCTGTGATACAGTTTAGTAGGCGATCCGTTTTGTTTTGAGGTGTGTGAATAAGTCTTGCCAGCGGCGAGGTGTGATATCAAATAATATCTCACATCGAGTTATAATTATTTAAAATATGTATCACAATTTTTTTAGCATTTCCAATTATTTGGTAAAAACGAAGGGGTTCACCAGAAAAAGTACGAGATAGTATTCTTATACTAGTTCTCTGTAAGAAGATGGCTCTTACAGAAATCTAGTGTATCTAAATGTTACTCTTGTTACTGCCTATTGCCTTGTAAGTAAGAGTCCCGGTAACTTAAATATCCACTGACACCATGCTTTCCTTAAAATTCCATCTAGGTATAAATCCTTTTTCCAAAAATTGCCGGCGCTTAAACAATACCCCCGGTATTGCAAGAGTTCATAGTCTACCGTAACCACTTACCATAAGGTGGGTCGTATGCTCGTTTACCACTTTTGTCGTATAAGAAATCATATTTTCTAATCTATTGAGTTACAGCGATACACCTGCGGCCAGACACAATAGGTTTTCAATTGAGAGTTTAAAGTATAATTTAATACGATATTAATTTCATCAAAATTCTCTATCATTCGTTGGCGAGTAAAAAACAGAAACCGTACAGGTAATTCAAAGCAATCATTATACGTCTGGGAATTTTATTACAGATTGCGGATTTTCAGAAAACAATGAATTAAGGATATTGGAAAAGCAATCACGTTAAGAATTATACTCGGTAATATAAAGTTTCAAAGTAATCATTAAGTTTTTTCAATCGAAGATAAAAAATAAATCGTATTGTTGCTATGTGCTCAATATTCTTATAAAATTGGCACAAATAAGAAGGTAAATATCGGCATAAGTGTGTACAGCGAGGTAGGGCATAGGGTCAACCCGGTATATTCGACCAGCTTGGCTGTAGAATTCTCCAACCGATCAAGAAGCGAAAGTTCTTTCACGCTACAGAAGTCTCCGGCTGAATAACCATTTGTTGTGATCTTTAAAGAAATATCAGAAATACTGATGCGATATGCTTATAAATGCAACTCCATAAGTTACTATGAGCCACTATCATTGGATAGGCCGAGTCCTGCTTGGCACTTGGCAAAGTGAAGAAAAGTCAGGTTAGTACCTCCTAAACATGTCTTATTAACCACCATACTAACTGTAATGTATGCAACTGGTTTACTTTATACTAAGTAAGTTAAAGGTGATTGGGTGGTAACAAGCAACTCATGACTTTCCAATGCCATAAAACTAGATTAGGCAACACACCACGCCCTAGACCTAGTTATAGTAAATCACTAATATAATGAAGTAAATGTTTGTTGTTATAACAAGGTTATATTATACAGACCATTCACCATTCTCAATAGTAAAATCTACAGGGACCCTTATAATAAGTAAATTGTTATTCCAGTCTTCAATATTAAGAACTTTTTGGTACTCCTACAAAATTTCATTCTCGGCCATAAAATCTAGAAATTCAAAGAAAACAAAGTTAAGTAAAACTTCCAAGGTTTGGTCGTAATAAAATTCGGAAGGGAAATTTCGGCAAAGCTTAATTTTTCTTCAGCATTTTTACTGACCCATGGGAAAATTACGAGATTAAGATGCTTAAACTTTAGGATATTTACTGATCTACAAATTATCGTGAAGTATGGAGTATAATGTCAATATTCAAAATTGACAAATTATGAAAAAAATTGTCTAAACTCCAAAGAAAACAATATTTGATATGATTTGGAAAGCATTATTATATACCTACCTATTGTTAAAGAATAATACTAAAGCTCTAGGAGGCATAAGTTAGTTGCCTTTGTCGGTTACAATATAAGTATACGGTCAAATTCAGCAGCATCCTGGAAAGACAATGTACTGATAGTGAAATAGGTTGACACACAAAACTTTGCAATTGGAACAAAGAGTCGAGTACGATTACACAAAGTAAAAATATTAAATATATAATCATATTCTAAATATATGATTGCTAGACTGATGTCATAATAAAAAAGTTACACCTCCTGAGAATAGTAATATTTTTAAGATTATTACTTATACTACTGTTTAAAAATCTAAGAACATGTTTTGGCCCTCTTTATTAAGCTACGCGTTTTATTTCAAAGCCCAAACTTAACAACAATTTTCATACGAATTTCCACATTTAGCAAAACGAGAGTAGGGCTCCTGTTTATTCACCGTTCAATGAACAATTCTTCTTAGAACATTATGGAATTTGTGAAATTACTCTGAGCACTTCAAATTTTGAACGAGTGATGTTTACTGGAGGCAGTCGAGTGGTGCCTAGGATCTAAATAAAATTGTGTTAGCTGCTGTATTACAAGTAGGCAACGGTAATGACGTTAAACTTGTACTTGAGACGTTGTGGAAAAATGCCTGTGTGTGTGAATGTGGAAAGAATATAATAATAATATTCTATCACATACACACAACACCATCTAGCTCAAACTAAGCAGAGCTTGTACTATGGGTCCTAGACAATGGATAAACATACATATATATATATTCTTTTTTTTTGTAAATACATACATATTATACATAGAAACACCCAGACCAAGACAAACATCCATGTTCATGCACACAAATGTCTGACTTGTGCGGGAAACGAACCCGCGATCTTAAGCGACCTTATCTGGGAAGCAAGCATGAGTCTTAAACTGGTCTATATTACACTTTTCCTAAGATCAGCTTTAGTATCCCAGGTATCGTAAACTATCATTGTTGCTTGTCACTTGTTTGTCATCTTTGTTGTATTATAATTAATCGAAGTCATTCTATTTAACGTAAATAGATAAAATAAAGTATATATTATATAAAAAATACTGAGGTACCTTTCAGATACTAAGATTTCTCTAAAGATGAAAAAATATTTTATGCAAACATTCCTGATATAAAGTAGGAAATATTACTTACACTGTATATCTAACGTCCAATCATCTTCTAAAGCTGGTACCGAAGGCATCTGAGGATTCGACGCTCTACAAGCAAGCTTCGCTCCAGCATCAGGTTTCGTCAACTGCAGTGATACTGTTGACGTAGTCGTATTACCATCGGTTGATAACTGTTAAGAAAAAAACATATGTTTATTCATTAAAGCGTCATAATAGGAACAATAATTATTATAAGAATGAAATATACTATTCCTGAAATTCTTTTGGATATGATTTTCAGTGATAAGGTATCAACTAAAGTATAAGGCTCTACACGAAAACAAAACACAATGAAAATTAAAGCGCTAGTTAGTTTTAAAAATATCCGTAATTATCGTTTCACTGTGTTGTTTCCGGCTAAGAATAAAACCATTTCATTAACTTTTTTATTTTCGTCTACAACCAGTACTATTTTTCCATTTACTAAAAAGTACAAACATTTTTTTCAAGTTTCCATTAAAGCTTTAATCTTTAAATCTACAATAGAGTTCGTGTTTTCACTAAAATTACTAGCCACTTTAGATTCAAGATATTAGAACTCGTAGGTCTGTAAAAATCAATTTGAAAATATATCACGTAGGTACTAGTTGAACAACCTGGCTAGACATAAAAACGAATAAATTCGAAAACACCAATAGCATTCGAAATTCGAAAACGGTTAGTGAATCCAACCAATCATGGACCTTGTCTCAATTCTGTATTCAGAATTGATTTTAATTAAGTGTTGTTAATATTAATTTCTAGTTGGCATGTTGGCTGTATGCTTTAATTAAATTACGAACGACAGTCAAACCGAGTCGAATATTGTGCTGGTGTTGGTTGATTGACGTCTCATATTGTGTTGTAATCAAGGTTTTAAGACTGATATTTCGGCTTTCAACCGATTTAATCTGATTAGATCGTCACTTTTGTGTAGGGAACCGTGAATGTAAGAGGAATTTAATTTTAGTATGGAATATGTAGTTTATATTTTGTGGAGATAATGAATCAAGAATTAAATAGATATCTTGCTGGCGTTGGTTAGGTTCTGGTTCAGAAACTACGACTAGGTTGTTAGTATGCTGTTTTCAATATAGCAGAAAGAACAATGGTCCAATAGGATAAATGTAGAGGACAAAATGTTGAAGAATAATGATTACGGGTACAATTATAAAAAAATATAACAGAACAATAGAGTCTACATCCAATTAATAATTAAGTTTATTTTCATAGGTTAATTATAAACTGACTCGTCAGCGGTAGTGTATGCGATTGTTGTGCATCGGGTTCAATTCCTGGACCGAGAAAAGCGCCTGGGGTTTTTCTGGAACTTTGTATAGTAATTGGCAACAGACAACAAAACCACATCTGGAAAGGCATGGATGTCATACGTCTCTGCCTAACTGGCCTGGCTATACATCAGTGGATCTCCTGGTATGCATCAGTTCTCCAGATATAGAAATCTATTAAAGAGCAACACATGAAATGTAAAGTTTAAATTGAATAACATACTACATACATAGCCTCTCGCCTATAACCCTGAAGGGGTAGGCAGAAAGGTATTGCAGCCACACTTAGATTAGGCCTATACCAACCTATTAGGTGGCCGTTTACTGGGCACAATTCTAGACTCCATACTGCTACTGATAATATCCTGTCAGCAAAAGTCAATGACACGTCTATACGAAAAGTCGAGTCTATGTACAATTTTATTTCGGATTGAAGGATTCAAACGATACTTGTATGCGAAACTGTCAGCCTCGATGGCGTAGTGGTTAGTGTAACCAACTGCCACGCCTGAGGTCGCGGGTCCGATTCCCGCACAAGTCAAACATTTGTGTGCATGAACATGGATGTTTGTCTTGGTCTGGGTGTTTCTATGTATAATATGTATATATTTACAAAAATGAAAGTATATATATATGTATGTTTATCTATTGTCTAGTACCCATAGTACGAGCTCTGCTTAGTTTGGTCTAGATAGTGTTGTGTGTATGTGATAGAATATTAAATATTATATTATGCTGCTATAAAAATATCAAGCCAACAATCAACCTTCAAGGCATCAAAATAATATCACAATGGTTCTCTGTTCAGTCGTCACGGTCTAACAAAATTGCCGAGAGGCAAACGAGTGTAAAAAACTCAGTCAAAGCAATTTTTGCTAGCACGTATCTGTTAGTTGGGTTCGTTAGAGATTGCGCAAGTTCTGCTGGAAAAAGCCGCTGAAAAACGTTATCCAGAACGGTTTGTATGAACAAGTTGTGCTATTTAACATTTAACTGAATTATAGGTAAGACTTATATCATGTGAGATAAATTTCATTGACTTTATTATGTAATTTTATACATGCTTTGGTACATTTTTGACTGGCTTCGTGGAATATTGGACCCAGGCTCAGTGCCTATATTAGGCAAAGTGTTGGTCCAATATTGCAGTAGCGTCTAGAAATGTATCGAATAAATGGCAATAGGCTACCTGTTATATGGCCCTAAAGAATAGACGGTAAAATGTGGGTAGTTGAGCAAGTTGTAAAGTTGTCAAAAATCCCTGAGCACCAAAAGATGAGCATCCTTATTAAGTCCACGTTCAGATGCAGGATAGCTGACGCAAACAAAAGCAAAGTATCTATTTTACTTTCTAAAATTATAAATGCATGGAACGATGTGTTAAATAGTTGGTTATTTTTGTTGCAATGACATTTATTATTTCTTTATACTTTAATTTTCATTATGATAAAAAGAACATAGTGTTTTTTGAAAAAAAGTAGCTCGAAACTATGTGTAATAGCAAAGCTATAGGTTAGTATAATCGATACTAATATTATAAAGAGAAAAGCTTTGTTTGTTTTTTGTAATCAATAGTCTATGAAACTTCTTAACCGATTTTAATAATTCTTTCACCATTCAAAAGTTATTTTATTCAGAAATAACATAAGATATATAATATCACTACGAGCCGTGATAGCAGAGCAGTAAATCGTAGGTGGAACCACGAGGGACAGTCAGTAGATAAATAAGCGGTGATAAAATAAAACAAGACGAGAAAAACCACCTGCTACGCACAGTAATATTGAATAGTGATGCAACGCACCGTTAGGTAATGTTTGTCCCTCACACATATGCTACATTATATATAGCTATTACATGACTGTTTTGTTGGTAACGCGGCATAAATTTACATATTATAGGGTATTGGGTCCGATTCTTGGATCAAGAAGAATTATTTTAAATTTCCTCTCAGAAGGTTATCGATAGCATCACAGTTTGTTAATGTGCTCCGTAGATGGCAATAGACACGCAGGCTATTGCGTGCAACTTAAACTCAGCTGACATAATGTGGCTATAATACAATTATGTGGACCTCTTCAGGGACATATAGACGAGTGAGTCTTTGTATATTATAATATTTTGGCAACAAAAGCTTTGAAATGATAATCCTGAACCTTACTTTTATTATACTAATAAACGCTGGAGTGAACTTTCTGTTGCAATAGTTTTGCTAAATAAGCAAAAAAATAAGCAAACCTTTTAAGTTTAGGTCCAAATTTTTCAGTGCACAGCTAATTACGTACTCAGACGACCCACTGACAAATTTGCCTCAATGGAACTTAACGTAACTTTCACTTTGCAAACATTCACAACAGGAACACTGTAGGGTCCCTTACGAGCGATTTGTGCACTCCGTAAGCATCCTCTGTCCCATTCAATCTACATTTATTACTTTTACGTGCCCCTATTTCAAGTTGCTACACTGACGCCGTATAAGATTGGCCACTTTGATTAAATTTCTATGCAAAATTAGCTTTTCTCTCTAAAAGTTTGGGAATTGATGAGGTAACCTCTTATCTGTTTTTGAATGCGTTGTCAATCTCGATAACCGCGAAACTTGATAGAATTTTCTTTGATACTACAAAGTGAATGGCTACAATTATGATAATCAAAATAATGGGTGATATTATTCCATAAATATTAGAAATAAAGATTTTAAAGAAAGAATTAAAGGAATTGGAATTAGAAATATCCTAAATAATAAAATTGGAGTGTCTAAACAAAATATAAGATGAGACATATACTACACGTGCAAAGATAAAATAAAATATTTTTCGAAGAAAATATGTTGTAAAGATTCGAAGATAATTTAAAACCAATTATAATTAATGTAGTCCTTACTAATCCTAAATAACGAGAAAATTACTTGACTGCTTTTCAAAGAGAAGATCTCTCGATTAAATCTATTTAAAAAAAGAAATATTTTTTGGTCATGGCATGTTTCTTACCGTTTCTTTGGCATTGTTTATTCTATGTCCGTTCTTCCACCAGGTAATGGACGCTGGAGGTCTTGACCCAGAACTTTGGCATAAGAGATCGTATCTTCTGCTTGCTGATAGTGGTTGGTTTGATCCCAGGATATGGACCGTCAGGGGTGGAACTGAAAATAAACTGCGTTTGAGAGGACGTCTATGTTTCGGACAAAAGAAATTAAGTTCAACAGAGATTTATCAAGAACATGTGAAAATATTTGTTTGTAGTATTCAATCATGTTCATTTTGCTACAGTGTTGGAATAATTTTAGATTATTATACATACATTATAAATATTATGAGCCATAAACTCATAACATCTAAACGACTAATTGTAAACTAGAACAGTTAAATACAGGACCAACATAACGACATATTTTAAAGTAATCGTAGAAAGTAAATAACATTTTATTGACTAGTTGGCAATCTGTATAAGGATAAATATTGTAAAGAGCATATAATTATCTATTTTGTTTTACAATTTCAAAGTTTAACTTCAATACAGAATGACGTAACGATACAATTCCATATGTATTATCCGTTCAGTTTGATACTTTTAGTAATCATATCAATTTGTCGATGTCGTTTTATTTGTTGACTTTTAATTGTTTTACCACTAACAAAAACATCTTTATATTTGAGGTAAAAGTGTAACTATATACTTCCGTAGATCGCTTCATAATAATATGACTTCCAGTATTAGAGTCCTCACGCAATATCTCGTGAGGAAGGCAATCGTGTCAAGTGCGGTTGACGTCGGCCACTAAGACTAATAAATATAAGAAATCCAAGAATTTGTTTTGGCTTTATCACAAAATGTAATAAAAGAAAGCTTGTTTTGTCCTTCGTGTGTCACAGAAAGATTTTTATCTACAATTTTTGTTGGAGCTAATGGATATATTGCTGCTATTGTGGTCGTATTATTGTAATGGAACTTGGCTAACCGAGAGAGCTGGACTCGATGTGCACGTAAAATTGCCGTTATCTGTTCAGTTAGCAGTAAAAACCTATTAGGATTAGCAACAGTAAGAACGAGTAAGCAGATTAACGTTGTATACACATTAACTGCATTTTCTTTAACTCTGTAGTTGCGTTTAGTTTTTTGTTCTTTTTGTTTTAGGTTAAGGTGTCGATTCTCTTTTATTTGGATCTTATCTGTTATCTCATACGTCGGTTAATACTAAACTATCTTCTGATTGTTTAATCTATTAGAGATAGACATACGGTCTAAAGTATTTAAGTATTTTTATGTCGTATACTTATTTGCGATTGGAAATATATAATTAATGGCCTTAGATGTTGCCGATTTGAATTTGAGGATATATTAAAGGAAAGTGCGAGATGGCGCAAGGCCAAGAGGAAAGTAGGCAGGCAGTAGAAGGCAATATTTAAATTTTGTATATATATTTAGTACAGATAATAAAAATTGAAATTAAACTACTATATACGGATTTTATCGCGTTGTTTATTTATCACTGTATTACAAAATTTTGAAAATATTACACTACTACTACTATTGATTTTATTTTACTAATTTATAAGCTAATAAAATTATTTAAACTATTAAATCTATTTATTTTGGTTTACACTTTCCCCGACGTTTCGGTTGCTTTTCAGCAGAAAGTTAATTATTACATAGCATTTTGTTACGCGAGTCTTTTTCTTATAAGGATAAAAGGTCTCTTGAGACCAGCTGAGGTTAAGGTACTGGATGTCTTACGCTGAATAAAACAGTTACGTTACTGGAAATGAAGAAGTTTGTGAATTTAAACTCTATTGCCCTAACTTTAAATTTTAATTTCCAAATGTAATAAATTTTGTTTTTGGATATTTTGGATGTAAGAAATCTAAAAAATTCTGTTTCCTTTATGTTTTAGTACAAATTGAACCAATAACAGCAATTGTTACATTGGGTATTTTTTTTTTTATTTTGCTCGTTATAATGACCACACTCCGCCTGATGGTAAGCAGTCGTGTGGTTTAAGAGCAGTGGCCTCCACATTGTCCTCATAGCAGCCGAGGCGATGTTGAGGTCTCTACTTTGACGGCCTGAGAAGGTGCTTTTTCACGCCCCGCTTAAAGGACCCAGGATTGAAGGAAGCAGGAACCACGTGCTTTCGCAGAGAATTCCATACCTTGATCGTTCGGCAGAGGTATGAGGACCCAAACTTGTTGGTACGCATTCTAGTCGACTCTACCGTGTAAGAATGACATCTGAGCCCAGCACGCGTTGTTCTGGATAGGAAAGGTGAGGGCGGGATAAGGTGGAGTAACTCTTCAAAGCACTCCCCGTGGTATATTCTGTAGAAACATGCCAATGAGGCAATGTCCCTACGGAGTTGCAGAGGTTCCAGTGAACTCGTGACCTCTGGATCTCCGATGATACGGACAGCCCGCCGCTGTTACCTGTCAAGAGCTTCTAGTAAGTACTGCGCGGAGCCATCCCAAAGATGAGAACAGTATTCCACGCAAGGGCGCACTTGTGTCTTATACAATAGGCACAGCTGCCCAGGCGCGAAGAACCACCTCACCCTGTTCAAAACTCTGAGTTTTCGCGAAGCTTGCTTAATGACGCTCTCGATGTAGGTTTTGGGATTAAGGGAGCGGCAAAGATCCATACCTAAGATGGAGAGGTACGCGTCTCCCCCTTTGGACCAGGGTACTGCGGGGTCAGGAAGCCCACTGCGCCTCGAAAGGCGTGTTCTATCGACCGCTGACTAGAGTGCGCGGTGCCTGACATTGGTGTTGAGATGCGGTCCAAGGTCCGGTCAAGTTCAACGACAGGATCCTGCCTTTTTCCCTCAACTTCAACCTGTTTAGCCCCAGGACGTCCGGGATATCGCCCATGCACGGTACTGTCGTCCGCATAACAATGTATGTTGCCGAGATTCAACATATCATTGATACGCAGAAGAAAGAGCGTAGGGGATAAGACGGACCCCTGAGGCATTCCTGCATTGACCTGCATAAATTTGGAAGCGCGGCCGTCGCAAAGGACCGTCGCCCTTGCTGACCGCATTGTACTTTAACTTTGCAATATATGACACATATCACCGCTTCAGATGCTTAAACGAAGACTAATTTCTATCTCGGATGTAGGACCGTAAATGATTTAGATGCTAAGCGGAGTATGTAAGCCAAACGAGTTTAAAATAATAACAATTTGACTGATTACTATGCTTAAAATTAATCAAGCATAATATTGTATTTCTTTTAAACGAATGTTACACATTGATATTAAACATTTTACGGCTTCATCACGGTTCATTTAAGTCACAATTTTCGACCGTAAAAATATTATTTCAGAATGTATATCTCCGTAACAATGAATGCTATACTGTAGTCGAAACGTCGGGCAAAATGTAAACATTAATACATTTTAATATTTAAATAATACTATTTTCTATTACAAAATAATACTGGCCATCCTGCTTATACTTACAATTCATGTCTAAAGTAAGCGTTGTCTCAATGGGATGTGCTCTTGCGTGATTGGACGCTCTACACGTGAAGGCTGCTCGTACGTCGATTCTGGTTAGCGGTCCCACTCGTAATACTCCACGGACTCCATTGCCTGATAGCGGAGTTGCCGGAGTATCAGTCTCTACATCGTCTCTGAACCATTTCACCCATGGCCTTGGTCGACCTGCAACAAAAAGTAAGGTTAGGTTAAGTTGTGTATAGTACACTAATGCCCTGACAGCAGTGATAGCTCAGTGGGAAGACCAACAGACTGCAATGCAGGTCTCGGGTTCGAACCCACGTCGCGCACCTCTGACTTTCGGAAGTTATATGACTTTTCGAAATTATGTGCGTATTGATTGACAATTATCGCCTGCTCTGTGATTCGAAGAGCATGTTAAGCCGTTGGTCCCGACTGCCATGAACATCTATGGCAGTCGTTATTGGGATGTCAGTGCCCTATAATATCCTGACACTGGTCTAGCCTTAGGGTATCGTTAGCCTTCGGGTTGCGGAGGTCAGGTGGCAGCCGCTCCGTGAAAAAACTGATATCCAGTCAAATCCGGTTAGACCAGAAAAGCCGACCCAAGTGACTTGGGAATAATAAAGGCTAGGGAGAAGAAGAAGACACTAATGCCCTGAGTGAGGGATTGAGCTCAGACCAAGCTCAGAAAATTTTCTTTGGGGTTTCATCGGGCTAGAGATACTAAGTTTTAGTGTAGTAGATTAGATTAATGGAAAATTTAGGACTTCAGTGAGTAGTATAGGTTCTCAACATTTAGTTATAGAGCTACAAGCGGATTATTTTAGAGTACCAATCAAGTAATTAGAATTAGGATGACTAATCTAAAACTTCTTATTCCGTGGTACTAAAGTAACAATATCTAGGTTTTAAGTTAACTACTATAAAACAAAGTAAGTTTTAAAGTTGACTTTCTCTTATATATTATAAAAAAATTTGAGGGGTTTGCCGCACTTCTTGCCATTCATAAACTCATCATATTTAGCGTTCGATTTTTAAACGAATACGAGTTATTAATTTATAATATGTATATGGTGCCGCCAAAATGTATCAATATTTTAATTGCAAATTGAAAATAGGATCAATATTTACATTTTAGCTTATTTTACAAATATAAATTTCAGTAATGACGTGCTTTATTAATATTAAATATATTCACTTAATTTTCATATATAAACAGGTCATTTTAGCAAACGAATTAAATTAGCTAGCCACGACGCGAGTTTAAATTTTGTTAGAGTTACGCCGGTCACTGAACTCGCTGTTTAGAGTCTTAATAAACAATTTCATTCAAAATTGCTAGACTAAAAATATGTTTACTTATATTCAGTTTTATTATTATTATTCATAGAAATTAAGATGAAATGAGAGCAGATCAGTGGCCCGGTGGTAGTGAATGCGACTGCTGTGATTGAGGTCTCAGGTTCGTTTCCTAGGTCGGGCAAAATGTTATTGGGTTTTTCATGAGCAAAACTGTGTAGATAGCAACTGACTCGCTCTATATTACATGAGTCTGTATAACATAATTACGTTAGTTTATATAAAATACACGTTTGCCAGTTTACTTTAGCCAGTATTTTTCCATAGATGCATAAGTGTATGTATTACAAAATATATAAAGAACATTTAATTTTTCTTAGATTTCCAATACCAATTTGAATAAATACGATACTCAATATTGAGTTATAATATTGGATTGATAAAATGCACGGCGTATATTCATTCCATATGTGATTTAACTTCGAATAATATTGTATAAAAATTATTCAAAATATGATTACTCGAAATCTGAATGCCACAATTCATTCACCTCAATTATATTGCATCTATTATTTATGAAAAAATACATATTATATTTCTTTTCAGATGATTCGAAAATCAAATGAAATCAAATATTATACGTGCTGAAATATGGTAGCACAATAACAGTGAAATAATAATGTTTACATATTCTGTTGAGTAATAGCATGAAAATATATTTGACTATCTATACCTATTCAATTTGTTATTTAAAAGTTTTGTATTTAAGATTGCAAGTATTTTTATAGATAGTTTTTAGACTATAGGCTACTAGATCTTACCCGTGGGTCTGTTCTCAGGATATGAAGGAAATTTTACATTGGAACCGTGCATATTTTCGATATAATTAGCGTTTCATCACCCGGCTTATAGACAAATAGCAGTCCTCAGCGGTTTTAGCCAGCTTTATGATTACTACAAATATTTTTTCATATTGGACGGTAGTTCTAGAGATGAACTCCTACTTCTAAACTTTACTTCTTTAAAATATTAATGTCGTAACATTGCAAAAATCAAGTTAATCAGTTGCTCTGTTTCAGCCTGAAAGAAGGATACACCAACAAACACTGTCACATTTCTAGCATAAGTAGTGATAATTACTTACCCCCACTGACGTCACATTTGAGCGTGAAGGTGTCGCCTTCGATGTACGGGCCCACGATGGCTTGCTTCACGTCACCCTTGTCATCGGTAATCACCATCTTGTTCGGCGGCACTGTTGACAATATAAATAATAATTATATATTTGAAAACTCAATTATATATCCCCTGAAATCCTGAACCTGAAATATGAAAAGTAGCAAATCTGAATAGATAAATTATTCACAAAAAAGAAATCCAGAATCGAATTTCAAACCTCTATCAACTTAGCATTATCTTATATATAGGTACGATGTTCAAATACCTATTCAGTTTAAGGAAACTTTATATAGAAACATAAAAATATTTATGTTGTCAATGTGTATTTGCCTGCACTCTTAAGAGGACTCCTACAGCCATCATAACATTGCTTTATCACACGAATCTGCACTACTTACGGTCATCTGTAAAAACACAGAGGGGCCCGTAGCAGTATGCTATATCTACTGAAAGATCGGTTTATTTAAACAGTGAAGCAGTTCTTCTCCCTAGCCTTTATTATTCCCAAGTCACTTGAGGTCGGCTTTTCAAGTCTAACCGAATTTGACTGGATATCAGTTTTTACACGGAGCGACTGCCACCTGACCTCCGCAACCCGAAGGCTAACGATACCCTAAGGCTAGACAGTATCAGGATATTATAGGGCACTGACTCCCCAATAACGACTGCCATAGATGTTCATGGCAGCCGGGACCGATGGCTTAACGTACTCTCCGAGGCACGGAGCAGGCGATAATTGTCAATCAATACGCACATAATTTCGAAAAGTTATATAACTTCCGAAAGTCAGAGGTGCACGACGTGGGTTTGAACCCGATACCCTCTGCATTGCAGTCTGTTGGTCTCCCCACTGAGCTATCGCTGCTTAAACAATGAAGCAGTATATAGCAAAACTAGATGTTGCCCGCGGCTTCGCTCGCGTAAATGTAGGTTAAGTTAGACTGGTAACAGTATTTTTCTGAATGAAAGGTTCTCTTTGTCCTTTTCTGTTCCCCTGACAATGTGTATGTAAATTTTGCATTTGATCGGTCGAGCAGTTAAGTCGTGAAAGTGTAACTAAAAACAAACTCAAATTCGCATTTATAATGTTAGTTAGGAGTTAAGATTTATAAATATGACCATTTGCATAAGTTGCCAGTGAAAACAGTACTACGAAAATGATTCTTGAAACCGTATGTGTGAGCGCGCTGTTACGGTCAAAGGTACTAACGTTTGTACCCAATTTCAAAAGTTTAATAAACTACATGTTATCTTATCTTATGTGGGGTCCAGTCAGTACAGACCGGCGACACTTTGACCCAGTGGGATCTTTTGTGTCGACTTTTCCAATAACGACTGTCATAGATGTTCATGGCAGCCGGGACCGACGGCTTAACGTGCTCTCCGAGGCACGGAGCAGGCGATAATTGTCAATCAATACGCACATAATTTCGAAAAGTCATATAACTTCCGAAAGTCGAAAGCGACGTCGGTTCGAACCCGAGACCCTCTGCATTGCAGACTGTTGGTCTCCCTATTAAGCTATCGCTGCTCTCTAAACTATATGTTAGATTCAAACTAATGCCAAGTGATTTATTTAGCTGTTACTGATTCACCGTATGTTAAGTAAATTTTGTGTTGGTCTACCTTTCAGAAACCAGGCGTTAGAGTCGAACAGAAAACCTTAATAACACTTTATATAGTTTAGCTATTGACATCCCGTACCTAGTAATTTATGATACAATACCAACAAGGCAGCTGGGGTATGAAACAAAATAATCACTAACCAGTCGCCTGAAAACCATGATTCGTATATCGTATCGACATTTAAACCGAAACACCGATTCCCGAAAGAACAATAAAAATTAAATATAAATAAGGTAATACTGTAGGCTGTATTTTTCAACTTTAATTATAATTACAATGGATTTTCTTTGTCAAGTGAAACCGAATAATTGGTTTTCATTGTTAAGTTACGTTCGACCGATGCGATTGTCAGTGTGAAATTGGCATTGCAGACCGGGGACTCTACCAGAATTCAGCTGATAAATTTACGATTCATTAATTTAAAAAATATTGACTTTCGATATAAAATTACTGAAGTTGTAATTTTAATTTACGCATAATTAGGGGATGTTTTATAGTTTGTTGTAAGTAAAGTAGATACATACCTAACTTGAGATTGTGAATGTTTTGACTTTAAACCAGACAGAGTTGTACTGTGGATTCTGGCGAATGCTATCAGAATGAAGTGTGGCAATGTGCCGAGCAGATAGCAATATGTTAAAGTAATAAAACGCTTAGCTTATTGTGAATAGAACACATCTCTTCCTACCTACCAATGTATACAGGCCTTCTCTATATAAGTATGTTTCAGTACTGCGTGTAGTATTTCATGTCTTTATTAAAATAATTATATATGAATAACATAGGATAATGGCTTATACACTCAATGCTTTGTATAATATCCACAGGACAGGCTTGCCCTATTATGAGGCCAGAGGATATTTTAAAAACATTATTAACATTACCGCCCTTTAACAATTTTATTTACTTTATAAAAGAATAAACATTATACAAAAAAAAACATGTGCAGCAATCTTTGGGGACTGCCGATAGAAGTGAAAACTAAGTAACTAGCGTGCGGTGAAGATGACGCGAGTTTCACGCTTTTTGTTCCTCCAAAAAGAACACATATGTACACAGTACACATATAGCTCATGGAAAGCGTTCGGTGACGATGACGCGAGTTCCATGATTTTTGTTCACCCAAAAAGTGCTCAATGCGCTTAAAGTACTTAAAGTTTTCACTTCAAAAATATATTTATTCATAAATACAACTCTCACAGTAGGGTCTAGGGTAGCCTTGTGTCGCGGATGTAACGGACACAAAGTACACACAGAAGCAAACCAATTATCATCAGCATCTACAAAATAATTGTCATGTGGGATAAAAATCTTCAACATTCAGCGCGATGGTACCGGCTAGGCCATCCTTGCAGTCTTTAGTCTCAAACAAAGCAAACGTAACACAATAAAAATAAAACTAAATTTACAGAACAGAGAAATTAAATCATTAGTCATCCCATACCTCACATAACTTCATACATTCGCGACACACATCTATACATCTCGTAGCAAACATTTCAGGCACCGATGTTGATAACGTGATGGCATTGGGATTATCAACACATGTCCACATGCTTCTGATACGGCTAATAACGGAGACATTACCATGTTATTGGGATTTTTAGCCAAAAAATGTTTAGTACCAGCTCGGCAGTTAGGCAATTATCACGTGGTATAGAAAACTAGAACCATAGCTACTTATGCGAAATGTGTTTATACTCGTAGTATATCACTGCCTATAATAATCGGCATAATACTATATGATCACGGGTATCTGTGGATTGAGTGGATGCGTAGATTCTACCAAAAAACGACTACACAAAATTTTATATACAATCTCATATCAATAATTACCCTATTTGGTTTATTAGCAGCGTACTACATAAAATACGCTAAAATAGCTATCCATCTGGTCCTTCTTTCTTTAAATATTGTAGAGCAAATTAAATTAAACTTTATAATCAATTCCGAGCCCTAAAACAAACTACGACATAATAATATTGTCTTCTGTTTACGCGAATGTTATTCATTGAAATTAAACTACTATATACGGATTTTATCGCGTTGTTTATTTATCACTGTATTACAAAATTTTGAAAATATTACACTACTACTATTGATTTTATTTTACTAATTTATAAGCTAATTATATAAAAATAATATATTATATAAATAATATATTAGGTTATAAATTAGTAAAATAAAATCAATAGTAGTAGTGTAATATTTTCAAAATTTTGTAATACAGTGATAAATAAACAACGCGATAAAATCCGTATATAGTAGTTTAATTACAATAAATACGACATAATAAATAAAAAATAAATGTACCAAAAACAGTTTACTTTAGGCTCCGTTATGCTGATGGAACACATAAAATCTCGACTAAGGATATCGATAATAGCCTTAATATAATTTTCATAGCTCACTTCCTTTACTTTTTATTATTCATTTAGCATTAATTCCACTTTTATTGAACAACTTTTATGTCCAATTATTTTATAATGGCTTTCAGTTGGATTGCGAGAACAAATCGTGTTAATTTTTCGACGTCAATGAAGAGAGTGAAGCGTGATTTTTATTTACTAAGTAAATATAGTGTTATGATTTGGAACATTTTAATGTTACTAAGGCGGTAAATAGGCTCACTTCTGATGGTAAGTGGTTACCATAGACTATGAACGCTGTTGAACTGTGTGCTGAACGGTGAGGATTGCACAAAAGAAGACTGCTCTAGTGGTTAAAGTGGCCTCCAAGCCAAAATTGTGTGATACACAATTAGTTAAACCGAGTCGTTCTTTGTGTTTGTGTAATTTTAGCTAGTGTAGGAGATGTTTCCCAAACAAAAAATAATCTGATGCTCAGATCAAGAATTTAGATTAACAACTATTAGTTTTTTTATTAATGTAGAGTTCGCGCCACTAGTACAATAGTGGAATTGAATCCACGACCTCGCGATCGCAGATCCAAAGCCTTACCTATAGGACTATACTGCCGCTAACGCTGTACTATCGAGTTTTTAAAACATTTATTATAAAATCTGCATTTGCATACCTTATTCAGTTAAATTCAAAAATAAACTTAGATAACAATTTATATGCAAGAGATAGAAATACCAATTATAAATACAACCATTATTAACCAAAACAACATTCCAACAAAACACACAACATAAATAACATTAATAGACCAAACTTGTAAAATAAATGTTAATTACAAGACTCAAAACATAACAAACAATATTTATCGTGAAATTTTCCCAAATTAAATGAAGATAAACGGAGATTTCGTTCAAGATATTCTCTATATTAATAATTCACTGAAGATGTTAGATAGGCATGTACTCCATAAAGGCTACGGCTGGGAACATCAGGACATCAAAGAAATATCTCGAGATCAAAGTAAGCCCACTAGATATTCGTTTATATTGAAGGGGATAGAATAAAAACAGGAGTACGTACCATGAGGTATCTGCTATAGTTAACGTTATTATGATACAGATTTCATTTAGATATTTAAAACTTCCTGCTACAACAAAACCGTCACCAGCCTTGACTTTAGTGGCCTAAAAATACAATTTTCTTTTTTAAATATAACTACTGCCTTAGGAATATTTGCTGTATCGCGGGGGTATATAATTAACAAAGATTCAAATAATGGACGCAAAGGCCACCCACACTCGAAACAACCATTTGCGTTTCACATAATTTTAGTCTCGTTTGGGGTTCGAACTAACAACTTTCGGCGTATAAGCAGTGGTGAAGAGGCTCTTGACAATCGATTTGATCACTTACAGAATTTACCCCTTTCATAAGTGAAAGGTCTAAATTCTGAACGGAATACGAATACTTCAATTTTGACGAAAATTACTTAGATTGCAGTGACAAGTTATACCATTAATTTCTTGTTGGGATGTCTTGACTATACATGCACTATATTTATTACTTTCAAATTTTGCCAGCGTTTAATTACTTTCAATTTTTGTTTTTGCGTATAAGAAACAGTGAGATTATTGCCGGCTTCTAAACAGACTGCGTGCAACTAATTTCTTGACAGAAAAATCTAATAACAATTTGGTCGATTAAGAAATCCAACCCGAGGCGATAATTTACAACAGTGATATACAGAGAAAATTTTGCCAGTGATTACTGATCGCAACTGATTCCAAAAATGTTTTGCCAGTTATTACTTATCGCTACTTATTCCAAAATTTTTTGTCAATGATTTCAACTGCTGTGTCATGGACACTGGCAAATTTTTATTAGTAGGAATTTTAACTGCAATCCGACGACATCACGCTTCCATGTCTCCAACTACATTTATATACAACACAACAGTTTGAATAGTGTGGAAGTTATTATCGACTAAAACACCATTTCTAAACTCCATGCTACTAAACATTTCTGACATAGCATACTACTGAGTACTTGAGTTACCAAAACGATGACGATTGTAAAATAGTTCAAAATATAACGACTCATAGTAGAGGCACAAAACTGTTTGGATAAATAAAAGATAAAATAGTTAGATTTTTGTCACTACCATTGTAGTTTTCTTTCATGGCTCAAAAATATGTAAAGCAAATGGTATGATCAAAATCAGTTGATGCTGTGATAAGTTTAAATATTAAATTTCCTTCTTGTTCAACAGGTTTAACGCGAGTGCACTACTAAAAGATGAAACCCACCGCTTATTTTTGACTTAAACACTCAAATACTAACGAGGTTGGTTCCAAATAAAACATACATAATATCGTATTTTATATCCCAAAGTGGCTGACATGTGGTGACTAGCATCAAAATTTTTTGTTGGTATATTCCACATTATAGGGTGCGAGACTATTAGCCCCTTATTTCTAGACTTAGTGTTTCTGCTGAAATTGCCTAACAATAACCAATAATACTTCGTCTGATTCTGAAATCGAATCACCACCTGAAGAGCGCACAAGAATATAAGCGCAAACTTATACTGCAAAACCAACAAGGCAGTCCAGTCAATAAAAACAATACGACGAAAATAACACGAGAGAGAGAAAATTATAAGAAAACATTACGTGGGTGTATCAAATATGGTTCGCAACATAATTAATTCAAGAAATAATTCAGATACAAACTTTGTGAGTCACGAGCCTCACCCTATCCACAATATCATAATAACTTCAAACAAGTTTGAAATATTAATAACCACTAAGAACAGTGTAGTAACTTGAACAATAAAAGATTCACGTGTATATTTACTACGCCCCGCACCGTAACGGGAACGATACGACTTCAACGCGGCACTTTAATGTACCTGTATTGAGACTAGAAAATAAACCGAGCTATATAAAGGTAGTTGCTGCGGCATGGCCGTAAATATATCTTTTGTATGGCAAGTAAACGTATATAATATGTATGTGCGTACTTAGTTTGTATATTGAAAGCTGCCCACGCTCCTGATGATTCATAAATAACCTATAATTACAGTAAGACTCCAATGCTAAATAAAATTATTATTATAGAAGGCCAATTTTGGATGAGACTGTTGCTAATATTATTTTTGGCATACATATCAGATGATACTAAAATGATGAAATTTCGCATAAGTATGCGCTCTGGAATGAACTATCTACTATGGTATTTCCTGAGCGCCAAAATTCATTAAGAGAAGACCTTGCAAGCAGTGGCTAAGCTCTATATGCACCTAAATTACTTAATACTAGGAGTAGCGCGGCGTTTAGTATGTACTGTAAGGTATGTTCGACGGCTGTCTTCCACTATAATTATTTTTCCATCTTATATTCCTTAGAGTACATACGCTTTCTAGATATTGATTGGCCATGGAGCAATTCTTATTCGCCAATCACAAGCCGATAGAACAATGACTTTCTGTGCCATATTTCAGTGTGGACCTACACTATAACCTCTTAAGAAATGTAAATAGTGATAATAATAATAATAATAATAATCATAATCATTTTATTTGCACAGAAAGTAGGTACATGAAATATTGATGTTATAATTATTTTTGTTGTTCCCTTGTACAATCTGCCTTACGTTAGGCATGCAAACATTAAGAAGTCAAAATAAATTTAAAACGAAAAAAAAAAGGACAATAAAAAAAGAACATACTGCGGTCAAATACAATTTGAATTAATGATAACAAGAATTAATAAAAAATAAAATTAAGTATACATCATAATTTATAAATAATGTCATTAAAAAATATTATCATCAATGTCAATTAAATATTATCATTTAAAAAATCATCAATAGAGTAATAGCATTTTGTAATTAATAGTCCTGTTAGTTTCTTTTTGAATAATTGAATTGTTTCCTTTTTAATAGTATCAGGAATTTTATTATATATAAGTGGGCCCATGCCAAACACATTTTTTTTAAGTAATGCAGTATTATAACCACCTGTATGCAACATATTTTTGTATTGATTTCTGATAGGGCCTTTTCTAGTTTCATGTATTGATACGAAGTAATGTATATTTAGCTTCACAAATACTGACATTTCAAGTATATACATTGATGGAAACGTTAACAATTTTAGTGACTTAAACATAGGTACACAACTATCAGTCATTTTTTGACCGCACATTGACCTTAAACATCGCTTTTGTGCCTTAAATACGTGTTCTCTTAAACTACAATTACCCCAAAAAACAATACCAAATCGTAAAATTGATGCTACTAAACCGTGATAGGCTGTTAATATTGTGGCTGTGTTGACTTTTTTTGATAGGTTGAAGAGGACATACGCGGCGGTGCTCAGTTTTTTACAAACCTCTTCTGCTTGAGGTTTCCACGTAAACTGACTGTCTATCAATATGCCTAAGAATTTTGTCACATTTATTTGATCAATTTTTTGTTTGTTGTATTCTATGGATAATTTTTTTACCGATGTCCGTTGATAAAAATGCATAATATTTGTTTTTGATAAATTAATAATTAGATTATTCATGTCAAGCCAATGTATTATATTCTTAAGGGTACGATTTATGTCATGTTCATATTCTTCGACTTGATTACATTTTATAATTGCGGTGGAGTCGTCAGCAAATAGGACCATTGGGTACTCAATGTAGCGTGGCAAATCATTAATATACACTAAGAACAGAAGTGGGCCTAGCACACTGCCCTGTGGTACACCGTATTTGATCATTCTATTTTCCGACATATATTTGATTTCACGTCTAGTTTTAATGCATATTCTAGTGATTTCTGTATGTTGTTTACGGTCACTAAGGTACGATTTTATAAGATTTAATACATTTCCCCTGATACCACATACGGAGAGTTTATGAAGTAGTGTTTCATGATTGACACAATCGAAAGCCTTGGTCATATCAGTATAGATGGCACATATAGGTATTCTATTATCTACTTGTTTCATAATTATACTGAGTAGTTCAAATATAGCTGTATTTATGCCCTTGTTTTTCCTGAACCCCATCTGCTCGTTACATAAAATATCAAACTTTATTAAGAATTTTATGATTGAATCATAAATAATTTTTTCTATTATTTTAGAAAATACGGGTATCAAGGCTATGGGTCTATAATTTGTTAAATTGGTTTTATCGTTTTTCTTAAAAAGAGGTTTTACGATTGCTGTCTTTAATGCGTCTGGAAATACGCCAGAGGAAATACACAAATTTATTATATGGCTAAAATGTGCTGCAATGCAATCAGACACAAATTTTATGACTCTTGTGGCTATGCCATCGTAACCAACACTATTCTTATTTTTTAGGCATTTTATTGCTGTCATTACGTCTTGCGGCAACACTGGTAACATAAACATTGTATGAGGGTTGCGAGTCAAACTAGTGGTTTCAGTCCGCACTACAGTATTATTTTTTATTTGGTCAATAAAGTGATTATTAAAAGCATTAGCTATTATTTTCGGATCGCTTATGATTTGATCTTTTAGCATTATTTCAGAAATATGTTCATTACACCGTGTTTTATTATTAATGATTTGCCATGATGCCTTTGATTTGTTACTAGAGGTGTTAATGAAATAGTTATTTTGAGCCATTTGGGTTAACTTTATTATTTTCCGGAGCCTTTGTGAATAATTTTTAAAATAAATTTTATTTTCGTGTGACCTATTAATCCTGTATTTCCATAGTAAATGTCGCTGCCTTCTACTACAAATACGTATGCCACGTGATATCCATTTAACTTTTTTATGAGGCTTTATAGTGACCAGCTTGTAGGGAAAACAAAGGTCATATATCAAACGAAAATGTTCGAGAAAGTAGTCATATGCCATATTGGCGTCTTCAGTATTGTATATGAATGAAAATGAAAGACATTGAAGATATTTTTTAAACATTACCAAATTTTCTGATGATATGTCACGTTTTTTTATGCGCCAGGAATTTATTCTCAAAGTTTTGCAAACCTTCACCTCTAATATTTGCGCGGTATGGTCAGATAATGCCAAATCAATTACTTCACTCTTACATTTTAGTTGGTAGCTACGTGCAAAGTTGTCTAAGCAGCTATTGCTACATAGTCTAGTAGGCTGTTGCAATTCCAGTTTGAGATTGTAGCTTAAAAGAAGGCATTTGAAGTCAAGTGTCACATTATTGTTTTTTAAAGTATCTATGTTAAAGTCCCCGCATACAATTATTCTTTTATTTGACTTATTAGAACACAGTGCTTTTAAAATCTTATTCAAGTTTTCAAAAAATAAGTTATAGTTAGTTGCCTTTGGTGGCCTGTATATACAAAGAATAATTAACCTTTGAGTAATTAGTTCTATACCACAACATTCGATTGCGTTTGTTATTGAATAGCGAGAAATATCTACTAGTTCCTTATATTCAAAGTTTGTCTTGATTAAAATACAGGCACCTCCACGTCGTTTTGCCTTTCTTGCGTAACAGGCGGCCAGCTTGTAGGGTGGTATGTTAATAAGTCTTTCATGTCCAAACATTACAAAATGTTCCGTTATGCAAATAATGTCTATATCTTTTTTGTTCTTTGATAGTTCTTCAATGTGAACACTTAGTATGTCTGATTTGTTTAGGAGGCCAGCAATATTTTGGTGTAGGATTTTAATGCTGTCAAAGACGAAAAAACTCAGAGTTTCCCAATGGTTTTGTTTCATTATGATCTTGTAATGTTTCAAAAGATGTTACATCCTGATCGGTGTAGTCATAACAATATTCACAAACTAAGGTTTTCAAGTTTTTAAATACATTTCGCATTCCGTTGTTATTGAGGCGGCCAGTGCGGTACGAGAACATATTATAATCATATGATAAATCCAAATTTGAATCCAAAAGCTCGGCATAACAGTGCGTTTGATTGTCTAAATATAACATATTGCTAAACGTTTCAATCCTCCAATTAAATATAATAGAGTTATGTCTGTAGGTAGGTAGACATAATATTATGTTCGTGTGATTAATTTTACTTAATGTTTCCCTTATTTGAACAACCAGACTATAGTAGTTCTTTGTTATGCAAAAATCCTCTTCTCCAATCAAAATAAAGCAGAAGTCTCCTTGATTGTAGTTTGCAAGTTTCAGATGTATATCTTTAATTAAGTTTGTTATGCCGCAGTTTGGTGAGCGATAATGACATAGCTGATAATTATAAAAAAAGTCTTCAGCTATTGGTAGTATTTTATTCTTCTTATTACTACTTACAATGCATATTTTATTCTTTTTAGTTATATTATCTGGTTCTTGGGTTGTCGAATAAGAAGGTAAGGAAGATGTATAGTTTATCACTGTACAAGAGGCGTTATTTTGTTTATCTGTTTTACAGATTTTTAGAGTTGATTGATTTTTAGATCTTTTCCTTGGAGTAGTAATTTCGCTAGTTAATATTTTTGTAGCTTTTTTTACCATATCATGTTTTGTATTAATGTTCTTGATATCTTCTTTTAGCTTCGTATTTTCCAGCGATAAATTATCTATTTCACGGTGAGCTGCGTTTAATTGTAATTTTAGCTCACTTATTTCGCTTTTAAGTTGAAGTATTTGAGTGTTATCCTCGTCATCAGATATGTTAGGCAAGCTGTTGGTAGTGCCATCTAGTGTCAAATTGTTGACATTATGGGTGGTGCTTTCATTGTCAATATCATCAGGAATCGATACTTTACGTGGTCGCATTCGAAATGTAATATTTTCGATAAAATCCATATTTGTTATAAATTAATATGACGAAGATTCTCAAAAACTACTTTCGATATCCGTGAGGATTCGATCTCGCATTCACTAGTGCAATACGCCGAATATTAAACCACTCGGTCAACTTAACTTATCAAAGTCAATTGAAATAATGATATACTTCAAAGGTTCTTGAGTTTTTGTTCAGACACGTTAGATGTCGTGGTAATAAATTAAGTTACAGTCGTATGCGTTGTATTTATCAAAGAATCGTTAAGATGTTCAATGCTTGCATGCGCAGTAGTTTATAGTGTTACAAATAGATGGCACTATACTTAAGATTCAGCGCGCCTGCCATGATTTGAATAAAAAAAACGGTCTTCTGTGTGGTTTATTCGTATTTAACACTTATATTCCATATAATGTACTTGTAAACACTGTATAGTGGTATTTAGTCACTATAGTCAATAATCACTTGTCCGCACTGCATGCTTTACCCATTTAAGGAAACAATTTAGAATTTGTTATGAATGTTTACATTTGCACACACTGTTTTTTTCAAATTTTGTTTAAGTTCAATCTAGCTTATAATATTTTGAGATAACGCTATCACTTATCACTAATGGTTTAATTAACTATTTTAGGTTGTTGATATATGTTATTATTCACTTTATATATTTTATTTTAAAGAATTTCACGGAGCTACTTGTTTACGTGACAGCGAGCGCCATCTGTCTACTCAAAGTGATATAAATATTGTATCCACAAATGCAAACATGCATATGCTTGGCTCGTAAAAGAATATGTAGGGGTAAAAGTACAACACTGGTACGTCGCGCTTACTTTATTCACTTGTATTACATTCTTCACATACGCTCCTTAATTTTAAGTAGGTACTCTTAATCTCGTAATTCAACTACTTTATACGGCTTATAGTACGTTGTTTATTTGAAAGGCACTGCTTTTACATTTTAATATTCGTATAAAGTAGTTTAATTTAAATGTATATCATTCGTGTAACTCTTAATCTCATCTTTCTTCATTATCCTGGCTAGCGAATTTTTACCCGGATTCCGATTGTCCTATTCACATTGGTTTTATATATTTTCTCGATCAATCTTTTGTCATCAATTGTTTCCCTATGCCCAAACCACCTCAGTATGCCTTTCACAATTCTTTCAATCTACAAACACACCAGTAAAATCTATAGCAAAAATACAAAATGAAAACGCAAACAGAAACACGATAACCAAAAATACAAACGGCAGTCAAAGAGACATTTTAATAATATCAATTTGTATATTGTGTAAAGCTCCGGGTGTATAGCAATAACGCTGCCTTTGTGCTCGGTCCAAGAGTCATACTTTGTGCAACTACTACGAATAATATAATCTTATTCTGTGTCAGAGAGCATTTCTCCCGAGGAGTGTGTTGCTATAGGAACTGAGGGAGCATGAGCCCGTATTTTTTGTATAATTGCTTAGTTTTGCATTGTTCGTTTCATTTCTGAAAGTAGTTGGTAGTTGTTCTGTAGTGACAAATTAAAAAGTTTAGGCAGGAGAAAGTTTTATCTGAATTCCTTATTGTATCAACCTAGTTAGAGGCGGATATGTGGTTTTTGTGTATATGTATGTCAGATATGGTTAATCTAATGAACTGTCTATTCGGATATGTTACAGAGGCAATATGACTGAAATGGTTGGCTCAACGATAACAAAGCAATTTATGTTGTGGACTTGAGTTGTTAGTACTATCAGTTATTTAATAACATGGAGCAAAGATTTGTGAAATACAGGTAGTTGTTTTAAGACTGTATATTTTAGGATCGTTGTTGATGTTTTTAAACCACTCTGCAACGCAGACATTATATATTAGTACACCATAGAACTTCAAGATTATTTAGAAATTACCAAAATACTAAGATATGTGCTTGTCATAAAACCAATGTTATTATTCTCAACTACATAATATATTTATTCAAATTCAAACTATTCAGCACGTAATTTTCGTATAATAACGAGTGGTGAAAATAATTTCTATGTAAAGCCGGCGTACTAATTACTCGCAAACATATTTTCCTTGAAAATATTATTCCCAAGGAACTATTTAAACAAGCCCTTTAACTTTGGATGTTCCATAGTTTGTTTTAAAAAGATTTATAGACACTGCTCCTGTTTCGTTTTTCGTTTGTTTCACAAGACATTTACTCGAAGAATTCCTGTATACAAGTTGTAACACGAGTCGAGTAGTAAAATATTTTTTAAAACAATCCATTGATATAATACAATTTACTTTATCAATAATTTTTTTTTTATTTTGCTCTTCAAAATGAAATGAAAATAAAATATAAATTACAAATTTATCTATTCGTGTGGTAAGCTGAAACGTTTTTTTTATCTAACTAACACTTTTTGTTTAAGGAACCTGTACTGTGAGCATGAGGGCCAGTGCTCTTTGTCCATAAACATACAGCACAGTTACTTTATATATTATTATGCTAACTTAGCAACGTTCGACTTGATATTCTAAGCGTACATAAGCTACGGCAAACGTTTGTATGCAGTATAATGTATGAGGCAGATCTGACGAAGCGTGTTACAAGTACGTGATGTAGCGTATGTATCTAAATTGATTTATTTTCTTTATTTATTTAAAAACTTAATGCACAAAACAATACATTGGCGGACTTAATGCCAAGGGCATTCTCTACCAGTCAACCATAGGGTGATGCAGAGATAAAATGAAGTATACATACATGCATACGCATACAATAACATTATAAATATCATGTATATTTGAATTAAAGAATAATATAAAAGTAATGATAATTACATAATATATACATACCTATATATATATCATATTATTTAAATAAAATATATATATATATAAATATATAGACGCCTACATACACACCTATATACATACATACATATGTACGTAACATATTACTGATGAGATGGAACAGATAAACTGTCAAGGAAGAGAGCACGCACTTTTAACTTGAAAGTGCAATGGTTTGTAGACAGCCTGACTGCGTTAGGGAGCGCATTCTAAAGTAAAACGGACTGGGCAAAGAAGGAAGAATGTAGGAAACCAGATGTATCGGAGGGACAAAGTAAGAGGAGGTTATTGGAAGAACGAAGATTTCTATCATGATTGGAACATAGGTATTGGAAAAGGCAGGTTAAATAATAGCAAGCATAGGTCATAACCTGAATGCAGATCTACTCAATAAATATGACCGACATAGTAAAATACATCACCATAGTCAATTAAGGGAAAGATCAAACTCTGCACAAGCATTATTTTCGTCTTAGATGGGGGCAAATTCTTTACGCGATACAAGGCGCGTAGCGTTCCGATTACTCTCTGACTGACACTAATAACTTGAGCTAGGCAATTTAAATTGGAGTCTATGAGCAAACCCAGATCCTTTACTGAACAGTATAGGTGTCCCATCATACACAACAGTCGGTAAAGTACTGGAGTCCAGCCTGCTTATCAGTCGTTGACTTCCAACTAAAATTGACTGACACTTGGTCGGGTTAACAGACAATCCAAATCTGCAAGACCAGCTTCTAATTTCTTCAAGATCAGCATTTGATTTAGAAATGGCTTCAGATAAATTATCTGCAGTGTCTTGAGCTGCAAGTCATCAGCATAAAGATGATACGTGCACGGAAGATTCTGAGTTATGAAGTTAATAAATAGAGAAAATAGTAACAGAGATAGAATGCCGCCTTGAGGAACACCAGAGTTGAGATCATGCCAAGGCGATGACGTATCATCGATGCGTACAGACTGCTGGCGCCCCTGAAGATATGTCGAGAACCATTCAAGTACCAGGTGAGATATTAAGATAGGATAAGATCGCTACTAAGATGCCGTGGCTGACGGTATTGAAGGCGTTTGAGAAGTCAACCAAGGCCAACATAGTAACTTTGGTATCATCCATTCCCGTCTAGCTAGTCAGCTAGCAGATTGGAGAGGACTCAATAGGTTGTTTAGGGTCACAAACTGTGCAAGTTGTATTGTACACAGGCTTCAAGTACTTTAGACAGGAAAAGAAGAAAGAATATAGATCGGTAGTGGTTTGGAAGGGAAGGACTAGGTATCTTAGGAAGAGGGATGACAAAGGCATTACGCCACAAGGAAGGAAAAATCCCCTTGTCAAGGGAAAAATTTACGATATGGGATATGGCGGAAAGGAGTTAATCAAGAATTGGTGTGATCATAGGGCGACTAATACCATCGCAGCCCGCAGCATGATGTGTCTGCTTAAGGTTTAAATTTAATATTTTTGCTTGTGCGCAATGATATTTAATTTTTTTCTGCGCAATTCTAAGAGCTTGGGTTAGCACTACCTACAAGCCCTTCCGCTACTACAGATATCTGTAGTATAGCATATGCCGGTGGTCGCTTGATTCAACAGATTGGATATATTCGGTGGAACGGACGAGGTTAAGAATACGCGTTGAGATGTAGGCATTTTCTCCATCAAACGTATGCAGTCACTTGTCAAAGTATACGTGCTTTCGTTTAACTGCGATTCCGTTAACGCTAATACGCGTAGACAGGTCTGAATCGTACTTTCTTTAAATAAACATCCAAATACTTCTAAGACTTTGACTGTTTATTATTCTGCTAAATAAAACACGTGTAACTTGACCTTATCTGAACAAAAGTAAAAAGAACAATATAAACAATGTCTGAACAGTTCTTATCTACGTAGGTAAACAGTTTTCATTAATGTCTGGTACAGAAATATCTGAATCCACTAAAATGTAATATCAACTAATAGTCGAATGTTTGCTTTTAGAGAAAAGATATTGATCTTTTTTAGGAAAGTGAGATTTTGTCTAAGTAATTTGACATTGACGAATGTTTGAAGACACATAATCGTGTTTTGAGTTTGTTGGCATGTAGATTTTAATTCTTAAATTGTAGTTAGATAAATACTAACTACGAGTAAATATCTATATTGGATGTTATTCTGTCTTTATGTTAAAAGAATGGGTGCATATTGCTTAAGCAAAGATTGTTCATTGCTTCAGCAATATGCCTCTGCAGCATGGGTCTTTCTGTACACCGAAAATAGTAAAGGTATAGAGAATAAAGAATAAACTCTTACTAAAAAAACTTACCGATGACAGTCAAATTGACTCTGGAATTCCTGGTCTGTGCTTGCTTGAAATCCACTCTACACCTATAAACGCCTTGGTCCGAAGCCTTTACTCGGTCTACTCCAAGTTCAGCTGGTCTTCTTTCAGGTAGGAAGTAGGCTCTTGAAGCGAAAACGCTCTCGTCGGACCACCGTTCAGCCACACCGAAATCTCGTTCGCGGGCATCGACGCTGAAAAGAAAGAAATTATTAGTTTATGTCTATAAGGATTTCAAATGTCGGTTTTTGAAGTTAATTATTTCAAAATGTATTGCAAGATGTTTTATCTGGATCAGCTATTTAGATGGGCTTGAATATAGATTTCATTTTTGGTGGGCCTGGCATCTAAAATGTATGATGACATTTTAATTAAACCACAGCTCTGATTGATGCTCTTACAAGTTTTGCCACGGTACCAGCAAGCCAAATAGATGGGAACAGTTAAAAAAAAACTGTAAAATTAGCATACAGGATAAAAGCCTACAAATTGCGTTATCTTTAGATAAGTCGAATGCAAAACAACAGTGCATCGGCACACATGTGGGTAAACCATTATTACGGTATTCTGTCAATATACTCTTTGTGGCAAGTCTTAAAGAAAGTGTTTTATCAACCACTTTTCCTTTAATAACACATAAAGTCAAGCTCAGCTGTCATAAACACATCACAATTGCTGGTAAGCCTAATAAAACTAACAAGATTTGTAACAAACCACACAAGTAACAAAAATATATTTACACGATTCAAATACAATATAATAAAACAACATTCCGACTCGTGAGAAATATTGTTGTGTCATAACACCACTATTCCATCTTCAAAAGCACTTACAATACTCGTACAAATAGTCAATAACCTAATTGTCCTCCAATTATAAGAAAGCTTACTCCAAGGGCATCGAGCCAAAAACGCTCGCAGTCAGATACAAATTATTCTACAAGAAAACAAAGACAAGCTTTCTTAACACGATTGTACTTAAAACTATATATTTAGGACTTTTGCTAAGTCAGCAAAATGATTCAGGCAAATTGTTTGCTTTTAGCAGCTGTCGCTTTTTTTGGTACAGTCAGCAATATAAGTAGATAAATATTTATGAGATTATGAATTGCCTTATCATACACAATAATGATAAAATTTAATAATTACAGCAGTGATACTTAAAGGATAATTAGCTATATTTAATTAATAAAATACTTTTACTAATTTACGAATGTTTAGCTGGTTATGTCGTTCTTAAACAAAGTTTCATATTTCACATTGGTAGCGCAATAGGTGGAATACGAACCTACCGTGGCTTAAAATGTAGGTTGGAAGATAACTTAATTATAAGTAAAAATATATATTAATTAAATGTCAGAATATAATCTATTATATATCCGTAAGTCGTAATTGAGCTACTAACTGTTTGTTCTATAAGGATATATATTTACAGCTGAAAATCAAATTAACTGATTAAACAGAAGCCCTTGCCAATTTCCAAGTTGTTCTTGTTCAAAATCTTGAAGTTAGACGAGGAAGCCTATCTCGTAGGAACTTGTATCTATTGAGTTTGTAATACAATAATCTATAAATATGTATCTTATGGCTTATACTTTTGAGTAGGTTTCTGCCTGTGCTAGTAATAAGATTCTATAAGACGATAAAAGTAGTTTATAAATTCTAATACGATCTATCTACATTATTAAATAAAATTTTACGGAACTATTTAATAATATATTTTAATAAATAGAAATATCATCAAAAAGAAAGATATACCTAATTTAATATCGGTAATTAGCCTAAGAGAAAGAAAATATACAAAGGAAAAGAAAAAAAAAAGTTTAAGGGTGAGGCATAAACTAAGAGTGAGAGAGAGATAAAGATAGAAGGAGGGAGTAAGCGAACATGGTGTTATTTAGGTTATGTTTTTAGCGTCCATTACACAGTATACAATATCCATTTATTATATACTGTATAGTTGTAGGCTGTCGTACCTATTATAAAAAAGTATTACGTATTTTAACGTTTGTTATTGTAATGTGGGCTCTTAAAGTTATTTGTTATTTAGCTCTCACAATAACAGCAATCCTACCTGAGTAGTTCGTGATAGTATTACTATACTGCAGTCATGGAGTGCCAACGGTAAGTGTCTCATATATTATTTAGATTAAAGCTCTCTAAAGAGGTTCGCATGTTGCACTTACGGTCCTACGTAATCTTCTACATGTGAAACTCTTAGAAAATCATTCAGCTCATGGAACAAGACAAAAGAAATACAAGTAAGTCGGTTATTAAAAATAGGTTGAGAGGTTAATTAACTTTTGGCACATTGGTCGATAGTCGATATATTATCCATGTTGCCTTTAACCTGTCAATGATTGCAAGTCATAATTGAAAACCTATCGTGTTATTGGATTAAATAGCAACAATTTAATATAGTCGATAACAAATTTAAAAGTTAATGTTATTCAGTAGTTATGTATATTAATTGCTGTAATTAGTCATCCATAGCTTTGTTATAAATAAAAATAAATTGATTGTATGTGGTTTCTGTTTTTTAAAACAATATCCATACCATTTTTATCATTATCATTATCATCATTATCATTATCATTTATTTATTTGTGGATCATAGGTTAGTGTACAGATCTTACGGCTATGTTAGAAGTTCGTTACAAATTTTAATATATTCATTGTCATTAATTACATTAAAACAATGTCTCCAATTCAATAATACATTCAAACATCGAATTTCTTATAGTTTATAAATAACTAAAACATCATTCATTTAGATTTTTGTCATTTAGAAAGTCGTTAATGGAGTAGTAGGCCTTATTGACCAATAATTTATATAATTTAGATTTAAAAACGTTTAGGCTGTGCGATCTAATGGTTACTGGTATTTTATTATTTTCTACCTAAAGTTTGAATATTAACATTTATTCATATTCAACTAACATCCAAGTTTTTACATGTATGAATAGCTGTACTCGGCGGAATTTAGTACGGTTACAGTATAGCCCACAACCTTCCTACTATCCAACGAAGAAGATATTCCAGATTGGCCTGGTAGATCCTGAGATTACCACGTTCAAACAAATAAACAAACAAACTTTTGAGCGTTATAATATTATTGTATATATCTGTTGGATACTAAGTATTAACAATTACCACGTGGTAGCCTCTATCCAAGCCAATATCGTTGTGTATTCTCCATGTCATAGAGGGAACAATTTGTAATCTATCCACGGCCAATCAAGGAACCGATCCTTGACTATGGACCTTTATTGTTGCAATCATTCTCTCACATTTCACCACTAAGCTATAACATTCCTTAACTTTATTAACATGCATATATGGACATCAGACTTTGTCTGTCTCTCTTTACTAGTTTAAATCCGAACTCCGTGTTACCACCTAATATTTTCTAACTGAAAAGCCTTAACACTATTCATGACCCAGGATTTGAACCCGAAATCTTACTATCCATGCGATTTCGTAACTTTATTTTACTAACGATAGATTATAGTGACACAGAATGGATGACGGCAGTCCGTTCTCCATTCAAAAGTTACAAGGTAGGTACAATAATAATGAGTTTGCAACTTTAACCTAAGAACAAGAATACTACAAGCGTTTTCTTAACTCAAAGTGCATAAATGTTTCAAATTCTCTTGAAACATTCCCGCTATCTCGGGGAAGTTTAAAAAGCGATATTTGTTTTAAATTCTTTTATCTCGAGTTCTAGTTGCGTCTTGTTAGAGGAACATTTATATATTTTTTTGTTATTGTTAACTTGTTATTCTATATAGTTTTGTAAATAGTTTTCTATTTTTATATCTGTTTGCGGCTTTTTTTGCTTGAATCCAATGGGATTTAGTGTTGTTTGTTAATACAGAACATATTTTATTTATGTGTCAAGTTTTATCCGTTCAAGAGTTTGCAAATGGGAGTGAAAAATAAATTACGAAGTAAGGAACCCGCCACACACTTTCAGATTGCCTAAGTACTGAATGCATTCGATGAGAGACAACCACATTGTGTGATCCAGTCGTACTCCAAATAGCAGAATATTTTTAAACACGTGTAGACACACGTGTTTCATCTTAGCGCGAGGAATCTTCAGAACACTTGGGTATCTTATCTTGTATGGGGGCCAGTCAGTACAGACCGGCGACACTTCGACCCAGTGGGATCTTTTGTGTCGACTTCTGCAATAACGACTGCCATAGATGTTCATGGCAGCCGGGACCGACGGCTTAACGTGTTCTCCGAGGCACGGAGCAGGCGATAATTGTCAATGAATACGCACATAATTTCGAAAAGTCATATAACTTCCGAAAGTCAGAGGTGCGCGACGTGGGTTCGATCCCGAGACCCTCTGCATTGAAGTTTGTTGGTCTCCTCACTGAGCTATCGCTGCGAACACTTGGGTAACAAATGAGCCAAATATTGAACTAAACGTCTTGAAAATTTTCCAATATTAGTAAGGTAGTTAACAGTTTTATCCGTAAAAATTCTACAGTTATTCAACTGCAACGCTATGTTTGCTATACCCTAGTGGCTAAAAGGATTACTGACCAACGTAGTGTGCTGATAATCCGCGATCATAAAGGGCCAAGCTAATTGTTCAGAGCCCGTAACCAAATGGTTTACGTCAAGATAATGTTTATTTACTTATGTGTATAGTAAACAGCATTGCAATTCTGGTTTTACCACTCGTTTCGTTTTTTATTGCGTTTCGTTTTTTTTGCAGACGAGCTAACGATCCACTTAATGGTAAGTGGTAAGGTGCCACTCATAGATTTACTTTACAAACATTAGGAAAACGGATAAAAAGTTCACCTAGACTCGGATAAACTATTTATATTATTTATACCATGTGAAAATCGAACCTACAAAACTCGGCGTGGCGGCAGGGGCAGGGCGATCACTAAAACAATTAAGCCATCAGTCTAATCATAACTAATATTATAAATGCGAATGTGATTCACGTCTTAACTGCTCGACCGATCATCATGAAATTTCACTCACACGTTGTCAGAAGAACAGAAAAGCTCATAGATTACTGTTGACCCAAAAAAGGTACTGTAACTAACCTAACCTAAATTACATAAACGCGAGCGTAGCCGCGGGCAAAAACTAGTTAATTGTGACAAGTGGGGCGTTTCTACGAGGATGCTGCGTGATCTGGTTCTTTGGTACACATAGACCATTATGTGTAAAAATCACATTAACCAATGTAAAAACGCCAAAACGGCTATTTCCGTTTACAACTATTTATAAACTTTCGGAATTTTGCACGCCGTTCCTGTGATGGACAGAGGAGTGTATTAGGTGGTATTGTACCGTTTACATTTTCCCTTTTAAAAATATGGCCGTATGCAATAATTGCAGGTAAAATCTGTCCATATTTCACAGTTCGCTTAAATCGTAAAATAAAAACGTATTTCTGCAAATTATTGGCGACAGCGATTATATATTGTGCAATACTTGACTTGTTTTTGGTGGAGTTTAATACGCTCAAATGCTTGCGACGTCTACGTATTTTATTACTAAGTACTACTGTTAGTGTTTTGACCTATTTGTAACACACATAAACTAAATGAAGTTAATAATTCTCTACCATTCAAGACACTGAAGCCTAGTAAGAGACCGTTTGACTATTAAACAGAAATCTTTGACTTCTCGTAGTTATGTGCGTATTAAATAGTTAATTACCGCTCGCTTTTACGATAAAGAAAAAAAACGGAAGGAAACCAGCATGTCTGAGAATTATGTATAATGTTCTTAAAGATGGGTAGAGTCTCCAAATCCACACTAGGCAAGCGTGGTGGACTACAGCCTAACCCTTCTTGGCACTAAGAGGCCCGTGCTGAGCATTGGGACAGTTTTAAACAGTGCTGGTACTCATATAAATCATTCTGTTCGTCGTTGAAACACAATATTTTACGTAAATATGGTCGTTCAATCGTATTATGCAGCACAGCAACACGCGAGCGCAGTCCATTTTATTTGTCTAACTACTTCTATGATTCGTGGTCACAAATAATATGAGTATCACTAAGGAAGCCAATTCCATAACACCAAACGGAATCGTAAAGCTCTTGAGGAAATACTAACTATTTTTTATGATAACTTATTTCTTGCCAAGACTTTTTAAGTCTATAAACAATTTCATGACGCTTTATTGTAACTGCCACCTACAGTCGTTGGATTACGTAAATATTTTGGCAATATTCGAACGCAATAAATATCTGGAAATGAATTCAGCTTTTAGGTCACAAAATAAAGAAACACGACATCATTTCCTGCTTTAGGTAGTAAGTATTTATAATACTCAAACAGCCTCCGTAGCACAACGGTAGTGAATGCGAGTGCTGTGCATGAGGTCTCGGGTTTGAATCCCGGGTCGGGCCAACAAAAAGTTATTGGATTTTTCTGTTAAGAAATCTCAATAGCAGCCTGGAGTTAGGAAGTTGGCGGTTTTAGACACCCCCGTGCCTCGGAAAGCACGTAAAGCCGTTGGTCCTGCGCTTGATCTTTCTCCGATCGTGTCGGATTATCGTCCCATCCGATCATGAGAGTTGAGAAACAGAGAGTGCAATTGTGTTTGCGCACACGCTTGTGCACTTTAATATCTCCTGCGTAGATGGCCAGTCTCCGTTAAGACAGGCGAAACAAAATAAAGTTATCTTTATTGCAAATTGCGTTTTATTTTCATCAGACATGTTGTACAAAATACCTACTATATATCCAAAATACATCTCTTATCCGTGAGTTTTGTCTATATGCCAGTAAGAGATCGTTTATACATACTTACAAATGAACGCCGTAAGTAGACCATGTCTAAATAATAAACTGTGTTGTGCCGCTTACTTCCAACGGCTTCCTGCTAGCTTGATCTATCCATGTGTCGTATTTTATTGTGTCGGAACGTTTCACAATGCATTTATCCGGCCCGTAATCGACACCCGAGAACTTTATTTTCTTAGGCGTGCCGTAGAAAACTTATTTTTCCAACAGACTGGCTCTGTCCGTTGTCGTCTGTGACCGCCTGCGAGTACTGTCGCTGTGGGGGTACCAACAGACCTATTGGCTTTTTTGCTTCGTTGTTGCATAGGATTCCATGCGTTCTATAATGCTGGTGTACCGCTGAATGTCTGCAGAATGCCTTGCTGATCTTAGTTTGCAATATCGTATATTTTTATTGCATTTTGTGGCAGACCAGCTAGCAATCCAGCTGATGGTAAGCGGTAAACGGGACATAGATAGACTAAGCAAAAGCGCTACCTACGGTAATAGTAAAATGGTATTAGCGTCAATTTTCTTACTAACTTGAACATCATAACGCAATATACAATTAGATTTGTTTATTAACTTATAACTCTATATACCTACAAATGATAAGATACCACAATTTCATTTGTTACATAAATCATCTCTCGTACTCTGTCGCAGCGAACTTTATAAACATTGAAACAACGAACGCAGATAACATTCAGAATTAAAACAACTCATGTAGATAAACACAAATTTTAATGTTTGTCATATTGTGTTTGCACCTGCACCGCTAAGAATAGCTATTTAAGCCATGCATCATTCGAATTGTTACACAATAACATTATTATTCTATTCCACTATTTACTCAATTCAACTGGAAACGAAAATTCCTCTACAATGTTAGGTATAGCATCGCCGAAACCAGTATTTTCTTTCCACCGAAAGGTAACTTTAATCCCTAAATAGGGTTCAACGAAGCGTGCCTTAGTCACGACCCTTTTAAGGCACCTCACCAAAGACAGTCTTTGAAATTTACTTTCCATGCAAAGAGCATCGAGCAAGCTAAGTCGATCTTGCATGTCATATTGAAAGACGCTTCGTGATTTTAAAGCGCTGGATAAGGCTTGTATCGCGAAGTTCCCTCCTAGCGTTAGCTTCTGAACGTCAAAGGCGAAATATTCGATACTTTTTGTAGCTAGTCGATGCACTCCAAACTTTTTCGTATGCACGAGAGCAGCGACGCAAAAATTCTGTGAAGGATTGAAATACTTTCTCAAAGGTTTTTGTACTTCAATGAAATCTGTGATTTCAACTGGTTCTCAAGTTTTTTAAGATGTTGAAGTGGTTTTATAGCGCTACAAATGTGTTTTAATACCTACTTTATTTTTGCAACATAAGTAGCTGTACATAAAACAAATTTCTATAAGAATTTTATAAATATGAAATCGGTATGTTATTCTTCTTCTTCTCCTTAGCCTTTATTGTCACTTGAGGTCGGCTTTTCTGGTCTAACCGGATTTGGCTGGATATCAGTTTTTACACGGAGCGGCTGCCACCTGACCGCCACAACCCGAAGGCTAACGATACCCTAAGGCTAGACCAGTGTCAGGATATTATAGGGCACTGACTTCCCAATAACGACTGCCATAGATGTTCATGGCAACCGGGACCGACGGCTTAGCGTGCTCTCCGACGCACGGAGCAGGCAATAATTGTCAATCAATGTATGTTATTGTATAGCTTTATTCTGTAATTCGTAATAATGATTGAGTTAGCTACAACTTTTGTAAGAAATTAACCAGGTTTTTATACGATAAAACAATTCAAACGCTCGTAAATATTCATAAAATTGCCGCAAATGCTGTATATGTCAATTATGTCGTTGAATTTTCCCCGGCAGTGCACTGACAGAGAATTAGACTACTGTATCAAGTGTCAAGTTGTATGCCCGATACCGGTCACTGCTATGTCAAAACAATATTGGAAGAAGCATGGAGTCTGGTACTGTGGCCGATATATTATAATGAGCCATTCATTACATACAATTAAAGCTGACGAAATTTGAGTACAATACTACTCTTGCTATTTCATCGGTCGTATAAGTGTTACACTATGTTTGTATGTAATCTTTCCAGAGTAATACAGTTTTTCGATTGCTCAACCTGCTAATTGTTTGAATACCACACATTATTGAAAACCTAGTGTGTCTGGCCACCGGTGTGCCTCTGTGAGACAAGAAACAAAATAAAAAGTGTTGGCTTTATAACCGACTAACAAGGGAATGAAACGTAACGGTGTCAATAAGAATTATTATGCGTACATTTTAATGAGCGCAGAAATCGTAACACCTCGCCGTCAATAATATGTAAGTAGACAGGTTTAAATAGTAAAACTGTAAGTGGCCTACGAAACTGGCATTTGATATAGGGTATGGCTACTTTGCATAACAGTTTTGTAACTATCAAAATATTATTAAATGAAAAATTCCATTATTCACAAGTTAGAAAACAACTTTGCATATTATATAACGGTATTTTTTCCAGATAATACTGCTTCGAGAATCCAATTAAAAGATCTGGAATATTATAAAATATAGTTTGTGAGTGTATGTGATAGCAAAACTTTATCTTCGACGAGCGTTTGGGAAATTAAAATGGTTATTGAAATTACTTTAAGATGAACTTTGGGAACTTCTGGGCCTCCTACCAAGTTCATACAAAATTAGTATTAAAATTTAGAAATTCGGGAAACTGGTGGCTTTAAAGTGAGACTTTGTTAAAACATTATGACGTCAAGATTGTAAAATATAAATCAAGCTTTGAATTTTTTAGTTAATATAAAATGTGGTGTTGCTATTTTATGTATGACTAGTGATAATACAGCCAAATGTGATGTTGTTTATCGAAACGGTGTGTGTGTAGCATTTGACTTATACGTCTGTCTGACTGTCTGTATATTACACCTCATCTATATGGTTGAGATTGCTATTAAATGCTTATTAGTAATATCGTGCGAATAGTATATAAATATGCAGATATTATTAATCTGATACAATATCAAAATCTATCCATATACTTATTTTAGTTGAAATTCAAAGCAGCGCGGTTTATTACCATTGGAAAAGATGACGGCTGATCTTCTTTATTGAAAGTTTGTACTTGTGTTAGAGAGGGAGAGAGAGAGAAGATATTATAGAGAAAAATATTTGTAGCATAATGAAGATAATATAAAAAAGTACTTTTTAGTGCGTGGTGCTTGTCCTGTGCTTTCCTTCGCTGTCGAAGTTACTAAGTGTTAATACATTTT